>JAJVDD010000009.1:2402500-3002500 GCA_021432725.1 Brachionus angularis | reverse complement strand
TTAATAATTGTCAATTTTACTTCAATTAAAAAAAAAATTATATTAATTTAAAGAATTCTCGGTTAAAATATTCGGTTCAACTTTAACAAGCTTAGCTTGTAAAGGCTCTGACATGGACATGACTATTTTGTTTAATCAATACTTAATCGAGAATCAATATAAACAACTGAAATTACCTAAAATAGTTGTAAAGCAATTAAAACAAAACAATAGTAATGGTCCAGATAGTTCTGATTCAAATATGGGAGAAGCAGTTGAGACCGAATTAGAAGAAGACATTGACTTGGAAAATGAGAACCAAAATCAAACTCATGAAGAGTTAACGCTGAAAGAAACAATTAAAAAATTTTTTGTAATTAATTATTACTTTAAAATTTTTAAATTCTTATTAAATTAATTTAATATAAAATAATCTCAAGAATGATAAAGAATATAATGAATTTTTAAAATTTGATATAGAGCATCAAATTAAAATAATTGCTCGTATTATTCAGCGTTTTGTTTATGATTTAAAAAGCTTAAAAACAATTACAAATACTCGTTGTCCAGTAGTTAGATTTTTTAATGATAAAGCAAACATATTTTGTGATTTAAGTCTAAATAATTTGTATAAAAAAACTTTATTTTCAATAACTATAAAACAAATCTAAATTTTTTTTAAAAAATCAAGTTTGGCTTATGAGAACAGCAAATTGCTAAAAGTTTATTTAGAACTTGAACCAAATCTTAAGAAATTAATCTTTGTTTTAAGATATTGGTTTAAACAAAAAAATTTATACGCTTCAAGCAAATTTAATAGTTATACAATAATGTGGCTGATTATATTTTATATGCAAAATAAAAATATTGGCCATTTACCAACCGTTGATACTCTATCAAAAATGACTTGTAATTTTAATTTTTTTTTTTTTGATTTTAATAGGATTAAAAATAAAATTAAAATGCCTAGCCCAAGTAAATGAAATACATGGTTGGAATTGTTCATTTGAGCAAAACTTGGACAAAATTAAATCTATTAAGCCGAATCAAGCTTCTTCTAAAATTGATTTGAATTCATTAAACGATCTATTAAAAGGATTTTTTGAGTTTTATTCCACATTTCCATTCCAATCTCAAGACTCATCATCATATAACATAATCTCGACAAGAACAGCTCAGTTAATTCAAAATCAAAAAACAGATCTATCTAAATTATCTTCATTTATAAATATTCAAGATCCGTTTGATCTAAGTCATAATCTTAGCGCTAACATATCTAAGAATACACTTGATAAGTTTATATCAGAATGTAAAGGCTCAAATGATTTGTTACAATATGGTCAATCGCCTCGTAGATCGTTAAATAAATGCTGGGGTCTAATTTTACTTACCACAAAAAAGAGTCCACCAGTTTTACCAACTAATAACAATAACCATGTCAGCAATAATTTGATCGAAAAAAGTATGTTCACTCTTAAATTAAATGAAAACCAGTTAAACTCAGTTTCGATTGAACAAATAAGCTTAAGAAAAGCAATTGATTTCGTCATGTTTTTGTTAACTGATTGTTTATTATTTGAAAAAATTGACGGTGAAAAATTCATAATTAAAAGAAAAAAAAGAATAAGAGTTTTGAATCAAATATGTGACCAAGTTGATTCTTTAGGATTAACTTGTTCTCCAAAAAGACTAAAAACAAACTCTCATACTTATGTTTGTGTTATTGATGAAAGTCTAAACAACAATGGAAATGAAGAAGATAAAGAAGAAGAAGAAAAAGAAGACAATATAGTGGCAAGTTATCATTTATGCGCGAATCAATACACATGGCAAGGTAGAAGACCAGTTAAACGAGAAATGAAATTAAAAAACGACAAGCTTTCTGATTTAGAATTAGAAAAATTAACCAGTGAAGCTCTACTAACACAAGCAGATAAAAAAAATAAAAAAAATTTTAACTTAAGAATAAAATTTTATTTTGATCAAGACTCAATCGAGTCTATAAATGACAAAAAAAAAAATTTATCTCAGCTGAATATAAAATTTGATTTGTTAGAAGATTTTGATTCTAATAATACTCAAAATGATTTAATCGATTTTACAACATTGGTACATTTTTTAGAAGTTTATTTAAACAATTCTCAAGAAAAATTATTTAATGAATGGGATCAAAAGTGTCAACCTATTCAAGGAACAAATTAACTTTTTTTTATGTTTAATTTATTATTTAACCATATTTAGTTTTTTTTTTCAAAATTATTATCTATTTTGTGTTGTTGTTTGAGAAAAAAAAATAAAATTTTGAAAAACTCGAAATTTTTTTTTCTTTTTAATTTAAATTATATTTAAACATATTAAATATGATGAATTACTTATTAATATTATAAATTTTTTAAAAAAAGAGATATAATTAAAATTTTTGTTTAAATTTATTTTTAAGAAAAAAAATTTTATACTTGAATTGAGTCATAAGTAATATTTTTATTTTTCATTTTTTATTTCTATTCATTTTTTTTTTTAAATAAAAAAAAAAGAAAAAAAAATTCAATTACATAATAAAAATAACTTTGGAATTGTTTCAAAATGTCTCAGTATAAGATAATTGTTATGGGAAGCGGTGGTGTTGGGTAATTACTAAAATAATAATAATTTATTAATATAAGCTCGATTCCAAATAAAAATTAGGTCAAAAGCAACAAAATTTGCTTGGAGTCTTGAATATATTTTTGAATTGCATAATTTTTACTTTTTTTTTTTATTTTAAGAAAATCTGCTCTCACAATACAATTTGTACAAGGAACTTTTGTAGAAAAATATGATCCAACCATTGAAGACTGCTATAAAAAAGTTTTAAATTTTACAATAAAAAATTAAATAGTGTTTTCAAATAATGTTAATCTAATTGATAGACCATAAACTTAGATGGTGAAAATTATTCTCTTGAGATACTGGACACAGCTGGAACTGTATAAACTTAATATATAGGCAATAAAAATGATATTTTCATATTTAAATTAAAAAGGAACAATTCATGTCATTAAGAGATGTTTATATAAACAGTGGTGATGCTTTTATAATTGTTTATTCGGTTACATCTATGTCTACTTTTAATGATATACAAGCAATAATCGAACAAATAAATTTAGTCAAAGGTTCAGAAAGAGTACCAATTATAATAGTCGGAAATAAGATCGATTTAAGTTTTAAATTTTTTAAACTTTTTTACTAAAATATAAATTTATTTGTATTTATTAGAAAATGAAAGAGAAGTAAGCGAAGATTTAGGGCTTCAGTTAGCTAAAAATTTTGATTGTAGTTTTTTAGAAACATCGGCAAAACTATTCATAAATGTAAATGAGGTAAATAATACTTAATATTTAATTTTTGCCTGCAATTATCTTAACCATTTTAAATAGATGTTTTATAATCTGGTTCGTAGACTCGAAAAGAAAAGATTCAAAAAGCCTGTTGCTCCGAATTCACCACAAATTAAAAATACTCCAGAAAAACCTAAAATAAAAAACGAAGAAGAGAATCCAGTTAAAGCTTGTTGCAATAAATGCTTAGATTCTTGTACAATAGTTTAGAATTTAAATTATATATACAGTATTATATAATTTAAATAAAACTATAGTAATAAAAAGAATATTCAATTTTTTTTTTACCAGATTTAATATTTATATTAAGAATTTTATTAAAATGTATGTTATATTACCATGTTAAACAAACTCAATATTAAATAATTTTAAAAATTAAAAAGATATTTTGTTAATACAAAAAAGATGAAAATTTTTTATAATTATTTTTTAATTTAGATTTTTGATAAAATTTAAAATATCATAAATAAATCATTTTAATTATTAAATTAACTATGTTGACTAAAAGGTTCGTTAATAATTTATTAATTTGATATAATAATTTTTTTTTTTTTAAATTAAGTCTTAATGACTTTTTAAGAAAATTTAATTTAAAATTTAATTTTTTGATAAATAATTTTATTTTAAATAAAATAATAATTGATAAATATATAAAATAGAAAAAAAAAAAAATCACTTAATTTTAAAAGTTAAAAAAAATTAATTTAATTTTAATAGTGACTAAATAATAAATAAAATATACAAAAATAAATAAAATTTACAAGAAATCAAATCTACAGGTTAAATTTTATTTTTTTTTTCCTTATTTTATTCACTGTTGCAATAAATAACAAATAAATGGTATGTGGTTAAAATCAAATTGGTTTTTATGTATATTGCGTAGTGTTAATTTAATATTAAATTAATTTAAAACAATAAGTCAAAAAAAGATTTTTTTTTTTTTTAAGAATAATAATAATAAGTAAAAAACAAATTTTAAATTAAAAAAAAAAGTAATCTAATTTCTACTATTACCAAAACCAACTACTTCTAAAATAGCTATTTGAAAAGTATTTGTGCTTGTTAATGGTTCGTTCTCAAAGGTCTCGCATCGGTTTGTAGTGCCTTCTAATAAATTGGTGCTTATTGAAAGACCATCTCTTCCGCTTTAAAAAATAATAAACTATTTAATTAGAAAAAACATGATGTGATGATATTTTTCTATAATTACCCTCCACCAATTGCTATTTTATTTGCATCAACTCTTATGAACATTTCTTGATTAGCTTTAGCTTCTAATTTTAATCCTATCCATTTAAATACTTTTTTTTCTGGCACTAAACTAAATAAAAATGTTTCACCAGTTCCAAAATAAAGCTTTTTATGTTTTCTCTCATTCCAATCACCAGCGCAAAAAGCACCAAATATTTCATTTTGGAATGTTTTAATAATTATTAAACAATATTCAAGTTCATCTAAAACATTTAACAATGTGTTTAAACTTGTACCATTTTCTTGAGTCGTAAATAACATATTTGGTGTATAGACACTCAAACGTTGAGGTATCCAATTCCATATGGTACATAGCTTAAAATATGATAAATTTAAAATTAAAATATGAAAAATATTTGCACAATATTTGTTGAAAATGATATTTATAGAAAGATATTTATAAAAAAATAAATAAAGTTAGACAACATCAAATTAAACAACAACAAAGCTCTACAAAAATAGATTAACAACATAAATTTATAAATAAAAAGCAAATTTTAGTTAGTGTTATTATACAGTATACTAGAAGGATCTTACATTAACAGAATTTAATAAAATAGAATTATGTATGTTTGGTAAATCACTAAAGCTAAATGACCAATTATATTTAATTTGATGATGATTTTGATTATGATTTAAATTTGATTTTAGTTTTGAGCCAATTTTGCTATTTATTAGACGATGTTTTAACGAGCCATTTGTGCTATCGTTGTTTGATTGCTTTTTTTTTTATTAATATAGACGTAAAATAAAAATAAATAAGGTTAAAACATGCAGGAACACATTTAAGTGATAGAAAAGGTAGTCAATTTAGTTAATAGTTTGAATTAATTATAAATGTGCATTTAATCTTAAAAAAAAACTTACATTTGCATGTGATAATACCGAAGTCATTGTTTCATTCAAGAATATTCTTGTTGGACTACTCTGGGAGTCATCTTTTAATTTAAATTGATAAATTTAAATTCTTCAAATATTTTTTTTTGGTTATTTTAGAATTTACTCTCTGCTTTGATGGTAATTGATTTGTTGGGCTTATTTTTATCATAGTTGCCACCAAAATTTTTACGCTTTGTTTCTTCTTTGGTATAGTATTCTCTAATGGTTGATCTCTTCAAGTTTCTTATGCTAAAACTAACCTTATTTAATTGTTTTATTAGAAAAATTTGAAATTTATTTTCTATATAATTCATTATTATTATTTTAAATTCTATATAAAAAGAAAGAAACAAAAATTTTATGAATAAGAAGCTTAGCTAAAATTTAGAAATAATTTTTTTTTAAAAAAAAAAAAAAACAAAAGTAGAACACAAAAAACTAAATATGATTTAGTTTTTTTTTTTTTTTAATGAATTAGGACGATATTTGTTAAAATGAATTCAAAATAATTATTTCTTTTTTTTTGAATTTTCAACAAAAAAATATTTTAATGAAAATTAAAATACTTTTAAAAGTTTATCAATTGATTCAAAATTAGAAGATGATTCACAAAATTGTTTGATTGAATTCTTATCTACTTTTATATTTTCACTTTTGACGGCTTTTTAAAAAATAAAAATAAAAATATAAATAAGTTTAAACATTTAAAACTAAGCTTATTAAAAAAAAAAGGCTAAGCCTAAAAATGATAAACTATTAATAAAAGTTAGTTTTATTTAAATTAAACAATAAGAACAAAAACTAATAAGTTATATAGGTATTAATTATTTTTAGTTGAAATATTTTACCATCCAAAAAAAACTCGTTTAAATATTCACATTCTTCTATTAATTCGATATCTATTGATCACAACAATTAATTTAATTTAAAAAAATCAAATACACAAATTTTTATAATTAAACATTCAATAAAATATTCATATATTTATAATATAATTAAATTTTTTTAAAAATTAATAAAAAAAATTTCAGCTTACATCTTGAAAATTGTTGCACTATAGCTAAACTAACTCTATACAACACTTTTTGACCCTCGAACAAATAACAATCCATAATTTTAACCTTAATTAAAATTGTTTATTTATTTGCTTTGTTTTTATTATTATTATTATTAGCAAAGCTTAATTTGTGCATACTAAATAATCAAAAGATAAATAATCAAAAATCCACCAATACCATTCATTAAATATTGAGTCTAGTGATTCAGTTGCATATTTTGATATTGTCTCATAACTTGATCTCTAATTAAATATTTGAAATATTTACAATTTATTAGTTTTGTTTTTTCAAATAAAAAAAAAAAAAAAACAAAAATTTAAGTTTATAAAAAAAAAATAGCTTTGAAAATTTAAATTAGAATTAATTAAAATTCATTGAAAATAAAACAATCAAAAGAATAGTTTTTTCCTTAATTTAATAAAACTTAATATTAAACCTCAAAATCTTTTTAAATACTTTTCATTTTCAATTAAAAAATTCTCAAAAAAATATTATGTCCAAGATCTATAAGAGATCCAAAAATTAAACAAATAGAGTTTATTTTAATCTTTAAAACTTTTTTTGTCAATGAAAAAATTTAAAAGCTTTTTTATGAATGAAATTTTGTTGAGAGAATTTTAGAAATTTTAAAAATTTAAAGAAAAAATAATTTATAATTACACAATAGTTTTTTAATAGTCGTTTAAAAACCGAACAATTGGTTTCCCAACTTGATTTTGAATCAATCAAATGCTCTTTGCTAGATGACATTAAACATAAAGCAGCAAAAACCTCATGTTCTTGCATATAATGCAATAATATACTAGTTATTGAAACTAAACCGGGATTAAATGTAACTTGAGGATAATTATATTCGTAAACACATAAAATACGTTTGATTGCTTGTTGTCCTTTCGAATTTAGATAATAATAATTTAAATGATTATTATTATTATTATTATTATTATTATTATTAATATTATTATTTTTATGATTCAAGTTATGTAACGATTCATTTTTATCTTGAGTATTTACAAAATCTGGAAGGCTAATATCTATTTCTCTTAATTTACCGAATATTTGATTTAAATTTTTGTTATATTCTAATTCGTTATAACTAGATTCAGGTAATTTGGTATTTTCTTTATTATTATTGATCGTATTCGTATTTGAAATTTGTAATAAACATTTCCATAAATATTTTCTAATAGAATGATTCACTGGCCAATAATTGTTTCTAAGTAAATGTTTAAGTCTTTCTAATTCTTGATGTCTAGTTCGGGCTAATTTTACGGTCAAATTTAATTCGTTTTGACTCAAATCGATAAAATTTTTCGATTTATTATGGTGGCTTGTATGATGTAAAGAAGATGTTGACTTTGGACCTTGTTTTAGTTTTGTTTGTTGATCTGCTTGATCCGAATTTATAGAAGATTTTTTTACCCGCATCGGATAACTATTGTATTTATTATTTTTTGTCGATTCATCATACAAATCAGTGTTTAATAAAGCAAAATTATGATTATCATTATTTAAATTATAATTATCATTTGAATTGCTGTTTAAATTATTTTTCAAACTTGTTTGTTTGTCTAACAATCGGTTCAAGTCAACAAATGATGAATTGAAACTTTCCATATCCATTTTAATTTAAATTCAAATTTAAAAAATTTTTAAAACAAACCATTTATTTTGTTTTTTTGTTTATTTTTTTCTAAACAAAAATAATAATCACATGATTTAATTTTTAATCAAAAAAAAAAATTTAATTTAACAATTACAAAAAATAAAAAAAAAAACTGTAGAAATTTGATATCAATGACCGAGTTAATAAGAAGAAGAAGAAGAAGATACTGAATCAATATTTAATATTTAAAATTAACATTTTTCATACAAGATAAGATAACAAAAAAAATTATAATTTAATTTATCTTTTTTTTTTTTATTACATTTTTATCTATAAAAAAAAATTAAATTAAATTGAGTAATAATTTTTTATGAGATTTTTTTTTTTTATTGATTTTTTATGAAAATCACGTAGTTTAAAGTTGGTTTAAAATAATAAAAATAAAAATATTTCAAATTATTTTCATTTGCTTCAAAGAAAATAATTTGCACATTTGAAACAAACAAAAAAATATATAGATAATTATACATGAGAATTTTTATCTCTGAGAATTAGGAAATCTTTCATCCCAATTGAATTTTCTATTTTAATATCTTACTTTGTATATTATTAAATTATCAACAAAATATATTAATGTTACTTACAATAGAATTATTGAAAAATTAAATTTTTCATTCCTTCATTTTCATGATCATGATTAATAAATTCTACTTTAACCAAAATTCAACCCAATTTTAAATTTAAATATTTACTTAACCCGAAACTATCTATTTTGAAATTTTGATTATATTTACCAAGTATATAAAATTTTTTAATTTCCTTTTTTATTTGATTTGTAAAATCCCGCTTAAAATGTCCCATTTTTTAGTAGAGATTAATTACATTTTATTGATTTTTTTTTCTGTTATGTAAAATTTAGAAATATTAAGAAAAAAAAAATTTTATTCTATAAATTTTTTTATTTTGCTTTATCTTTCTTTTGGATCAAATAATTATTAATAAAAAAAATTTGTTTTGTGAAAAATCAATAACAAATTTTTGACTTTGTCATTTTTACAATTAAATTAATAAACTTGAAGCAACAAAAAAATAAAAAACAACAACATTATTTTAAAATCACTTATTTATAAATTGATTTGAAAAAAAAAAAAAAAAAAAAAAAAAAAAAATTTTTTATTATGGAATAAAAAAATATGTAATCATAATCATGATAAGTTTTGGATTGCAATAAGAGTAATTATAATTAAGAGAATTTTATTTTCTTTTTTTTTTTCTGTTATAATATAAAAAAAAAAATTATTGATTTTTTTTTTCTTTTTTTGCTATTTTATAAATAAATATATTTCAAATTTAATGTTTCTAAATATGTCTGTTTTCGTGATTCGATTTTCTTTATATTACAGTATTTAAAGTAAGAAATTTGTTTGCTCTCAAAAAAAAAAAAAAATAAAATAAAAAAAATCTTAAGTAAATTGAAATTCAGAGCCTATATAGTTACATTTAAATAACAAATACTTTCGATTAGAAAATTAATTTCTATTTGAAATTATTAATAGTTGAAAATTTAAAATTATTATTATTATTATTTAGATTTGATTAAATTACTGTACACAAAATTTATTTTACGTGTTGAAAATAATTTTATTTTTTTCAATTTTTAAATTTTTTTGATCTATATTTATTTTATTGTATGACTAAGTTTTAATTTTTTATTTGAATTTATTAAAATTTATATAAATAAAAGTAAATTTTTGTTATTATTTAACTTTTATAATTCCATGTTTTATAAAATTGAATTTTTAATAAATTTTTAAAAAAATAATAATTTTTCTTTTCAAGCTTAGATTAAAACAATATTTCCTAATTTCTAAAAAAAAAAGAAAGATTAATTTATATATTAGTTAACAGCAAAATGACTGAAACATTACTTTAAATAATAATAAAATGAATGAATTTTTAATAAATTTTGATTATGTATTTGCCAAAACTTAAATAATTTTTTTTTTCAATTTAAAAAATATTTTATTAAAAAATAACTAAACAAAGCTTAAACACTTAAAATAAATTAAAATATCTAAATTTTATAATTAAAATATTTTTTATCAAATTTTTTTGAAACCTTTCTCATTTGCATTTATGAAATATATATTTAATTGAAATAAATATATTTAGCAACTGTTAAAACAACATTATTTTGATTTTTATAATAAGCTTTATATGAAATTCATCAGGTTGAAAGTAATATTAATTTTAATTTAAGAAAATACAAAAATTTTTTGAGGCTTTTATGCATTTTGATTATTTTTTAGAATGTATTTCCTTTAGACATTTATTTTAATAAAAAAAAAACTCATCAAGCTTTAATTTAAAATTAGGAAATTAACTACTATAACAAGAAATTACTTATTTATTAAAATCATAAAAAAATATATAAAAATCTATTGATTTTTTTTCTAATTTGCTTTTTTTCTAAAACTCTAAAATTTCCAAATACTTTCCATTGATTTCAAATGTCTGTTGCCATAAAATAACTTTATAAGAAAAAATTTCCAAAACAACAAAATTGCATTAGAAATATACTTAACCAATCGAAAATTTTTGAAATTTTTAGATAAAATATCTATACAGTAGTTTGTTTTTCTAAAGATTAATAATTTTAAAAAAATTTATCAATAATTCTATTTAATTTGTTAGAATAATTACTTTTGAGATCTTATAACATTTAATATCATTCTCAAGTGGTAGACTTTAGAAAAATTAAATTTACTTGGTTTTTCATACTATGTTTTGTTGTGATCATATAATAATATACAATGTATCAACATTCAACACTTTAAATAACAAGCTTATTTACTTAACATACTTTTAGCTTTTGCAAAATTAACAAACTTTATCAATTTAACCAATTATATAGTTAAACATTTTTAACTAGATTTTAATAGATTCAATATATATTTAAATTAAAAATAAAATAAAATTTTGAAGAATCAATGTTGAGAAACAAATTCATGTATTTCATTTTAATAAAATTTTCTTTAAATTTTAAAATGTTTTTCAATTAAATTTTTAAAATAAAAAAGGTAAAATTTAAAAATTTTCAATGTTCAGTTTATTTTGTTTAGTAAGGATTTTATCAGTAAATTTTTTTGAAACTGATTTCAAGCCTAAATAATATGAACAAAATAGATAATTTTAACCATGTTTTTTTCATATTTCGAAATATTAATAAATAATACAAAAAAGTATTAGAATTACACGAATATATTTATATTTAAATATCAACAGTATATACATTAAAAACTTTAAGCAAACTTGTGAGTATTTATACAGCTTAAACTTGATAAGAAAATTTATTAGATTCAAATTTTTGAATTTTAAGTGTATTCCAGTTTTTATAACAAAATCCTTTTTCATCAGTAAAATGCTTGTTTACAAAGATATTATTAGCGGTGACGAATTATTCAGTGATTCATATCCAATTAAATTGATAGATGATTTATACTATGAAGTAGAAGGAAAAAACGTCTCTCTTAATAACGATATTGATGAAGCATTGATTGGTGGTAACAAATCAGCTGAGCCAGGTGAAGAAGATGAAACTGTTGAATCATCAGTTGTTACTGGTATAAATGTTGTTTTAAACGCTAAATTAGTTGAAACTGGTTTTGATAAAACATCATTCAAAAGTTGGTTAAAAGACTACATGAAAATGTATGTGTTAAAAATTTAACAATTTTTTTTTTTAATAACAAAAAAATTATATGGACATGATGAAGATAAGTAAATCCATTCTATGAGTTTTACTTAATGAAACTGTTTGTCCAGTTGAGTCTATTGAATTTAGTCACAACAGTCTTGTTACGGTTTTCGTTTCAAGATTGCAGCTTTCTCATTTTTATTGTAACTTATTCAATGCTCAAAGGTGCGTTCTGGAATAAACACAAGTAATTGAGTAACAAGATCTAAAAAACTTCTGATCAAATTTTTATTTTGTTATTTAAAAAAAAATTTAATTTCTAAATAAAAATTTGCTAATTTTCTTTTTATTTTAATTAAGTTTAAAAGAAAAAGTCTCTGCAAAAACACCAGAAAGAGTTGAAAATTTTCAAAAAGGAATGCAAAAATGGGCTATGGATGTATTAAAAAATTTTGAAAATTACAGATTTTATTTAGGAGAAAGAATGCACCCAGAAGGTATGGTAGTCTTACAAGGATACAGAGCTGATGAAATTACACCATATTTTATCTTTTTCAAAGATGGTCTTGAAGAAGAAAAATTCTAAATTATTATTTAATTAATTTTTTAAATTAAAGAAAAAAAAAATTAGCCCTTTTTTTTTAAATAAAGCTAAGTGTGTTGGTGAAAAATTTATTTTACTATTTTTCTATTTTTAGTCTATTTTTAAATTTTAAAAATTTATAAAACATAAAAATAAATAAAAACTTGCTAAAAACTTATTTATTAGAAATCTCTTAATGTTTGTCATCAACAAAAAATTCTTAAATAAATTTTATTTAGAATTTATTTAATTGTTTTTAATAAATTTAATTTTATTTAACTTTAATTTTTTTTTTTTGATATTTTAAATACTGTAAATTACAATATTGCTTGAAAAATAAGTCATATTTTTTTAAAAAATATTTAGAAAATGTTTTGAAATAAATTTGTTTTATTGTAAGTTTATAATAACCTAAACAGTATTATAAGTTCTCTTTTACTTTTTATTTTATAAAATATATTACCGTACTCTCTTGACTAACACTCTTAAAAATAAAGCTAAATTCAAGTTCTTTCTATCAGAAAAATTCCAATCAATGCAGTTTTATAAATAAGAAAAAAAGTTAGTTAAGTTTTCTAATAGTTAAAAAACTTGAATCCATCTAAGAGTGGTAAAATATCCCTAATACGTAGAGAATACTAAACACCATCTTTGATATAGATGAAATTGTATTAGATATATGTAATAGTACTTGGTTATGAATTGAAAATAATAAAACATACAATAATAATACAAAAAGAATTAGATTTAAAACTCTTAATCGAAAAATGTATTCTTTCATTGAACAAAACTGGTTTGAACTGATAACTCAATTACTGCTTTATGGTTACCCAGGTTCACAATAAAACTACTGTTTAAAAATTGTTATTGGTAATATTCATTATTAACATTCCGATGAGCCTCTTAAAATAAACATTATATTGTTGCTATCAAAAAAATAAAAATATTCAAATGGTTCGCAAACATTTGGCTAGTTTGAATTTAAATAAAACAAGTTATAATGTAAAAACAAAAGTCAAATCTAAAGTCTATATTTCAATAGTTTTTTTACCTAAATTAAATTTTTTTGAATTGAATATAAAAAATTGCAATTTTAAATTTATATTTTCTTAATTAATATAAAAAAAAAATAATATCCCACATGTTTAATTTGAATTTAAAATTCAGATAAATAATAGATAATACAAATATTTAAATATATTCAAAAATAAAAACATTTTAATTTTTTTCCGTTTAGTTAAGTAGAATTTTATTATTTATATACATTACCAAAATGGGTGAATACGTAGTTCACCGAGCTAGGTTCTTTGATTATCAACCAAAAGCAGTTCAAAGTATGTCCTATGATGATACCATTAAAAAATTAGCTATATCAAGATCTGATAATACAATTGAAATTTGGTGTACCAAAAATGAATTTCTAGAATCTGTAATTTTAGCTCAAATTTAAACAAATAATAAGCCTAAAATAAATAGCTAATTAAATCATTTATAAAAAGGTAATTGTACCAACATCAGATCGTCAAGTAGAAGTTGTTTTGTGGTGCAGATCTCAGCTTTTATCAGCTGGTTTAGATGGTTTTATAGTCTTGTATGATTTGGCTCGTCTTACTGCTAAAAAACTAGTGCCATCAATCGGTGGCGCTATTTGGTGCATGAATAAAAATAAATCCGAAACTAAAATAGTTGTTGGCACTGAAGATGGTTATGTTGTTTTGTATGAAATTCAAATAGATGGAATTTTATTTGAGAAATCTTTTAATAAACAAGATTGTATAAAATATATTTTAGAATAATTAAATTTTTAAAAATTAGAATAAAAATTTATTTATATAACAGCTAGAATTTTATCAATTGCATGGCATAAAGATGAAGATATTTTAGTTACTGGTGGTATTGATAATATAAGAATATGGGATGCACATACAGGTCATGTTTTGCAGCGTATTTCGTTAGGTAGAGTTGATAAAAATAAAGAAACACTTGTATGGTGTTTAGCTATAACTTCGTAAATCAAATTTAAAAAAATAACTCATTTTTAAATAGAAATAATTTTTAATTATTTAATTAAAAAGAAATTTTGATATAATTAGTGGCGATTCCAGAGGTAAAGTTTGTGTCTGGAGTGCAGAGAATGGAAATTTAATAAGAAGCTTTCAAACACACTCAGTAGATGTTTTATGCTTGTGCATAGATGAAGTAATATAGCTTAATAAAAAAAAATTATTTTATTTGTTTTGTAAATCTAAATTTTAAGAGCGAAAAGCATGTTTATTGCTCAGGTATAGATCCTTCTATAGTTCAATTAGATTATGTTACAGTTACCGAACAAGAAAATTTCAAATCATGGGTTAAATCAAACGTATATTATAATCACACACACGATGTTAGATCTATTCTAATAGCAGATAATCATTTAATATCGGCCGGTGTTGATACTAAAATAGTTTTCAAAAACTTGAACCAAAAAAGCCTTCAATCAACTATTCGTAAATATAACTCAATGCCAAAAAAATCAGTTGTACAAACCTGTGACGACTTTGTTTTGTTACAATACGATAAGCATTTAGAATTATGGAAATTGGGTCAAACAGAATCAGATTTGGATTTAAAGGATAAAAAAGATGGAGATTGTTTGCCAATATTGAGAAAACCAAGAAAATTTATTCATTTAAGTTCTAAAAATGATTTAAATATAGTTTGTTCATCGATCGGCTCGCATCCATTTAATAATGATACTAACCAAGCTCATGTTTTATGGTTGTCTTATTCTGACTTAAATTCAATTCATATTTATCGAATCGAAATCAGTTCAAAGCAAGTTTTAGAACCAAAAATAAAAATTGAAAAAATAAAATCATTACCTCTTGCGTGTGGTAATAGACCTGGTGTAATGATGAAATTTTATAAACAACAAACTATCGATTCATTGGAGCAGCTAAGACTGTGTTATTTAACAAATAAATCTTGTTTGCAATGTCTTAAATATGTAAACGATGAAACAGGTTTTGTTCTCGAGTGCTCTATTCAATGTATACCTCAAGACTTGTTACTTACTGATAATAGAGTATATTTGATGGCCTTTAAAAACGATTATGTAGCCACTGCTGATACTGATTTGAATTTAATTATATGGTCTTTGAAAACACAACAACAAGTATGTATACTACCTCGTTACGAGCGCTTAGCTTCATGCTTGAGCTTTCATCCAAGTAAAAATTATTTATTAATTGGCTATTCAAATCGAAAGTTGGTTGAATATGATTTTGATTTAAACGAATACACCGATTGGTCTAGAGAAAATAGCGACAAATTTCCTAGACAATGGCTAAGATTTCATTCTAAATTGACTAGTTGTTTCTATGATTCGAATGATCCGAGTAAAATAATTACATTTGATGAACAATATTTAACTGTTTTAAACAAAAACGAGGCTATGCCCGATTTTAATGAAAAAATATTCCAACAAAATTTATCATATCAGGTTAAGACAGAACTTAATGAAGACACAAACGAAAATGAAAATCTGAAACATGCTTTACATATTTCAGATAAATATAGAGTATTGTTTTTATTAATAATTAAAATTTAAATTTATATAATATTTATAATTTTAAATAAAGTATATTGTGCATGCAAGTGAACCAATGAAAGGTCAATTTTTGATAGTTGAAGTAACACCATTGAGTGTTTCAGAAAGACTGCCACCTTCTCTAAAGCAAAAAAAATTCGGAACATAAAACTTTTTATTTTATTTTCTAAAAAATTAAATAAAAATAATTTCAAAAAAAAACATATATTATATACTTTTTATTATCACAGCACTATTTTAAGGATGATTAAATCATTTAAAAAAAAATTGAATGAATTTTATCATAAAATATTCAAGCTGTTATGGAATAATATTCATTTAATGCTTATTTTTAAATTAAATTAAAAAAAAAATTATTTTTTAAATTATTTTATTAATTAACAATAATTTTGTAATTATTTTAAAATTTTTATATACAATACAATTAAATCAATGATCTTATAAAAAATCTATTTTTTAAAGACCAAATTTCTTTTTTGTTTTCTCAATCAATTCTTTTTCTTTTTCAACATCAATTTTTTTAACAGCCTTGGAAAGTTAATTTAAAAAATTGAAGAAGATTTTATTTATTTTTGGTATATAAAATATCTAATTACTTTAGCTGGTTGATGATAAAGCACAACTAAATATCGATTACAAACATTAAAACCAGACAAATGATCACAAGCATTTTTAGCATCAAATATATCTTCATAAACAACAAATGCAGTACCTTTTGTATCGGGTGTAGTTCCAATCCGTATTTGTCTTATAGCTCCGTATTTACCAAATATATCATACATTTCTTCTGATGTTATTTTATATGGTAAGTTTCTTATGAATAAAATACGATTTACCTCTGGTGGTAATCTTACATTGGCTCTCTTTTGCATAGCCATTTTTGTCTAAAGATTATTAGATTTTTTTAGTTAAATTTAATTATATTAAATGGTAACTAAAATAGTTTTTTTAGTATTTTTATTTTACATTAATATAAACGCATTGAAAATAAAAGCATATTTTGAAATTCGAAAATAAAATGCCTTTAAATATGTCTTGAAATTTTTATTGAAACAAAAATCATTAAAAAATATTCTAAACCTTTAAATAAAAATAATAATCATCAAAATATATATAGAAAATATAAAAATTTATTAATTTAATTTTTTCTAAAGAAGTAATTTTTAATCAATTTTTTAATTATTTTGAACTTTTGAAAAATTTCTGAAAAAAAAAGAATAAAGTGTTTCAATTTTTTTTGAATAAAGTAAAAATGAATTTTAAATAGTTTTATGAATAAATATAAAATTTACAATTTTTCCAAATTGATAATCTCTAAGGATGAAAATTTTTATTTAAAGTTAAACTATTTTAAATTAATTATTTAAACTCGAATATTTTTTAATATCTATCTCAATCTCAATAAAGTAAAAAACACATATTAGCTTTTAGAATTTGGTAGTTTTTTATTTCCTTAACCAAAATTCAAATTGTAATTATTTTTTTATTGAAAAACTTAAGGAAATATATTTTCAAAATAGTTTTTATGAATTTTTATTTATACTAAAACTTATCTCTTATATTAGTCATACATATTACAACTAGTAAAACTAAATTAATAACAACTTTGCATTGTACGAAAAAAAGTACTACAAAATAGTTGATTAGAAGTACTAGAAGTATTTTCAAAATTCAAAACTTTCTAAAATCAACCGAATTACAGCAAAAGAAATAATAAAAATTCGAAATCTCGTTTTAATTGGCGACCATTTAAACTTGAGCATTATAAAATTAATTTTAGTAAAATAATTTTTTTTCGGTAAAGAAGTGTTTTTAATTAAATTGAAATAAATAGTTAAATATAATTAATCAATAGAAATTTTTTAAATAATTAAGCAAAAGTTATAAGTATTAATGGAATAAAAGATGAGAAAAGTGTTTAAAATTCATTTTAATTTTATTCTTAATCGTACTATCATTGTAAGAAATATTTTACCAGTTAAAGTCAATGTTTTACCATCCCTCAACAGTTCTAAAGCAAGATTAAATATGCACTTAAATCAAGTCAGCCGAAGAACATCAATCTATTACTCAAAATCGAAAGTATAGATCAAAAATTTTTTTTACTAGTTGTATTTTGCTTCAAAAATATTATCCAGTATAGTTGAAAAGAAAAATTTTAAATTCTAAAAATGAAATCAAATCTTAAATTACAAAAAAGTTTCTTGGTATAAATTAATCTATTATATTTATTAGATTGAATGGTACAAAAATATGGTTCTACGTATAGAATAACACAATTAAACCAAAAAACAGATAATCGCAAAATTAATTATCAATTAATTTTATTGCTTTTTTTTTATTTTCAATCTAAATTCAATTTTGAATATAAATTTAAGAGTAAATTTTTATATTTTATTTATTTCATCTTAAGTTTTTGTATTTAAAAATGGCAAAAAATATTTCTTTTTTATTATTATTTTTAATAAAATTTAGTTGTAACAAAATTGATTATGTTTAAAGATTGCTTTAGAATAACTAGTTTGATGAATCAAAATATATTTTCAATTTGATTCAAAGTATTTCTGTTCATTTTTTTAAATTACTCTTTCTAATAATTATTGGGTTCTGGATTAAATAGAGTTTTGCGAATTTTGTAACAATTTTAAAAAGATAAATTTTTTTGATACAATATGGTAGTTGTTTTAAATTTACAAATCAATGCTATAAGGTGATAGAAATACTAATAACCATAGTTTTATTTAATTAAGCCAATCGTTTTTTATTTTAGGGTTTTTCTCAACCAATCAAAATAAGTGATCAAATAATAAATATAATAAAAAAAAAAGGTAAATTCAGTTCAATCAATTCACTTTTGTTTAATTAAATTTTTAAAAATTCAAATTTTAAATAAAAATTAACTATTTGGTGAATCATTAAAATAATAATAATAATAATAATAATAATAAAAATTATGACAATTAGATTATGTAATCTTGGCTTTATCTAATAAATTTAAATTAAAATTAGCTCAAAAAATAGTAAAAATAATAATAATGAATACTGTTTATGTGTAATTATAATATGTTCTTTTAAAAATAAATTTAATGTCATTTTTTTTTATAAAAATATTTAAAATTAAAATGCAAATTACCAAAACGTCAAATAAAAAATAAATAAGTAAAATTTTCAATAAAATATTTTTTTTTTAATTAAGGAAATAAAAATAAAATTAAATTCAGCTTTTATTTTTATTATTTATATTTTTTTTTCAAATAATAAAATATAAACATAAAATCAATTCTTTCATTCAATAGGTATAAATTAATAGGTAGCAATAAACTAGATGATTTTTCCTATAGAACCAAAATAATCGATAATTTTTCTTTAATTATACTGAATTTTTTAGTACTTAAGTAAAATTTTGCTAAGCTAAGCTTAAACGATCTATATCTAAATTTTGTTTTAAATTATAAATTACTTATAATTAACAATTTTAAAAATCAAATGAATCGTGAATAATTCTTTTTGAAATGTTTTGTCGTTTTGTTTTGTTTTGTTTTGTTTTTTTTTGTTAACCTATTGAGCATATGTTTAAAAACATCGAAAAACGGATCAAGCTGAGTTATTTACCTTTTTAATTTAAAAAATAAGCAAAAATGAGATTTAATTATTTAAGTTTTTTTTTTTTGTTTTTATTAATTAAATTTAATTTTGAAAAATGAGCTGTTGGGAAATAAAATATTTCATGATCTTAAGATTAAACGATATTTTATCTTTTAAAATGAGAAACGCAAGTGGTGTCTTTTGGTTTCTATTTTAATAAGCACCACGTGTCTTTGAAAAAAAAAGACTTAAATATTTAAATAATTTATTTATTAAATTCTTTTTATTTTTTTTTTAAATTAAAGTTAGAAAATATTTCAAGAAATGTGATATTTAATTCAAAAAAATTTAAATTATATAAAATATAATTTTTAAATTATCTTTTTTTTAAATAAAACAGTTGGTATCAATAATTTTACAAAAATTGGATTTGATTCAACTATAAAATCAATAATTATTGATTTGATCTCAATTGTTGACAAACTAAATTATTAAGAGTTCTTCATGATCGTAAATCATCGAGAGAGATAATTTTGAAATAAAAAAAAATGATTGATTATTTTAAAATATAAATAATTAATTACAATTTTTGTTGTTGTTGTTGTTGTTTTTTTTTTGTTCAAAATTTACCTTTTGAAGTTATTTTTTTTATTATAATTTGCTTGCGGAAAAGGAAATTTTGACATTATTTTCTTTTTTTTTTAAAGTTCTTCAAATTCCTGTAAAAAAAAACAAATCAACTGTTAAAAATGAAACATTTTTTTATTCAAAAAAAAAATAATTTAAATCAAATGGAATCAATCTGTTTTTATTTTTCAAGAGTTAATACATTTTAAATGATTTATTATTAATTTTAAGTACATGAAACAAAATCAATCAATCTTATATTTTAAGAGTTTTAAATTCCATATGTTAAATATATATATACTATATACTAAATATTAATATAATCCCAATAGAAATTATAAACGTTATATTTAAAAAATTTCATGATTTTTTTTAATGATTAATCATTAATAAGTTAAATTACTTAAATTTAAAAAAAAAACAACAAGAATTGATAAATAATCACCAGCAAGATTTGTTTATATGTTTTTAATATTTTTTTTTTTACTTTTAATTGAGTTTCAAACATAGATTTTGTAGGAAATAACAGCTTTAATATAGACTAAAAGTATATTAATTTCTTTCGGATTATTTAGTTTAAAGGACTAGTCAATCAATAATATTTACCACCCTTGAATTATGACTTCGAAAAGTTTTATTTTAATTGATGATAAAAATCTTTAAAAAGTATAAAATTTCAACAGTATTAAATTCCACATTTTTATCTATATTTATATTAATTAAGATATATCTGGTACTAATCCAGTTATTTTATCTTTTATTTTCTTTTTCATTTTATTTTCAATTTTTTTAATAATAATTTAATAGATAAAACGAAAAATTAAAAAAGAAAAATAGTATAAATTTGATTCCAATTAGTAATGCAAATAAAATTCTAATAAAAATCATGCACCTTTTTAAAATTAATTTCAGCACATTTAATTAAAAACAAAAAAATAATAAAAAAATAATATTTTTTTTAAGGCTTATTTAGAATATATATATTTTTAAAAATATTATTAAAAATTATTTCTTGTTTTAGAAATTATTTGCATTTTTTTGTTTTTTTTTTCTTATTAAAAAATGTCAGCTCAAACTGAATCTAATATGGCAAGCGCTTCATCACCCCTTTTACCAAGAAGTAATGATGAACAAGAGCAAAAAAAAGATGAAGTGCAAACAACACCAGTTTTGATAGCTGCAGTGGTGCAAGGCTCGCCTACTAAAAGCTTAGGCGAAAGACCAGTTTCAACAGTGTCTCAATCTGGAGAACAACAAGTCTCAAATGAGTATAGATTTATTCATCAAAGAATACCACCCAAAGAAGGAAAATTGAGATTTTTATTACCCGCTCTACTAATAGGTTTACAAATAGTGTTCATTGTTTTGTTCGGTGTTTTTGCCAACTATTCATCTAAACCTGAACAATCGGCCTCTAAATATCCAAGTAATATTGAATTATTAAAAAAAAAAATTTACATTTATTTATCTAATATTAAAATATGAATAGTGTTTGAAGATTTACATGCTATTGCTTTACTTGGCTTTGGCTTTATAATGACTTTTTTGAAGAGGTACGGATATGGAAGTGTTGGCTTTAATTTATTATTGGTAGCCTTTGTAATTCAATGGGCTTTGTTGATAAGAGGCTTTTTGGGCTCAAAAGGAAGTTTCGAATTAAATCTTGATAGGTTTTTATTTTTAATTAAGCTAATTTGAGAAAAAAGGTTCTAAAATAATTTTGAAATCTATTTAGTTTGATTTATGCTGATTATACAGCTATTGCTGTGTTGATTACATTGGGAGCTGTTTTAGGTAAAACAACATTGGCTCAACTAGTCGTTGTTGCTTTAATTGAAGTTGTAGCTCAAGTGTTTAATGAATTTCTAAATACTCAAATTATAAAGGTGAATTAAATTCAATAAAAAAGCTTTAGTTAAAGATAAAGTTAATATTTTCTATTAATTATTAAAAAAAAAAAGACATATGATGTTGGTAGATCAGTGTATGTACATTTGTTTGGTGCCTTATTCGGTCTAGCTGTGTCTAAATTGTTGCATTTAAAAGGCGTTAAAAGTTCTAAACAAGCGCCAGTTTATCACTCAGACCTGTTTTCTTTGGTAGGCACTTTATTTTTATGGGTTTATTATCCAAGTTTCAACGGCTTGTTGGCAAAAGCATCAGAAACTGAAGGTCAAGTTAGAGCTATTGTTAATACATTAGCTGCTATATCAGCTTCATGTGTAGTCACTTTCGGCGTATCATCTTTAGCTGGCAAAGGTAAATTAAATGTATTGCATGTTCAACATGCTACTATTGCCGGTGGCATAGCGATCGGAAGTGTTGCTGATTTAAGAATACAAGTTTATGTAGCTTTGATAGTTGGCTCAGTAGCTGGTTTATTATCAACCATAGGATATCAATATATTGATGTATTTTTCAAATTTAAAATAAAATTATAATAAAATAATTTTTTCAAATTTCTTTATTAATTAGCCATTTGTAACAAGAGTTCTTAAATTGCACGACACTTGCAGTGTACAAAGTTTACATGCTTTGCCAGGTTTAATAGCTGCAATTTTGGGAGCTATATTTGCGGCATGTTCTTCATTTAAAGAATATGATCATGCATTATACATTTTTTACCCAGCTAGAATACCAACTTTCAACTCTACTGAATATTTAGAACAAAATATACAAGTAATTGATGGTCAAGGTAGATCTGCACTAGAGCAAGCTGGTTTTCAATTGGCTGGTTTGGCAATAACAATTGGTATTGCATTGGTTTCGGGTGCATTAACAGGTCTAATACTACGTTTACCAATATTCGAACAATTAAGCGAAGATGTAGAAATGTTTGATGACGAAGCTCAATGGGTAACACCAGATGATTATGCCCTTAAATTAACATTTGCTTCTAATCCAACTCAGCAATCAACTAATAAAACAGAGAATGAAACAGGACATGTAACAAATGAAGAAGACAAAGTTTAATTTTTAAATAAAGATAAATAAACTTTAAATGTATAAAATTCGTGTTTTAATTTTTGTTTTTTATAGATTAAATGTTAATGTTCAATAAAAATTTTAATTTTAGCTTAAGTTGTAATTTAAATGGTGTTGATAATTATTGATAGAATAAAAAAATTTTTTTTTTATTTATTTAGATTTTAGAAACTTTTTTTAAAATATTTGTTCTTTTTACAATTGAGTAATTTTTTTAATGAATAATTTAAAATTAATTTTTTTTAATAATAAATATTTAAAACAATTTTTTTATTAAAGTAAAATTTTATGCATTTAATAATTTATTTTCTAAGTTTTATTGGACTTAATTGCTCCATGGTTTAACTTTCACGTGGTTGTTGTTGTTGCATGTAGTAGTTCAAATTTTTTGGTTAATTACATCTCTATTTTTACTTCATGTAATATATTTTTCAAATTGATCAATATATTTTTACTTTTATATCTATTTCAATAATCCCAAACTAAAATTTAAAAAAGCTTTTAAATCATAACTACTAATTAAGCTCAAAATACCAAATATTAAGAAACATTTCGATATTTAAAGCTTATTAATTGAAAATAAATTGTTCTATGATAAACTTTTTTGTAAAGTAAATTATTAAAATTTTTATTTAGCCAGGAATATCTACTTTTAAAACAGAAAAATCCTTAATGTTGCTTTGTATAATACTGTTATAGGGTGATTTGTCCTCGTTTACTCATTTCTTATTAAATAAATATTCTGGTTCCAAAGTCTTGATTGAATTTGTAACTTATTTATTCAATTGAATTTTATAAAATCTTAATAATTAATTGTGTTCATAAATCAAGTCTTATAAATACTATTTATATTAATATGTATCTACAATAACAATAGAAATCGTATATCATAAAATATAAGAATATAAAATAATTCTAATAAGCCTATTAAGGACCTGAATTTAGTTGATCAAAGTTGCATTATATTTCATTTTATCATATATTCATTTTATCTAGTATATAAACATAAACATTTTCTTTTTATATAAAATATTGATAAAAATATTTTGTTAAAAGTTTTGTTTTAATTACTTAATTGAAAAAATTATATATAAATATTTAGTCAAAATTTTGAGATTTAATTTTCAACATAAATTTGAATTATACAAAAACTGATTTTTTTATAGATATTTTAAATTTATCTAAAAAGACACAGACTTAAAAGTATATATACTATATAGTCTATTATCTATTTAGTTTAATCAGTGAATTTCTTATTTACAATTACAAATATACTTAATGACTAGTCTATATTCTTAATTTCAACTTATTTATTTAAATTCAATTTTATTAAATGTAATTAATTTTGAAACATTTTAAATTAAAATCTAAACAAATTCTTAATGTTTTAAAAAAAAAAAAGATTAACTTTTTTAGACTGACAATTTAGTTTAGTATTTTTTTTTTCTCTAAAATCATATTTTCTTTACTCTGCAAAAAATTTATATATTTTTCTAAATAAAAATAATTTTCATGATTAAAACATAAAAAAAAAAGCAGGGTTTTCATTTTTTTTTGTTAATTTTTCTCCTTATAAATTTTTTTTTTTTACGAAAGGAATTAAAATAAAAATGGGAAAAATTTTTTATTAATTTCTAATGTCTCATTGATTTCAATTGAAAATAAGAAATAAAATTTAATTTAGATTTATTTATATATTATAATGTTATTAGGTTAAGTATAATTTAATTAATATCAACAACTATGTCGCTTCAAAGCCAAAAAGAGAATAATATAGAAACCGAATCTACAAAGGAAGATAGTCAAAACTCTTTTAAAGATACAAATAATGTGCAAGAAAGTAACGAGTCAAAATCAATTAAAAGTGAACCAGAACACGAAGAAGAACATGAAGAAGAAGAAGAAGAAAATTCAAAAGAGAACAAAAATAATGAAATCGAAAACGAAAATTTGACTGAAAAAGAAAAAGAAACAAATGAGATAAAACTAAATAAACTTCTAAACGATCAAAACTATATAATAATTTTAGCTTTTTTAGACAAATTTGCAACTCATTTAAACCTTAAAGAAATAAGTTATAAATCTTTTGAATCAAATTTAATTAATTCAAAAACAAGTAAAATAAACATTTAAAATAAAAAATAAACATTTTTATAAGCTTAAAATTAAAAATATGTTTCTAAATATAAGTTACTCGCAAACTGAGCGATTTGCATTTGAATCTTTTGAAAAACTTAAGTTTTGGTAAACATGTTAAAAAAGATAAAATGGAGTATTATTTGGATAAAGTAAAAAATTATTAAAGCTTAACTTAACAAAAAAAAATTACTAATTTTGAATAATATTAAATTAAATTAAAGTTCCTGAATAGATATTGTCCTGAATTTGATTTTAATGTAGAAAAAACAGGCTACTTAAATATCGAAGTTGAGTCAAAGCTTAAAATTTTAAAAGTGAAATAAATTTTAATTTATAAAAAACACGTTTTCTTAATTTAATTTAATTAAATTTTTTTTTTTTTTTTGATATTTTACTTAGAATTTATTTGAATGCCAATTTGATGAAAATCAAAAATTTAAACAAATTTTAATTGAACAAGTGTCTGATTTGAATACATTACGGTCTAAACCTTTAGGTCGAGATTCAACTGGTTGTAATTATTGGTTTTATATGGACTCCGAATTTACTTTAAGACTTTTTACTGAAGATTCAGTAAATGTTGAATCTAATTCTTGGAAATTGATTGCAAAGTAAAAAATTCAAAAATTAAAATATTTAAAAAAAAATTTTATAAAATTAATTTTTTTAAGAGATTTAAAAGAATTAAAAGAAATAGTTGAAAAATTGCGTAATGAACCTTCGCTTGTTAAATTAAAAACTTGTAAAAATATTAAAATTTGTTTTGAAAAAAAAAAGTTTTTTTAATTTTATATTTCTAATTTCTAAAAAGCTAAACGTTATTTGGAACTTAATCCTAATGAAAAAATTGAAATCCAATCTGAACCAGTTAAAAACGAGTCGATTAACGAGCCTGTAGTTAAAGAAAATGATACTAAAATTGAAGAGAATCAAGAGCTAAAAGAAGAATCAAAAGAAGAACCAAAAGAAGAACCAAAAGAAGAACCGAAAGAAGAACCGAAAGAAGAACCGAAAGAAGAACCAAAAGAAGAACCAAAAGAAGAATCAAAAGGAGAATTCAAAGATGAATTAAAACAAGAAGCTAAAACTGAAACTCAAGAAAATATAAAAGAAGAAATAGATGTTAACGTAAAAGAACAAAACAAAAATGAGCCAGAAGAAAATGTAAAAGAAGAAACAAAAAAAATTGAAGATGAGAAAGAGATGATCTTAGAAGAGCCTGAAGTGCAACCTATAGCATTAAGAAAATCAACAAGATCAAGTGTTCGAAAAACGCAAGAAATACAACAACAACAACAGCAGCTACAAGCTAAAAAACAAGTGCAACAAAGTCCAACAAAAAAAGCATCTAAACCAAAATCAAATTTGAATAAATCAAGTACCAAGACACCGAAAAAAACAACTCATTCAAAAACAAATAAAAAACAAGAATCAGTTAATTATGAAGAAGAAATCGACCAAGAAGTAGAAGAAGAAAACGAATCTGAAGATGATATAGAAGATGATGAGTTTAAGCCTAAAAGTGGTAAAAAAACTTCGAAAAAAAACGAAGACGAAATCGACACGAAAAAAAAGTCTAAAAAAAAATCAAAAAAATTAGAATTAAACTACGAAAGTGGTTCAACTATAAGCGACGAATCCGATCAAGAATCCGCTTGTGCCAAATGTTCCAAAGTTAAATCTAAATCAATTGTAAAATTAATATTTTTAACTAGATACATAGGTCTATTAAACTGTTAAATCCTTTTCATTCAAGTCAAGTTATAATATTTAATAATTAAATTAGGTTATGGTTAAGTAAGCAAGCAATCTTATAATAAAATATCTAGATATGATTCAATTAAAACCAAATAAATATAATTTTTATTCCGATTTTGCTTAATTAGAATCATTTCAAAAATCAAAATATTCTTATTAGGTTGATTACATTATATTTATCTTTCAAATAATTTTTACCATTTCTGATTATCGTTTGACAAAAGAAAAATTAAATGCTTTGATTTTTATCTCATTTTTTATTTTATCTTAATTAATTTATATATTTTGCAGCTTAGAAATTTTCTAACTTATATTATGGTTAAAATATAAATTTTAACAGTTTAATGATAACTTATTTGTTTTTCTTAAATAAATTGAATTAAAATTAAATTTTTTAAAAGCTAATATTATGTGATGGATGCGACTCACCATATCATTTGGCATGTTTGAAGCCAATTCTGACTGAAATCCCAGAGGGCGACTGGTACTGCCCTGTTTGCGAGCACGATAAGCTAATTAAAATTCTAAAAGAAAAAATAAATCTAATTGATAAACACAATCAAGAATTAGAATCAGCAAAATCAAAATTGATTCAAAGAAGATCAAATTGTATGGCCGACATTGGTGCATATTTGGACAACATGTTCGGCTCATCGTCTAATTCAAACAAAAAGACAAAAAAAGCAACTAAATATGATTCAGAAATCGAAGATGAAAATCAAATAGATGAGTCAAGTGTTAAAAAAAGATCTCGTAAATCAATAGACAGTAAACAACACTTTAGTATATTCGATACTAGTAATGAACCACTAGGGCCTCGATCTTGTCGAAAAGCAAGAATTAATTACACTTTTGACGATTACGATCGAACTATAAAAAACGCAGTTGGTGTAAATGATGATGAAGCGGAAGAAGAAACAGAAAAAAGTAAAAAATCTTTTGAGCCAATTACAAGAACAACTCGTAGAACACGTCAATCAGCAAGAATTAATAAATACTCAGACGAAGATGATTCTGATCAAGAAGAAAATGACTCAGATTGTTCAAAATCGTCCGAGTTTAAAATAAACATTCGTAAACCAAGATATGTAAGCGAAGATGAAGAGGATGAAATTAGTTATGACTCTAACGATGATGATTTTAGACCTTCGAAAAAATCAAAAAGCAAAAAAAGCAAGTCTCACAATCGAAAGTCAGCTCGAAACAAATCAAAAAAGAAAAAATCAACTTCTAAATATTGTGATGATACTGATGAGGAAGAAGGAGACGAAGAAATAGAAGATGAAGAAGAAGAAGAAGAAGAGTATTATTATGAATACGAAAGCAGAAGATCAAATCGAAACAGAAAAGTAAAAGAAACATATTGTGAGATAAGCTCAAGTTCCGAAAATGAAAATAAAGAAGAGAATAAGAATAAATCTGTAAAACGTAAAAAAATAAAAGATAATGATTCGACAGAATATTCTGAAAACGATTCAAACGATGAAGAAAAGATTAAGCCTAAAACTAAGAAAAGATTTAAAGACAAAATTGAAAATGATTTGGAAAAAGAAGAAGAAGAAGAAAATGAAGAAAAATGTCTGAATAATAAAAATCATAGAAGTACAAAATCTAGAATTAAAAAACCTTGGTCTGATGAAGAAGAAGATGAGGAAATAAAAGAGACTGAAGAAAAATCAAGTAAAAAGCATAAAAGTGTAATTAAAAAGCCTTGGAGTGATGAATCAGACGATGATCAAAGCAAAACACAATCTTATTCAGATGATTCTGATTCAAGAAATGAATTTGATTCAGATAAAGATTCTAAAAAACCACTTGAACAAGAACCTAAAATAAAAGAAAATGAAATTAACGAAAATAAAAAAGAAAACAAATCAAATGAAGAAATAGAGCAAAATGATACATTAAAACAATCAAATTTAAATGAAAATAAAGCAACAGACTTAGTCAAACAAGATTCAAAAAACAAAGTAACATATAAAAAAGAGGAAAAAGAAACAGCTAAAATTGATACTAAAACTGATCCAATTGAGAATAATACATCTTTAAAGACTGTTCAGTTGTTAGCAACTAATAGTTCATCGGCAATAGCAGTACAACAATCACCAGTGCCGCATATATTGACACCAGCAATGCCTTTTCAGGTTCAAATACAGCCAAATCAAATTCAAAACCAAGCTCATTTTCAAGGCTTACCGGCCATTCAAGTTCCTGGTTTACCTAATTATACCCAACCGTTTTATTCTTCTCCATCTTCTCTTTATTACTACTATTGTCAACAACAACAGTCTCAGCAACAACTAGTCACAAATGGTCAACCAATAATTCAACAAGGTTTGAGCCAACCAATGCAACCAATTATTATTCAACCAAGTAATCAAATAAATCCACAAACTGGACTTCCATTGCAATCAATGGTTTTAATGAATTTACAAACTCAGTCAGTTCTACCGCATTATAATCATTTAAAATAACGCAATTCACTTTTAATTATGTATAACTTAATAACTTAATACCTTTTTTTGTGTTAAATAACTTTTTAGTTAAATTTAAATTTTCAAAAAATTATTGTTAATTAATTTAATATTTTTTAAAAAAAAAATTGTATTATAAAATTCAAAGAGTCTTTCTTTTTTCAAAATTTTTTAATTTAATTGTAAGAAATTATAAATAATAAATTTCTTTTAAACACTTAAAAGATTTATCTTAAAATAGTTTTTTTTTTCTAAAAACTGATAAAGTAAATCACTTAATGGTAAGTTTGTCAATAAAAAATTGAGCTGAATTGATCATAGAAAAAAAATAATTTTAAAAACTAGATAATTCATATTATAATATAAATAAGAATAATATATAAATTAATATGAATAGCTCTTAAAATTTATAGTTAAAAGTATTGATATTCTTAATTTTTTTAAGATAATTTATCAATTTTGGAATTAAGAATTCTTTTCTAATTTGAACCCTTCAGAAACTGACTATTGAATTGGTAATATTTTGTTCTTTTTATAGGTCTTATTATGAGCCAAGCAATCGTGACATTAAGGTAAATATGAGTTTTCTATAAAATCTATTCTATTTGAACTATTTTTAAGCATTGAATACCAAATTTTATTTAATTAAATTATATTAATAGTAATAGTAATTTAAGTAAGATTGATATGCCCAGAAGTGGAAAGAAAATTAAAATTTTTCTTTTATTTTTTTAATGAATTAATTTTTATGAATTAAAATTAAAGCTAATCAAAAATTAAATATTGCATATATTTTTACTTTATATCATATTTGAAAGAATTTTGAATTTAAGATAAAAAATTTTTATTAATAAACAAATAAAACCTAAATTTTTTAATTAATTTTATTAAATTTTTTATATAAAGATACACATAAATTCCGAATTTGAAATTTTTTGTTTAAATTAAGAAAATAAAGAAAATAAAATTTTTTAAAAATATAAATAATGATAGTAATAAAATCGATTCTTTAAAATTTTTATATATGTTTTATTTATTTAAATAATATATTTTCCATCCTTTGGTTTGATTCTTTTTTTTTAAAATAATTCTAATGTTGTGATTAAAAATTTTGAAAGAATAAGAGAAAAAAAAAAACAAAATGTTATAAAAAAAGTATTTTAAATTAAACAATTTCATATCTGTCAACACTGAATGTTGTTTCGGTAGAAAATTTAACAGGAGCTGAGGAATCAGCTTGGGCTACATTTACAGCCTATTTAGTTAAAAAAAAATAAATTCAACTTATAAAACAAATTTAATAAAGTAAAAAAAAAAAGTACTTGAATGTCACAATATGATTTTTGAGAAACAAAATTAACATTGACAGGAAAAAAGTCGTTTGCATGTCCTCCGACTGAAAATTCTAAAGAACCAGTTGAATTGGATTTGTCTATCATAGCTATGCGCCATATCAAACAGTTTTTGTACTTTTCATATTGATAGTCACCGTCGCATTGTTTAATAATAGGCGCAGCTACATTCGATCTATTTACAATTTAAAATTAAAATATTTCAAGTAATTAGCTTTATGTTAAATTATTTACGGAATTGGTACTACAATCGATACATTGTTTAGTTCTAAATTTGTTTTTTGTAGTTCATATTCAATGCTTACATCACAACCATTCTTGGTTTCAGAAGGCCAGCAGTTAACTTAAATTTATTTTAATAAATATTAATAAATTTAACTTTTTGATTAAATATTTAAAGACTTGTTAAAGGTATTTCGCTTTCTTCTTGAGTTTGGAAACGCCATTTTAATACACCAACATCTGTGCCGATCGGGAAACTTTTGGTAGCATCTCTGAGACCAATGATAGAATTGTTTTTAAACAAGTTTTTGTCTATATTTGGATTAGTCTTAAAGTTTTTATAATTACTAATTTAAAAAGAATTTAAAAAAATATATTTAGCTTTGTTTAAATTACTTGAAGTTGTAGGTTTCTTGAATCATTATTTCTTAAATTTATTTTTACTCTAGCATCTTCTTCACTACCAATATGAACTGATAAAACACCTAATACTTCCAAATTTTGAACTCCACCGTCTTTTCCACATGTCAGATTTATTTTCTCATCTATTTTCAAATGAACTCTTTTATTAAAAAAAAAAATTGTTAGTCAATTAAAATCAATTCTTTAATCAAAATAAATTCAAAAATTACTTTTCATAATTAACATCTGGTTTAGAAGATGGTAATGCAGAAGATGATGAAGTTTGATTTTGAGCTAATGATGGAGTAGCTTGCTTGGTTTGTTGTTCAATAAATGCTGGTAATGTGTCTTTGTTTGTGCCTAATTTCATTGCTCTATTTGGTTTATTAGAAGAAGTTGCTGTGCTTGTTGAATATGATGGTGTTGGTGTTTCGTAAGATGGTGAGTCATTATAAGTCGAAGTGTTATACGAACTCGAACTCATACTAGATGATGAACCAAAACCAGATGAATAATGACTTGATAGACCTTTTGAACCTCCTTTTTCTGCTTGAATTTTAGATCTTCTTATTTCTTCAGCTTTTTCCAACATTCTTTGTTTGGCTTCTTTTTCTTGAGTCTTTTTTTTAAAAAAGATTATAAGCAAAATTTATATTTAAATCTTTTTTTATATAATAAATTTACCTCTCTCATAGCTTTGTATACTTTTTCTTCATGTGATTCCATATCAGTGAATGTTCTAATTTGAGCCAAGTTGACATTTTCTCTATAGCCCAGAGCAACTATTTCATCAAAAGCGAATAATAATTCGAAAGCATGATCATTTATTTCTTTTTCGTCTATTGATTTACAATATTCTGGAATCTTTTTTTAGTTTTTTATTTATAAATTAATAAACATAATTCGTTTTTTTAATTAATTAACTTACAACACGAGAAAATAGTCTAAGTGTTTCCAAATCTTCTAAAATATTACTAGCTTTGGTTGTTATTAATAGCATATATAGTTTATCCATAGGCTGGTAAACGTATCGAACACTTTCTGTTTCAATAAATGTATGTTGTTTAGTGCCCGATCCGATTAATTTCGGAAAAGAAGCTAATAAGCCTTCGATACGAGCTCTGGTCATTTCAACAAATTGTCTAGACACAAGAGCTTTTAAGAGAAATAAGTTAATAAAATTTAAATTTAAATTCATTTTAAATTTCTCAAGTAAAATTTACCTTTTCCACCTTTGGTACATATTGCAGCAGCTAAAAGGACCTTTACAATTTTTATAAAAGATTAAGAAAAAATATTGAAAAATTAATTTAAATATTTATTTTTTAAGTTTTATGATTACCATTTTTTGAAGTTAATTTAGTATTATTAATAATCTTTATCAAATTAACAATTGATATTAGACTATCTATAATTGATAAAATTTAAAGGTTAAAAATTTAAATTTTTTATTTTTAAGAATTATAATTTTTTTTGGATTTTTTTTTTAAATTGAAGTATGTGCATATATTTAAATGCTTTGCTTTTGTCGAAATATTTTTGAATTATAAAAACTAATCATATAAATTTAGCAGTGACGACGTGGTTTCAAACTAAAATACGTACGCATATTTAATTTCTCTAATATATATAAAAATTTAAAATAAAACATACATTTTACTAGAAATTTATTTTTGATTTTGTTTTGCATTAAAATTTTCTCTTTTTAACTATTTAAAAAAGAATCTAGATATTTTTAAAATTTTTAAAGTCTGAATTTAAAAGAAAAATAATATTTTTTAAAAACAATTTTATTTTGATTAGTTATAAAAAAAATTATATAAAAAATTATGTCCATGTACTAGTAGGCACTATTCCTTCAGCAGTCATCATACTTGGAAAAAAGTTTTTCTCATTAGATAAAAATTTAAGTGGAAAGTCAACAATAAATCCCATTATGTCATTTGCAAGAATGTTTTTTGCCTAAATTTGAATTTTATTAATTAAAGAATAATTAAGAGAGTAATAATAAATTTTAACTACTTTAACAGGATCAGTCTTGTTTAGACAAGTACCTTTTGAATAAAATTTAATTTCGTCATAATTTGAAATATTATCCGAAGGTAAACACTTGAAAACTTCGTCATATATTTTTGTATTCTTTTGTGAAACTTTTCTAAAATTTTGATAAAACTCATCACAAACACAATCTACTACATCTATTCTATTCGGGTTTTTAAAATAAATTCCAAGATGCAGTCTTTATTTTTTTGAAAGTTTTAAACAAAAATTTGTACAAATATTTTTAAATAAAAATACTTGAAAATTTTAACTCTTAAAGAAAAAGCGTATTTTCCGACCATAACATTTTGTTTGTCTAAAACAGAATCACTAAACTCTTCATCTATGATCAAACCAGCGACTTCAGAATCTCTTTTGCCTAGCATACTTCTATCATTTATATTAGCTGAACCACAAATTACATACTTATCATCAACAATCATTAGCTTTGAATGTACATAAACAATTTCTTGAACCAGCTTTCCCATCAAAACAGACCAATTTCTCATACCATGAAAAGTTATATATTCTGATGGATCTTTTATACCTCTTTTTTCTAATTCAGAGTAAATAGAAAATTCTCCAAATTTTATCGATCTTAAATTGTAATATTGTACAGCTAATATTGTGTTCATGTTTTGAAATCCAGGCAGCAATGGTATTACAACATATACACGGAAATTTTTTTTTTCACTTTTAAAAAGATTTATTTTTGGATTTTTTTTTTTAATTTTGGTTCAATTTACTTATGAGCTCTTGAAATTCTTTCAACTAAAAATTGTCCTATTTGATTTTTAACAATGTTATCTTTTTTCGAATTTGTTGTAGTAACAAAAAATTGATTCTTTAATATTTTTAATTTAATTTATCTTATGATTTAAATTAATAAAGAATTTCAATACTTCTATATAAATATAATGTTCTGCTTTACTTATCAAATCACAATATGTGTTTAAGATTGAAGATTCTGTATGAGACAAGCCTCCTGACCAAGTATCTAATGAGCGTAAAATCTAAATTAATCATTTATTAATCTTTTTTTGAGAACATCGATTAACTATCAAATTCTTACTTGTACTGAACATTTATACAAATTTTTGCTAAAAATTTCTTTTAAATTATATTTAACTGGTTCGGTGTAAGATTTTGGCAGCAAATATGGATATGTATCGTTATGAAACTCTAATTCATTCTTTAAATTTAAATTATAATAGATGTATTCTTTTGTGACTTTGTTTATATACAGTATAATTACTTTAGCATGATTCCATCTTTGAATAAAATGACGAGCCAGATCTCTAGCACTTTCTCCAGCTATAACCATTGCTTCATCTCTCCAAGGCATTCTTTGTACTTGAGTTCGATCAAATTGATCTTTTGCGAAATCTTGGATGTCTTTGAAATCTTCTATATAAGAATTTGAGTAATCTTTTCCAAGCCAATATCGGATTTTGATTGAACTATCCGGTACGTCGATTAATGATTCATTATCTGTAAATTCTTTTTCACTAGTTTTACCTTCATTTTCACTATTGGTATTAGAACTTGAGCTAAAATCCGAATCGATTTTTTCAAATTCTAATTTTGTCTCTTTTAATGTCTAAAAATGACAATAAATTTTAAAGTATAATTATCTTATTGTTTACAAAAATTGAATAGAATTACCTTTTTAATACGCTTTAATTTACGTTTTATTCTTCTTGTTTTTGATTTTTCAAAATCGATTTCTTCATTTTCACTTAATGTTATTCGATTAAATGTTAGAATAGCTTCTTCTACATCTTCTTTTGTATTAGATGTAACATTAGATGCTAAATTACAAGTGAGTGCAGTTGAGTTTACAATTGCTCTTAATGCATTATCAAAGTCTACTACTTCTGTTGATTGCTTGAAACAAAAAAAATTTCTAATTTAAGCAATTAAATTTTTAATTTTGATTTTATTTACTTCTTTTTCTTGATTTAAAGAACTCAAGGTGAATGGATATTTTTTTAAATCAATTTCAGTTATATTTTTATCTAAGTCAACTAGTCGATGTTCGTCGTCATCCCATCTACCAAAACACAAATCAATACCTCCTAAAAAAGCGATTGATTGATCTATAATTACAAATTTTTCGTGATGGGACCACATAGTAAAATTTGGAGCATTATTTTTCGGATGACAAATAACTCTAATATTTTTATTTTTTCCATTTTGAGATAAAACACTACGAACTCTTTCACTCGATAATCCTAATAGAATATCGATTTCTTTATAAATCAAAATGTAAATTTTAACATTTTCTTTAGATTTTTTTAATAATAATTTATCTAATCGATGATGAGAATTGTATGTAGGTCTTTTTAAATAAAGTTCAGGACACAGCCACCAATCAGTTATAAAAATTTCTTCTTTAGCATTATTTATTGCGTTCATTACATCTTCCATATACAAAGCTGCATTTATATACCAGTGACAAAATTGATTTTTCCTAACTGGTGCAAATGATCCATTTGGTAAAAATTCTTCATAGCTAAAATATTTTCCTGTGTCTTCAACCATAAACATAATTCTATAATACCATTCATTTTGTTGTTCAGAATTCTTAAATTTCAAAATCATACTTCTTTGTAAGTTTTTTATTTCAATAGCATAATAAGCTCCGGCTCTCATGGTTTTTTTAACCAAAAATTTTCTGTCAACCAGCATGGTAAATCCCAATGAATTGTTTTTAGTTGGATTTAAATTAGTTATATAAGTGTCTTTAATAGAAAACCATCTTTTTAATGTTAAAAAAAAAGAATATAATTTGGAGCTTAAGAAATATTTCTTTCATAATCAAAAAAACCTTTTACGATTTAATAAATTAAAATTTTTAAAGCAGCATTTTTTAAATTGACTAAAATGTCCAAAGTAAATGTTCTCATATGTATGCTTATGCAAATATCCTTCTAAAGTACTATGGCTTACGTCTTTTATAAAAGACAATGGAGAAACATTTAAAAAAATTAACTTTAATAAAGAAAACCTAAGAGATAGAATATTATTTAAAAATTTTTCAAATAAAATTACCACAGCTGGATGATCTCTGAATGGCGGATATGTTAACAATCTTTCTAGATACTCAGATATTACTTTCTAATTAAAAATTTGAATAAAATTCTATTCAAAAATTAGTATTTTTTTTGTAATTTAGTTACACAGCGTTCTTCTATTTTCTCTTCCAATACATTATTATCTCTTTCAGATGGAAATATCTTGAAATTAAAAATTGATGATTTAAATAAAATAGCTAAGATTAAATTTTAATCAAAATAATATTACAGGCCAATCAGGCTTTATTTCATCACTTGAAAAAAAATTTGATTTTTATTTGAGATTAAGTTTGATATTTTAAATTCAAAATACTTTTCAAAATCAGAACATGATTTTCCAATATCTTTTTTGACAATTTTTGAAAGTGTTTCATGAATTTCTTTAATATCTTTATATTCTCGATTGATTTTCCATTTATAGTTGTTATGAGTAAGCTCGATTACATAACTTTAAAATTCAAGTTTTATTATTGTATTCTATTCAATTTCTAATCTCTTAATAAATACTTGAGTTGGTTAATAAAATGATATCTGCTTCTTCTTTTAGCCATAACTTTAACCTTTATGGGTTCACCTGGAACAAATACGTGCTTATTATTCAAAAACAAATTTACATTTATATTTAATTCTTTATTTTCTATTTAAAATAATTTAAGCTTAATTTTAGAGTTTTTTCTACGATTTTAAGGTTTTATTCAAAAATTAATACCATATTTTTCATTAAATTCACTATAGTCAGTAAATGGCAAAGGCTCACATTTTCCATTTAGACTTGCCAGTGAAGCTATTTGGCCAATTATGTTTGTATTTAAAGCTAATTTTCCTATTGTAAAATGTTCTATTTTACCTAGTTCTGAATTGTTATCAGAACATTCAGATTTGTCACTAGATTTCCTATCCATTAAATAAACCTAAGATAAAAATCTATTCAAATTTTGATATTAATTTAAGAAGAAAAATACTAATTTCAAAAAATTATAATTTACCTTTTTTATATAGTTATGTAAGAATAATTTTATTTAAAGTTTTAAATCAAATAAAAATTTTCATATTTTTCATAATTTTTGAAAATTTCAAGTTTTAAATTTTTAAGTTTAAAAAATAGGCTACAAAACATAAATATATATATATATTTTGTTTCAAACAAAATATGGAATAAGATTAAGCGGTAAATTTATTCAAATTAAAAAGAAGTATTTTTCTCTTTATTTTCTTATACAGTATATTACTTACTTTATTTATTTTTAATTATTTCAAATAAATCGATATTATTAATTCAGTATATTAATACATATTCCTTAAAGTTATTATTTTAAAAGATTTATGTGATTTTTTTTATAAATTTTTAAAATTTTTTTTATTTTAATTTTATCATATAACTATTTGATTTTTGCTTCTTCGATTGTTTTTTTTGTAACTATATGAAATTATTTAATTTAAAAATATGCTTCATAGATTTAGAATAAAAAAAAAAAATTAAAAATTTATTTAAAAAGAAGTTTTTTTAATTTAAAATTTTTATTCGTTTACTTTTGATTCTGGTAAAGATAAAATTATATTTATGAAAAAAAAAAGAATTTAAATTTTAATTAAAATTTTTTCAATCAGCGTTTCTTTTATTTATTTTTTTAATTTTGATTTCATATATTTAAAAAAAAAAGTAATAAAACATATAATTTAAATTAAACATTATTGTTTGAGATATCTGCTACTGCGTTAACGTTTAAACTGGCACACATTTGCTTGAATTTGTTTTCATCAAATTCTTCATTACTCGGACTTTTCTCGTTTTCATTTGAATTTTCACTTAAGGGTGTTTTATTTTCCTCATTTGGTAAAGATCCTTGAATTTGATTGTCTTGAGATTCACTTTTTTGTGACTCAGCCCCGTTTGAAATTAAATTTTCTTCAATAACTGTTGCTTGTACTATTGCTTCTGTTGTTTCATTAATTTCTGTTTGTGTATCTTGTTTTTGATCATTATTAATAGGAATTTTAGTTTCATTGTTTTTATCATCTAATTCGTTTTTATCTTGGGATACATTTATATTCTGATATGATGAATTATTCTCATTATGGTTTATTATTTTTTCTTGAGAATTACTCAAAGAACTTTGCGGTAGTTGTTCGTCGTTTTGAATTGGTATCATTTCTGAATATTCTTTATTTTCGTTTGTTTGTTGTTGCATATCTTCTTGATCTATTTCAATTTCTTGATAAACTTCATCTTCTTCTTGTTCATCTAATTCATCTTCAACATCTTGCTCATCATCGTCGTCTATATCATTTTCTTGATCTTCTTCATCTATATCTTCTTCATCTTCTTGATCATCTTCTTCTTCTTCATCAAGCTCATCGTCATCTTCTAAATCTTGTTCTTGATCTTCTTCGTCCTCGTCTTCTTCTAAATCGATAACATCTTCATCTTCTTGTTCGTTGCCATCACTTCCTTCATTTGGTCTACCATTTTTTATCAATTTCGAAGTCTTATTTCTAAAAACAAATGGAGTATCTTTTTTTTTATTTTCAATAGCTTTATCTGATTGAAATTTTTTAGCTAAATTTTTATTTTTTAAGTTATTTAATTTATGATTTTCAAAATCGCCTTCATTTTCAATTTGTTCATCTTCATCTTCATTATCTTCTTCATCTTCATCTTCGTCTTCAATTTCTATTTTTCTTTTAATCGACTGATTATTATTCAAATTTAGACTATTTTTCATTTCGACTAAATTGACTGGTAATGGAATACTTGAGCTTGATTGATTATAACCATTTAATATATTTGTATTATGATTTGTTGCTTGTAAATTTAATGAATTTGCTTTTTGAATATCATGATTTATTGTTGGGCTTTTATATTGAAGGTTTACGTTTTTGGCAAAAAGTAAATTAGATGAGGATGTTTGATTTTCATTTAAATGATTCACGCTTTCTTCCTCTTTAATTGGCTGAGTAAATGTAGTTATCGATTCTAAATTGAATTCACGAACATAAACTGGCTGTAAAGGGAAAGTAAACGCCTTGAAATAATTAAGTAAATTTTTGGCATAAAATTTGATCTCATTTGAGCTATCGTCTAACGCGTTTTGCAAAAGTCTGATAGATACAGCTATTGGTGGAGCTAATTTTTGGCTTTTAGTCATACACATATCAAATAATGATTCATATAAAGCTAATCTTGTTTCTGCTTGATTATACGGTTTTCTGTGACTAGCATTATATTGAACACATAAAATTGTGTCGATCAAAGTTTGCTGAATTTTCTAGTTTAGTTTAAATTAGATTTAAATAAGAAAAAATTTATATATATTTTATAAAAATTTTTACTTCTAATTGTGTATAAGATAGATTTAAACTAAAATATTTTATTATTGTATTTAAACCTTGAAATATAAATTTTAAAGTTTAAAAATTAAAAAAATGGTTAATGTTTTTTTTTTGACTACAGTTAAGAGAAGATAGAACAAGTTTTGTTTGAAATTGTTGTTGATGTGAATTTAAGCATAATTTTTCTTTGAACAAATCGCTTTCTTCAATTTTTTTATTCTTATTTTTTGATTTATCAATCTTTTTAAATAATTTTTTAAATTTAAATCTTAAGCTTATTTTTATCTATACAAAAAAATTACAATCAAAATATTTTTTTCATTCGGTTTTATCCTATTTAAAATATCGTCAATAAAAGGTGATAAATTTTTGCAAAAGCCTGAATTGTGTCCAGTAGAATTTAACCAAGTATTTAAGCAATCATAAAAATTTGAAATCGAATTCGTAAACCTTAATTTGTTTAATCAAAATTTTAATTTAATAAAAATTTAAACACAAATTTACTTATTTTCTAAAATATTATGGCCTAAATTTACAAACATGTTATTTAATGTATAAGATTGAGTAATCAAATTAGTGTTTAAAATATTAATAAATTTTTGAGTAAATTCAAGTGCTGAATTAATCAATTCGCTAAGTATGTTTTTTAAATATCTAGATTCTAAATTAATTCTACAGTTATTGATTAGTTTATTGAAATCGAACATGAATAAACGTTTTAGAAAATTTATTATTTCCATTGATCTTATTTTTATCAAAACTCTGTCATTTAAAGGCTCAAATAAATAACCCAAACTGAAACAGCATGCCTTAAATCTTTTCAAACATTTGTTGAAATAAAACTCTAGATTATCAGTATCTTTATTTAATTTTGGAAACAATTTTGTATCTGATTTGTTAACGAAAGAATTCTCTAGATTATTTTCTTGACTCAAACTTTCTTCCATTTGAACATCTTTTTAAAATAAAATTTTATTTAAATTTTAAAAATTGAAAAAAATTTATAAAATAAAAAATGAAACCATTCGGTTCTAGCTGAATTGTTGTTTGATAATCTTCGAATAAATCGTTTAAAACATTGTTAGCATTTTTGAGCATGTTTTTGAAATAAACATACCAGATGTCTGTGTTGTTTACATTTTTATGTAAAAAAGGTAATTTTGCATAACAAATGCTCGACCACTTGTATTTAATATAAAAAATAAATTAAATATTTTAAAACACATTTAAGAACAATTCTTACTTTAATTACTTCTTCTGAATCATTTTCTAATTTGCTTAAAACGAAATTTTCAATTTTTTGCTTTAAATAAAATAAAGCTAAAATAAATTAGAATTTTTTTTTAAATTCTAGAAATAAAAAACTTTGTGTTGAGAACAAGCTGCTTTGTAACAATTAAATAATTCACTCAAGCAAATAAGAGCATTTTTTGATAGCTTTTAACAAATCAATAACTTAATATTTTAAATTAATTTAAATAAAAAAAAAATTACCAAATCATTTGAAGAAATTAATAACAAAATAGATTTTTCAATAAAACAAGAGCTTATGTGTCTTATCAATTCGGGGCTAAGGTTTTTACTGTTTTGAATAATTAAATAAAAAGCATAATGAGCTAGTTTAGCATGCAAACTAATTGGATGATTCTAAATATTTTTTAACTTTAAGAATAAGGCTTTAGTCTAATGTTTGTTTAAAATGTTACCGACTTCGAATATTTGATATAAAATTTTAATCCAAAACGAACAATTCTGTTCTAATAAACTACACTCTTGATTTGAAGTGCAGTTTTCTAAAAATGAAATCATTTTTAAAAGACCATGCTGTCTTTTAGCTGCCAAACTAATACAACTATTTATTTCAGCTATTAAACTCTGAGGATCATTATTCATTTTATTATTTAATAAATTGCTAATTATTATTTTTAATTAAAAAATTTAAATATTTGTATTTCTAATTTTAATTTAACTATATTATTTTATTTTAAATTTAAATATTCAGGCATATTTGCTACTTGTTTTGACTTTAATTTTGCATGTGCTTGACAATATTCTAAAAGTTAGCATTAAAAAATATACTTTAAGCCAATTTTTTTCTAAATAAAAATATTATTTTGTTTGGATTTTGAGAACCCATTTTATTAAATAAAAGTAAAATGAAATACAAATTACGAAGATAATATTGACAATCAAATATGTGAATAAGCTTTTAATTTTTAGATAGGTCCTTAACTAGTTGAATCTTCTGCTAACACTAATACTTGCAAATATCAATTTTTTGATTAATTTATAGAAATTTATTATATTTTAAAAACTTTTTTTAATTTCTTTTTTATTAAAACATTAAGCTTAAAATGTTAGGACTAATTTTGAAAAAAGTTTTGTTTTGAAATTGTAAATTTTTTAGTACAAATTATTGATTATAAATTTTATAAAGATCAGACAAATAGGAGAATATTTAAATTTTTTTTTATCAATACCATAGCAACTGATTTAAATTAGTAATACATTAAATTAATGTCAAGAATTTTTATTTAATTTGAATTTTCGAATTCTGTTTTACATTTTTATTTTCAAAAAAATTGATCTGAATAAAAAAATGTATTTATATTTTGAATTCTTATTAATAACTTTTATATGTTATTTTTATAAAATTGATACTCAAACGCCAGATACAACTTCAACTAAAACTGTTTCTACTTCTACAATTCCTCCGAATACAACTCCACATCCATTAGATAGGAAAACAATACAATGTTTGTTATTTTTATGTTTCGAAAAGTTGTATTTTTTCAAATATTTTTAAAATATATTATTTACAGATTTTGGAACTTGCAATTGTGATTTAACTAAAAATGTATGTGATTTAAATTGCTGTTGCGACGCATCATGTTTACCAGTTGATCTTGAAGTATTTCAGTGTAATAAACAAATCCAAACAACGTATATTCTTTAATATGTTTTCTTTATTTTATTTTATTTGTTTAAAGTAATTTTATTTTAATCTAGTACAAGCAAACAATGGTGTGTACCTAGCAGTACTATTTTTTTGCAAAATACACCTTATATAATAAATAGCTTGGGCGATTTATTATGTGTCGATTTGAACAATTGTAATTAGTTTACTTTGTTAGATATAACTAATTTTAATTTTAATATTTAATATAATTTATTTGATAGCTTTAGCGATGAACTACTATGATCCACCATTATTAGATACTATTCAATCAAAAGAAACCTTTGTAACTAATTTAGCAAATTCAATATATCCCGAATCAGTTTACTCAAATCCATATTTTTCAATTCAAACACCAAACACAAATTACTCATTTAATAGCAGCGATTTTGTTTGGTCTATATTTCCAAACAACAATTTGAATTATTTAGTTTTACCGATTCAAATCGGTTCCAATTGTAGAGATGGTCCGCCTGTTTATTATTTGAAAAATAAAGAATCTCGTTGCATAATTAGAAATAGTAATATCTTATCTGAATGTTCTGGCTCTACTACTTCTACTTTAAGTTTTAATTATTTTCTTTCTGCTCTTAAACTAATCAGAGTATTTATAAAAATTTATATAAATATCTATTTATTGAAATTAATTAATATTTTTTAAATGAAGAAGCCAAATTCTTTGAAAAATTGTCTCAATGATCAATTATCACCTATTGTTCAACCATTTGACTACTACAAAATTTGTGATGAAAAATACTTAACTAGCTTAAATATAAGAACATGTAAATATGAAGACGGGACTCTAATATCTGAACAAGATTGCAAATCTTTTTTGAAACCAAGTTTAACAAACAATGTTTGCAAAAATTTAGTCAAAAGTGTTACATATATTTTAAGATTTAAAAACCCAAATGGCACTATTGAAGCTGGATTAGATGTTGTTTTTTTTAACTTCGATACTAGTCAAACAAATAATGTTGAACAAATTTTTAAAATAGTTTTTATTCCTGATACTATAACATTGGTAATTATTAAATAACATTTGTGTTAAATTATTCATCTTAAATAAATTTATCATAATAAGCAAAATTTTGATTCTGTTTATAGTCAAAAATTGAGTGGTAATCCAGGCTATTTAAGAGATCAACCGATTTTGGCTAGTTCATCTGCGAACACTAACGATCGGTAAATAAATTTAGAAATAAATTTAAATTTAGTAATTTTAAAATTTTTAATTAGAAATAAGAGATTTACTTATTTGAAACCAAGCTCGAATGGAAATTGTCCAAAAGATGATTCATTTAGAGATTTTATAAAGTTTAATGAAAACGTTTTTACGGAATGCATTTATAAGTAATTATTATTATTATTTTATAAAACATAAAATTTAATAATTTAAATTTATTAGGCCAAATATAGATCCTAATTTGGGATCTTATTGTAACCTTCTTCAAGCTGAAATAGATAATATCATTCTAGGCTATGCAATTGATAAACGAGCTACTCGTTTTTCTCCATTTGCTGATTCTGATCCTAATTCATGGAATTTAATTAGAAATTCTGAGCCATCATCTCAAGTATTTTAAATAAACTCAATTATTAAAAAATAATTTATATAAATATAATAAAAAGCCAAGTGGAACAAGTGATAATGGTGTTTGCAGATCAATAAGAATTGGCGCGACTATACAAATAGCTTACGCTTTAGTTGGCAATGTGATTAATCCTCAAGCCGAGTTACAGTATATTGCCTACAACTGGAACGAGTTAATTGATATTAATTTAAAAGTATAAAAAAATTAAACTTAAAATGAAAGAAAATATTTAATATTATTAATTACAAAAGTGCTCTGGCCAGTTTTGTCTAAATTTAAATAATTTGCGATTGAAAATATCAACTAGAATAACTTTTGTTGATGTTAGTCAACCACCTTTATATTCAGAAAGTCAAGTAGCAAGACCTAAAACATACATACCTGACAATTTCTTTTTCCCGTTAACAAGTAAAGCATCAAAACAAAATGTATATAATAGAAATCATTTTTATGCTTTTGTTTTATTTTTTTTGTTTAAAATAATTTTGTAGCTTATATATTTATTTTCAATAGAATCTCTTCAAAAAATTTTAGATAAAAATAATAAATTAATAAAAAAAAAATTATCTCGTTTTCTTTATCTTTGTATTTCCATGGTAATTTTTTAAAAAAAATTTATTTCAAATAGTATTTGGGAAAAAAAGGTTGAAATTTAATTTAAAAAAAAAAATGATCTTTTGGAGGTATATTTTAATCCTAAACTTTATTTTAGTAAATACTCAATCGGTTAAAGACCAAAGTAAAAGCATTTTTTTCTGATAAAATAGAATAAAAATTCAAATTTCAAAAATAAAATTTTAAGCTTGTGAATGTGATTTAACAGTAGACTCTTGTGATGTAGAATGTTGCTGTGATCCGAAATGTTCCGAATTTGATTTATTAGCGTTTAATTGTCTTAATTATAAACCTAAAATGTTTTAAATTTATTCTTTTATATAATATATTAATTATTAATTATTTTTTCCTAATAAAAAGTGAATCTAAAAAATTTTGCATACCATCAAGTCAATTATTTACAAGCAATACACCATTTGTCATTCAAAATATTCAAAATTTAGTTTGCGTTGAAAACGACAGTAATTATAGATTACTAATTTGCTTTTAATTTTTCATAAAGCTTTTTTTGTTATTCAAGTTAAAAAAAATCTTCCTGAAACTTCCAAAAATTACAATCTTAATGAAAAAGAATTGGAAGTGATTGTTAACCAAATAAATCCAAGCTTATACCAAAATAATCTAAATTTTTACGATGAAAATCGAGAAAGTTTTACTGTAAAATCGAATTTTAAAAATATTTCTTTTTATTTTTATTTTATTATGATTTGAATTCAAAGATTACTGATCGAGTGTGGATCATTTATCCAAATAATATAATTACTTATTTTACTTTGCCATATAAAAGCGATAAAACTGGAAAAGATGGAATTCCTGTAAATTATTTAAAAAATAAAAAAACAACAGTTTTACAATCAGTTGAAGATTGCAACAGCCAAAATAAATTTAATTCTCATGTACTTGACTCAATTGGTTTTAAAATAATACCCGTAAAAAAAACTGTTTAATTGATAAGCTTCAAAATTTTAGTAAAATTTTTTTCTTTTAGAAACCAAATAGTTTAAAAGAATGTAGAGAATTATATCAAAACATTACATCAAAAAATTTAACACAAGATTTTGATTATTATTCAAATTGTTCAAGCTTAACCGATTTATCAACAAACTGTTTTTATTTAAATGGGTCTATTATATATAATTGTGACATAAAGAATATTGTGAAAGAAAATAATTGTTCAATTTATATAACATCATTCAAATATGTTTTTGAATATTTTAATCCTGGTGGTGTTTTAAAAGCTTTTCTAAATATTCAGTTATTTGAAAATGAGCCAGATATTAATACAACTACAAATGAGATAACTACAAATACTATAATCACAACTGTTTTTTCTAATTCTGAATCAATTACTGACTCTTCTACTTTGGAATCGACTACGAATTTTCCAAATTTTGAATCAACCACTGACTCTTCTATTTTAGAATCAACGACGAATTTTGCTAATCTGGAATATGCAACTGATGCTAATACAAGTGCCTCTGTTGAAAATACCAATATTATTGAAATCACAAATACAATTTCTGACAAAAATAGTACTTTTTATCAAGATATAACTTCTGATTCTTTTCAATCAACTGAGACTAAAACTGATTCACAAACTTTTTCAACTAATCTTCCTAAGGATTTAAAGTTACAAAATATGGATTCATTTTCAAAAATTAACCAGGACACAACTTCAAAATCTAAAGTTATTCAACAGACTGTTGAAGTATTATTTGTCAAAGTATTTAATTTATTTAGTTTTTTTTTTTAACTTATGCACAAAATGAATATTTTATTTTACTAAAGGAAGCTAAAAACAATGAAACTTTTGAGCAAAATCAAAATAAATTAAGTGGAAATCCGGGATATTTAACTGGTGAAACATTAGTTGCTGGTTATTGGAATTCAAGCTACTTAAATATACCGCAAAATAGGTTTTTATTTAAGATAAACATTTTTGATAAATTGTTATTAATTTTAAATTTTTACAAAGAGAAACAAGATTTACTACTTTTTTACCTTCTTTAGAATGTAAAGTAGATAAAAATTCACGTTTACCAATAAAATTTGGTATAAATATGGCTACCGAATGTGTTTATAAGTATATAATTAAAATTCATTAAAAAATCATTTTCTCAAAATTGTAAAAATTTATATTATTAAAAGAATACCAAAAGAAGTTGGATTAAGCCTAGAAAATACATGTAATCGCTTACAAAGTAAAATTTTACAAATCATTTTAGGAGACACAGATGTCTTTAAACCAAATTATGTTGCTTCATATGGAAATATGATTACATCTAATGATATAAAAGATTGGATTGAAATTAATAATTTTAATGCAGATGAAAATGTTTAAATAATTTTATTTTTCTTTTATATTTCATATGAATTATATTAATATTCTTAAGGTTATGAACATAACAGTAACTAGTACTCCTCCAACATGTAATTCAATTTTAAACAGTTTAAGCATTCAAATCGCTTATGCATATGTTGGTAATGCTTTTAATTCACAGGCTAAAATAATTAGAGTTGTTTATAACTGGAAAAATAGAATAAATTATTTTTTAAAATGTTTTAATAAAAATTGTCAAGATAATATAATAATTTCAACTCGTGTTACATTTGTAGACTTAACATTAAAACCTATTCTAAATCAAGCAAAACTTATTCGATCAAAGAACGTTTTACCTGATAGTTTTTTTGCACCTTTGTTAAACAAAACATCAAAATTAACAAACAGCAAAATATTTTTTGAATATTTTTTTTATTTATTTACATTTAAAATATTTTATAAGATGTAAAAATTGAAAAATAAAATTCTTTTTATACATTAATTTCAATTTTTTTTTCAAGCAGTCCATTTTAGACATCTATAAAAAAAAACTTTATATTATTTTTGGCAAAAAAGAAATACTAATATTTACCTAGTATCCTTGTGTGTTTGTAGACACTTTGTACTACAGTATCTGGTTCCACATTGAATACAAGTATAATTTGACTGAAATGTATTAAAAAGTTAAGGAAATTTAAATAAAATAAAAATGATTTAAAAAATTCAAAAGGATATCCACACACTGAGCAAAATTTTCTTTGTGGAAATTTCGATGGTTGAACACAAATTGTAAAATAATTATACTTTTTATCATTTGATAAAATTTGCTTTTTTTAAATAAAAAATAAATTTTCAATAACTTAATTTTCCAAATCTTTTTATTTTTTTCTAAAGAAACCTCTTCTTCTAATAAAGCAGCAAAGTTTTTTTTAAATCTCAATTTTGATTCTGTTTTAAATCTTTTTTTTTTAGTTCCTGCATTGGGTTCGTTTATAAAGCTGTTAACAATCTCGTTACTTATTTGAGTTGTAGTTGGGTTAAGGCTACTTGATGATGTATTTTCTTTTAAATTTGTTGTTGAGGATGAATCAGATGTATTTGATTCGTTTAAAGCAAATCGTTGTTGAAACTTTTTATTTAATTGTATACGAGAATCAGATACATAATAATTTAATGATGGCATATCATCTTGAAAATTATCTTTTTCTAAAGCTTCAAGAGCCTTTCTCTGTCTTCTATTACGAGTTGCTTCGTCTAAAACATGTCCTCTTTCTAAAGCTTTAACTCTACCTTTATTAACCAAACTTAAAATAATTCAATTTCTTTAATTAATAGATTAGATTTAACGCAAATTACTTGATTCTCTTAATTCAGACATTTTAAATTATTTTTATTTTTTAAAATTTCAAATTTATTTAAAACAAAAATTAGAAAATTTGCAAATATTTCTTATAATTTTATTTTAAAATGAATTGAAAATAAAAGACTTGAAAAAAAAAATTTTTATTTTTAATATCAAATAAAACTAAAATTTCTTGAATAAGACACCTTTTGAGATTAAGCTTAGTATAAATTTTTTGTGATGAATTTAAAAAAAAATTACCAGCTATTGAAGCTATTTGAAAAAAAAAATTATTAAAATTTACATTATTGCGAATATATTTTATAAATTAAAACTAACCGTTCATAAAATTAGTAATATTTCCGGCTATCATTGCCATAAGTGCAATTTTGGGGAAAAATTTTGCCTTGTTTGGAGACAAAATACTTAAAAAAGCAATTTGAATACCTATCGACGCCATATTAGCAAAACCACATAAAGCATAAGTAGCTATAACCAAAGACCTTTCCTATTTCATTTATTGAAAGAAACATTTTTTTTTAAATTTTAAAATTAATTTAATACATTCCAAATAATTGGTGTTGTTTCTGGTAATTCAAATGTGTGATTATGGTATAGTTCAAAAGTACCATTTTTAACTAAATCATTTCTATTATCAATCATTTTACCTAAATTTGAATATGCAACAAATTCATTTATAAATATCTTTATTCCAATAAGCTTTGAAACAGCTTTACAATCTTCTAAATTAACTCCCTGATATTTAAAAATTTTAATCTATTTTCATTTTTGTAATTTTAAATACAAAAATACCATCAGTAATGCAAATGGAAAAAACAAGTATTGAAAAATAGCCTTATAGAGAATAACATTAATAGCAAAAAATTAAATTTGATTAAAATATTTAATTTACTGTTAAACCAAATTGATTCAAATTTATCATGCTAAAAAACCAAGCTACTATTGAATCTAAAAAAGCAAAAAAAGCTGTGAATGCAATCAAATTTGAAACGATTCCACCAACATTTTTTACCATGCTAGAAGCACCACTTGATAGTGCTTCAAACAGATTATTATCATTTCTAGAAATGAATATAAAAAACATATTAATGTATTTTTAAAATAAAAAAAAATTAACCCTCTTGGTAAATCTCGAATCACTTTCCAATCAGCTTCAGTGTCTTTTGTTTCTGGATAAATTGTCTTTGCAACTATCAAAGAGCCAGGTGCTGCTAACAATGAAGCTATAATCACATGATTTATTGAAACCTATTTTAGTTTTTTATTAATTAATTTTGTATTTTTAAATAATCTAATATATTTTATTTACCCCAAATCCGATATAAGCTTTTATTCGAATAAATATGAATAAATTTTATTATAAAATAAAATTATTTATAACTTTTTTTTCATCGCAAAATAAATTAAAAACCTGCTAGTACTGATCCAGCGGCCTTTAAATAAGTAAAATTAATTGTCATAGTACAAAAAACAAATTCTAAAATTTCTTACTGTTGAAAACCCTCCAACCATCATAGCAAATATTTCTGAATTGGTCATTTTGTTAATGAATGGTTTTATAATTAAAGGCGCTTCTGTCTTTGTATTTAATATTTTATCTTATTCCAAAATTTAAATTTGTTGAAATATATACTTGACCAACGAAAATATTAGCAGTAGCATTAACACTTTCAGTAGGAGACGTACCCATAATAATATTTATAATCCATGAAAGCTTAAGTATTATATATTGAACTAAGCCAAAATAGTACAATAAATTTACAATTGCACCAAAAAATATGATAACAGCGCAAGCCTTATTATTTAGATAAATTTAAGATTCATAATTTCTAAATTAGTATCTTTACTTTAAAAGCAAAATAATGGTCTTTAAAATTAGCTCCAAATACTAAACTAGAACCAGCATCAGCAAAGTCCAAAAATTTTCCAATATGATCGCTTATAAATTTCAAAAGTTTAAAGCCAAATTTATTTCTTAAAACAAATATTCCTAAAGTAAATTGTAACAATACACCATTAATAAAAATATTCCAGTTTATCTAAAAATTAATTAAAATACTATTTAAAAAAATTCAAAATAATTTAATATTATAAATAAAAACAACATTTGATGGAGATTTTGAAAAAATCACACACATTGCAAAGAATGTAAATAAACCAATTAAAGAAACAAAATTGTAAAAACCTTCGAAATTAAATATGAAATAAATAACCAAGAAAATAGCGATTAAAGCTTTAGGTATCCATTTCAAATGCTTTTTTATTTTTTGATTTTTTATTAGATGAAAATTTTGGAATTTTTCAAATGCAAATTTATATAAAATCTTATCCCATATTATAAGACTCGCCACTATAAAATTGATTACCATAAATGCAAGTCCTAAAACAATTTAAATTAAAGTCAAATAATAAAATATTGTATAAATAATAAAAAATAATATTAGAAACCTCTGTTATTAGAGAAAATAAAATCATCAATTATATTTGAAGCAGATAAATTTGAATTATTGTTTAACAAAAAGTATAATGGATTATTCAATTTCATACTAACACAAAAATATATAAAATAAACCAAAATAAAAACATCTAAAAGAATTTTCCTTGTAGTAGACTAAGCCGAAATAAATTTTTAGAAATTTTTTTTTAATATTTTAATTTAAAAATTAAATTATTTTATCTTTACTTTTTGCATGATACTTCTTATCCTATTATGAAAGTAAGCAATTTTTTCACATGGACTCAATTTCTTTATTTGATTTTCCAGATTTTCTTGTTTTATTTTTTCTTCTAATTCTACTACGTCAACTTCATTTTCAACTATTATTTCTTCATTATTAGAATCTAAATCAATCTTCTCATTGAATTCTTGATGTTTTTCAAAGCTAATTTGAGATATATTAACTGATTTGTCTTCTTCATAAGACTCATAATTTATTTCTTCTGGCTGGAAAGCAGAATTAGTAAAAATTTGAGAAGTTTCATTTTCGATAGATCTGAAAATTTTAAAATTATAATTTAGAATCAATAATGTAATTATAAAAACAGACTCTTTTTTTTCTTCAAGATCATTCAATTCAATTTCTATATGGGCCTCATTTGAAACTTTTACTTCGTTAAAGCTTTCATTGCTCATTTTTATTTTTATTTTGAAAAGTAAAATAATTTAAAATAAAAACTTAAAATATTAACTATTAAACTGATAAAAAATTTTATCAGAATTTTTAAATATAAAATAACAAGCTTCTTAAAACAAAAAGTATCAGATTTTTAATTTTTTTTAAAATATTTATTTAATTTTTATTGTATATTAAATTTAAAAAAAAAAAAAAAACTATTTTATTTTTTTTAAATAAATAAAAAAAAATTCTTTTTAAACCTTTATTTGAATGATTAAGGTTACAAACAAATTAAAAAAACAATACAATAAGATTTTTAACGACTTGAAATGTAATAAGAATTTCCATAATTTGAGTTTAAACCATAAAATAATCTTAAGCCAATCATACCAATTATACTTGTAAATAAAGCTTTGCATAATATTAAACTCCATGAACCTAAACCAACACCATGAACCAATATTCTTTAATTTTAAATATAACCATTTTAATAAGAATTTTAGTTAGAAAATGATTTCTATTATTACTCGGCTAACAAAGGACGATAACAACATAAAACAATTAGGAACAAAATAGGCTTAGTATATTTAGTAGTATCATTTCGATTATACAAATATACTAATAAAGCTGTAGAAATGTGTTGAACCTTTTTGAATTTAAAAAAAATAATAATTTATTAGCTTCAATAATTATTTAAATTCAATTGTACCAATGAAATATTTGAATCTAAACTCATTTGAATATATTTCCAATCAAACTCTACTCCTCTTGCTCCAGTCCATAAAGGAAAAAATCTTTAATTTATTCAAATAATATATATTATATTTTAAATCTAAAATAATTATTTTTGAAAAATAAAACTACTTGGTCATTATTAATTCGGCAGATGCCCAACCGACGCCAGCAATTAAATACTTAATCTCACATTTGCCAGCAATTTTAGTCAATGCAAAATGCAAACCAATTAAATCTCCTAAATCAACAGTAATTTTTAAGAATTCCTTTTTATTTGATAATTATACTAATCTAAATTTAGTTTAAAATATTAATTTTAACTTACGACTAACACATCGAACTTGGAATCATCAAAAGCTGGAAAAAAAGTCGCTAAAACAAGCATTTTACAAAATTGAACAAATAGATAAAGAAATCCAGTTTGTATATATTTCCAAAAAACACTATATTCAGCTCTTTAAAATAATAAAATTCAAAATTTTTAAATTTATTTTTCGATTAAAAGTTTTAAATTAAAAAAAAATTACAATCCAGCATATTTGTATGTTATAAAATATGGAGCACAAGCGAGTCCAACACAGTTGATAAAATGAAAAAATGTCATTTTTTACTTTATATAAAAATGTAAAATCTTTTTTTAAAATTAACAATTTTTTTTTCATTTTTTAAAAAATTTAATTAAAATTAAGTTTGAATTTTAAGTCAAACAAAAAAATTTTTTTTAAAAAAATTTTAATAAAATTTAAAATTTTTTATTATATTATATATAAAAAAAATTTATTTAGAGAATTTTACTATTAACTCAAGTTTATTTTTATTAACAAAATTTAAATTAAAGATAAACGAGAAAAAAAACTCAAAAGAAAAATACAAGCTTAATTTAATCGATGGTAATCACTTCTGGCTTAGGTGTTTGTCTTAAATTAGAGCTTGTTGATCGGTTTGTAATAGCTAATTGATTTAATAAATTCGAAAATTTGATCAATAATTGAATTAAACTCGTTCTTTTCAAACGATTTGTTTCATAGGCTAATTCCCTGATCAAAAACTGCTTCATTCTTAATGTTAGCTGTGATTCATTGATTAGCTGAAATAGTTTTGAATGATCTTTACCAGGTTTTTTAATTTGTTCAATGCATAAAATTTTTAATTGTATATAACTTTGTTCTAAATAATTATCACAAAGAGATGATGATGATGATGATAACAGATTAAAATCGATTTCGTTTGAAGCTGAAGACGAAGATACCAACGAAATCGCTGATAATGGTCTTAGAGGTGCTGCTGGTGCAGCAGTTGTCTGAGGTTCACCAAGAGTAAATTTGACTTCTTCATTTGATTCATAAGATTGCATTTCAACATCAACTACAGTCGGGATATCATTAAAATCATTTAAATTGCCTACGTCCGGTTCGACATAAGTGTGTAGTTTATTCTCATTAAATTCCGATGCAAAAGAAGATTCAGTTGAGATTTGACTACTTACAGATGATGAAGTTTCATCTAAAAATTCTATATCCGAATCACTAATTGTTGAACTTGAACTTGAATTTTGCGTATATAAATTTTTAAGATAATTGATTCGTCTTGATAAAGGACCTTTAACACCGCGTCTTTTGCTTGCTGGGCCTCCGATTGAAGAACGTTTGACTGCTGTCGGTTGTTGAATTTGACTTTTTTGGTTACTATTTTCTGCCGACTCTTCAAAAACTTCATCGATTTCATCAGCTCCAAACATACTATTTTTTTGATCTTTACTAACTAATTTGAACGGATTACCAAACATATGCTGACGAACTAATTGATTTTCTAATTCTCTTAAAGGTTGAGCTTGATTTTTAAGATATTCATGATAATTTCCCATATCTTGTATTGGAACACTATGTAAATCATCTTCGTCTGATGGCTTAAATTTGGTCATTATATTTGTTCTCATTTTTTGTAATGTGTCGATTAGCTTGTTTCTTGGTATTTCGTTTGGCTCTTTGAATAAAACTGGCTTTGTTTTACGCTTTTCTTTAACACATAATTGAAAATTATTAAAATCGTTGAATTGCTGTCTGATCATTTCGGCTCTGTTCGTGTCTAAATGTGATTGAAGCCAATTATTAAACTCTTTACTTTCAGGATACGATTCGGCTTGTTGTCTTTTAAATAATATCGAATTCGGATTATTTGATAATAAGTTTAAAGTCTCGATTTGTATGCTCGGATGAGCACATACTTGATCAAATGCTATTTTAGCTTGAGCTTTTACTTTTTTTAAATAAATTTGTACTTGAACTGATAAGAAATTTTCTAAATTTTCAGGTATTAAATGTTGAAGACCTTTTTTAGATAAAACACGACGTAATGGACCGTAATAATATGGTGGAGTATGTTTTAAATAAAAATCAAATTTATCTGTCCATGCTTTTGTTGGTTTTAGTTTTAAAGTTTGAAATAATTCAGCTTTATTAAATACAAAGTTTAGATAATTTAAAAAAAAAAATATCAATTTTTGGTCTAATTTACTTATTAGTTGAAATAACATAGGATAATTATATGGCATTACAAATAAATTAACTGACATAAGATTCGAACTTGCTTTTAAATAACCAAAAGGAAAACCTAAATCGTTTGGTTTAGAACCACTATTAGGAACAAAACATTGCCAAGCAACGTTCGGTTGTCGTCTTTCTAAAATAAATTGTGTCAATGGAGACGGTTCTAGCTCGTATTTATCAAACGGTATTTCGTCTATAGCCATTGGTTCACTAATATCACATTTAAATTTAACTACTGGATGCGCTGTGCGTTTAGGCTTGATAAAATTTTTATTAAAAAATTTAATTTTTTTTTCTTTATAAAATAAAATTTTAAATTTACTAAATTAGCTGAATTAATATTAAGCCAAAAATCTTCTGGTATAGGCCAATGACCAATTATGTAACCTTTGGTTTGAGGATTTTTAGGAATAAAAATCATTTTTTTGCATTTTTCCCATAAGCGATCAGTTACTTCGTCGCCTTTCATATACGGCGGATCGTTGCCAAATTTTTCAAAATTGATCACTACACCAGCTTGTATTTTAGATACTAAAGACTCTAAGCATTGATACAACATACGCTGAGTAGATATTAAATAAGATCTTCCACCAGTTACTTCGCACATGCTATTTATTGGTGAATATGTTGCATATGGAATAAATGTATTTTGATTTGTTTCTTGATTCGGAATTGAGCCCATGTTTAATGAAATTAAAAAAAACCGTTGATCCCAACGAAACGGTTCAATTATTAGCTCACTTCCTAATGGGCTGTTTGTCAATGGAAGATTTAGCTTTATTAGCCAATATTGATTAAATCAAATCAAATTAATAATTTAAATATTTTTAAAACTAATTTTACTTCATCATAAGTTGAATTTATATTCATTAAACTTCCACCATCTGTTATTAATATTATTAAAGAAGGTTCTAAATAGAAAGGACAACGACCCTTATTTTTAAAAAAATCATGTCATTTTAAACTGATAAAATTTTTCAATTGTATATAATTACTAATCCAAAAGTGTCCATACCAGATGAAAGCCTATTTATATTCAAAAGATCGAAAGCTTGCTTCAAAACTGGGTTTATATTTGTTAACCCAAGTGCTTTTAAATTTTTTAGTTCGTTTGTAAATATGGTCATATTTTCTCTCCATCCAACTTTAATATTTAATGGTGGTTCATCTAACGTTAATAGCATATAACGATCGTTTCTTGAATTTATTTGATCTCTGCTGCGAATCTTTTCTTTTTTTATTTTTAAATTATTATTTAACAGTTTAAAAATTTTTTATTTTAATTTTCCAATTCAAACCTTCAGAAAATTTTCGATAGCACTTTTAGCCAAATCTAAGTATGAAGTACCTAAATAAGTCATTTGATTCATTGAAGCAGAATTATCAATTATAAACATAATGACAGGCATTTTTGATATCTATAATTAAATTAAAAATATTTATCTTGTAATTTTTTTTTTGCTTTTAGAATCAACTTCTATAAAGGTGTATTATCACCATTTAAAAAAGAATTTAATTTAAAAATCTAATTTAAAAAAAAACGCAAACACGAGTTTTTATTTTAAAATAAAAGAGAAAATTTTTTTTTAATTTATTAAAGATTTACAAAAAGTTTTAAATTTACTCAAGTTAGAATATTTAAAACCAATTAAAATAAAATTTAAATTAAAATAGTTCTACCACGTTTTGTAATTGTTTTATCATACATAACCAAAAATTTATTCAAGTACTTTTTAAATTTTATATAATAAAAGAGTGTTGAAATTAAAATTTCATTATTTTAAAAAATAATTTTTACTTGATTTAAAGTATTTGAGCCTTGCATTATAACGCCTAAATAAGCAATCCAAGTAACGTCGTTGTATAACTTAAGTAATATTTAAAATCTTTAACAAAAGTTATTTATAGTTTATAAAATTACTGTATAAAATTCTTTATAAAAATTCGGGGAATTGATTACTGGTAAGCGATGACATAAACTCTGTATCTCTCTTAAAATTTCATTATTTTTTTTAACATCTTTATTTTCTTTGACTGCTTTTACGTATTCATAAATTACTCGGATTCGATTGTTTAATAAAGTTATAGCTGAATACTGAGCATTTAAATGGTCTGCAACAGCAGATTGAACCATTGTACTACTATGCGAATGCTGGCAGATATGGTCAACACCTATTCTTTCAGCTTCTTCAGTTGCTAATGTATATTCCAATTCAATGAACAACATTTTTACATCACCATTTATCAAATCAATTACTGATTCGTATATATTAACTGGTAAATCAGTATGTTTTCCAAATGGATCTAATTTAAGCAAAACAGGACTTTCATTTATAGTACATATTTGTTTATGTAAAACAATATCTCTCTCAACAGGTGTACCACCCGTTGTATACCAACCCAAAAAATCCAAATCACTAAAAACCTGTTTAACTTTATATTTTTTTTTATTTTAATTTTAACACTTTAAAAATTTTAATTTTAAATACATTGACTGATATTAGTATTTAAAAATTCTAAATCAATATCTTCATTTGACTCGTCTTCTGGTATTGGATTCATTTTCATTTCAAATGAAGTGCACAATTCAGTATTTCGACCTTTTTGACGACCCAATAAAGCACCATATACTAAAAATTTGATTTGAATTATTAATAGTTAATTTTTTTAATAGAAGTATTGAAAATTTTTAAGACCTTTGGTATTTTTGCCAGTTTGGGATCTAACACGAGTCCAGTGTTCACTTATATTCATAATAACTAAAGGATGTAATGCGATCGCAACACTTGGAGGAGTAGTTAAAGGTGCAATTACATTTGAAACCGGTTTAACAGAGCAATTAGTTTCTGATGTGTCCATTTTAATAAAATCTATATCAAAAATGAATTATATTAAATTTAGTATTTTTCAAAAATTTATACACATGCGTTTATCCGCATAGAATTCAAGATATTTGGATTTCAAATAAAACAATTTTTAAAGCAAAATAAATATATACTGTATATAGAAAGAAATTAATATTAATTAAAACCATTTTACATTTATACTTAAATCATCAAAATATATGTTTTTTTTATTTTCATTTCAATTTTTATAAAATTGTAAAACTATTTTAAATTACTTCAAAAATTGTCTTTTATTTAAAATTTTCAAAATTTTTTGTTTTTAAATCAATTTTAAATTTTAAATTAAATAAAACTTTTTTAAATTTTTATAATTAAGAGCCATGTATATTAAAATTTAGAAAAAATTTTACATTTAGACCATCCAAACATTGAAAATATTTTTCAAAGGATAGATATCATAACATGTTTATTTTAATTCATTTCTATTTTTGATTTTGCTTAATTATCATGATTTCAATTTAAAAATAGAAGATTTTTTTTAATTAATATTCCAGTTTTTATTTTTAGCTGATTCTTTTTTTATATATTCTATTAATTACTTACCAGCAAGTTAAAATTTTAATATAAATAGAATTCAAAATCTTTTTTCAAAATGTTTTATCTTGAAAAAGAATATAAAATTTTAAAAGCTTTTAAAAAATAATTCAATTAAATTATCAAAAATGTCTTTAATTCCAACAAGATTTTTTCCAAGATCAATGTTTGACATGGATTATTGGATGAGACCGTCTGTTGATTTACCATCAACTCTTGACGTATTCGATCCATTTGATGAATTAGTAAATTAACTTAATTATATTATTTATTTTGATAATATACATGAAGATTTAATAAAGGATAGAATGATGAGCCGAAATTTGATGTGGTTGAATACTCCAGACTGGTTTTCACGAGAACTTCAAACCACTTTACCAAAAGTTCCAAAAAAATGGAGAGTCCAATGCGATACAAAAGGATTCAATCCAAATTCGATTAAATGTCAAATATCAGACGATCATCGTAAATTAATTGTAACAGCTCGTGAAGGTGATGAGACTAAAAGAGGTACTGATAATTATACCTTAAGAGAATTAAAAAGAACTTATAATTTGCCAAAAAATGCTGAAACTGATAAATTGGTTAGCTTTGTAACTCCAACTGGTAAATTAGTTGTTGAAATACCACAAAAAGGTGGCGAAGAAGGACAAAAAGGTAAAGAAGACTTATTTCCAAGAATAGTTGAAGGTGAAAAAGGCGCTAAGAATGTACAATTGAGTTTATCATTGCCAGAAAATATTGACCCATCAAAAGTAAAAGTAACATGCAAAGATCGTGACTTGATCGTTCAAGCAGAAGAAAAATCAGAAACACCTGATACAAGCTCACAATTTTATTATTATAGAAGAAGCACTTTACCGGAAAATACTGATTTCAATAATTTAAAATGTACTTTCGACAAAAATCAATTATCAATCAGTGCACCAATAAACGTTGAGTTAAGAAGCTCTGAAAGATCTATTCCAATTGAAATGAAAAAATCAATTCAATAAATTCAATAAATTTTTCCTTTTTCTTTGTTTTATTTATTAAAGATTTAAAAAAAAATTATTGCAGTTTTTTTTTTTTAATAAATTTCATTTAAAAAACGTATAAATTTTAAGTATTTTTCCTCAAGTAAAATTGCTATTTTTTTTTTTAAAAGGAAGTATTTAAAAAAAATATGTTAAAATTTTTAATCATTATTTTTGACATTTGAAATTGAAAATATAAAGAGAAGAGAAGCAGTATGTTAATTAAAAAAATAAAAACGAAAAACAAAAATTTTAATCAATTAAATTATTTTATTAACTGAAATGGAAATTATAAATATTGATTTTAGAGCCACGATAAGAACTTAAATACTTTAAACATGAAAATCTTCTTTTTGATCATATTAATAGCTTATAATTCTATATTTATATTTTAATTATTAGTTATATAAATCGCTTTAAAAAATATACAAATGAATGCTCAAATTTTTTTTTATTTTCTTCAAAACTAAGCATAAATATTTATAATAGGTGAATTTTTATTTTTTTATTTCATTCAAATAAGCAGTAAAAAATCTCTATATTAGCTATAATTCATGCTAAATTTGCTTGAATTCAATTAAATTTATCAAAGTGGTTTCCTACTAAACAAATTATATTTGCATCATTGTTTTTAAAATAAAAATCTATAAATTTTTTACTTGTAAAAATCAATATTGAAACTAAATTAAAATAAAATTAAGCGCTAAATTCTGTTTGCAACATATTTTCAGTCACAAGATTCAATTAATTTAGAATTAATTAAAAAAAAAAATAATTATTTAAAAACGTATACCTTTCAAATTTATCTTTTCTATTTGAGATTAATAAATTATTTTAATATATTTAAAATAGATAAAAAAAAAAAATATTTATTACTAATATTACTACTATTACTACTACATTATTATTAATTATTATTTTTTAATATATAATTTAATTACTTGTTTCTTTTTAATATGATTAATTAATTTTATAACAAAAAAAATTTTTTTTTTTTATTTATTTGTATTTGCTTTTGAATTTTGTTTTCTTAATTAGAATTTTTCATGTTCTGAATCATTTCATTTACCTGTGATGATAAAATTTTAGTTTCCTTCTCATGAAAATTTCTAATTTTTTTTTTTATTTAATAAATGAAGTGTTAGAAATATAAAAAATAATTTTAATAAATTCAAAAATCTGACAATCATTTCAATATTAATTTTAAATTAAAAATTACATTTTGGTTTCTTCTTTTTCTATTTTTTTTTTTTTAATAAAATATGATATTCATTTTCTAATAATTAGATAATCATTTTTTTTTCTTTTTTTGAAATTAGAGACATAAATTTTATTTCAATGTGAATTCAATTGAATTCTGTTTAAATTAAAGAAGCAAACAATAGAAAAATTTCTATTGATGGAAAAGAAAATTTTTGAGAAATTATAGATAAATGAAACAAAACAAAACTAATTAGTCAAATTGGAAAAAAAAATGAAAAAAAATGATAAATTATATTTAAAATTTGATCAAGTATCGTACGAATTTAGAGAATTGTTTATCCTTACTGGTTATAGAACACCAAATAGTTCGTTTAAAGCATGCATTAAATCAATATTCTGTTTGAATAATAATGAAACAATAAATTTTTGGACTCATTTTATACCTTTTTTATTCTCATTTTATAATCTATTAAATTTATGTTTTTCGTATGATGTTAATAATGATTTTCTAATATGGCCTTTATTCATTTATTTGACTACAATTTGTTTTTATTTATTAATGAGCAGTATAGCTCATGCTTTGAATTGTATGTCTCCAATAGCAAGACACATTTGTTTCATTTTAGATTATTTAAGTATTAGTATTTATGGTATGGGTTCAACTATAGCATATAAAGCTTATTCACTTTCGAGCATAAAATTGAATCAAAAAGAAAAATTTTTCGATTACTATGTCCTATTGGCTTTATGCTTTTCTCTATTAGCAAATGTTATGTCATGTGCATCAAGATTTGTTGTTTCGCACAAAAAAAGAAGCTTATTGAGAACAATATCATTTGTGGTACAATACATATTTGTTAATTTACCTCTATTTTATCGATTTATGTTTTATTATTATCCTGATAATTTAAGAAAGATTGAGTTTTTGTTTTCGTTTTTATCATCTACAGAAACTGAAATATTTTACCTCAAAAATAAAAACGAAAATTATTTATTTGGCTTAAAAAATGAATCAGATATTTATTATATAGTTCAATTAGTAGCAGCCATAATAAGTGCTGTATTATATATATTTCATGTTCCTGAAAGAATTTGGCCTGGAAAATTTGACATTTTTGGTCAAAGCCATCAAATATTTCATTTAACGTCCTTCACGTGTACTTGGTCTCAATTTATTGCATTAAAACATGATATGAAACAATTAATGACCGAACATTCAAACAAATTATTCAAATGGAGCAGTTTAAATTATTCGGCTTTACCATTTTTTGGAATCAAGTTAACTTACTCATATATCATGTTTTATTGTATTATTTTAAATAGTATAATTTTGATTTATTATTACTTTAAAGCTGTTTACGATAATCCTTGGACAAATAATAAGCTTTGTTTAAAATATGAACAAAAAATTAATAGGAAAAATGAATAAAGTATCTTTTATTTTTACAATAGTTGAATTTATCAAATTTTATTTTTAAATAAAAAATTTATACAACAAATTTTTTCTTAATACTAATATTCTTAAATGATCTTTTAAAAAATGTTAGATATAAAACAAAATCAGATAATTTGTAGATTAAAATTACTTATATAATCGTATTTTATAAGTAATCAAAATAAAAATAAAAAAAAGCTTAAAATCATATGAAAATACAAAATCTGTTTAGTTAATAAGATTTATAATATTATTAAATTTAATAAGATTAATAAGTCATTTGAAATTTAATATTCTAAGTTTACATAAAAATTTAATAATAAATAATATTTTAAGCTTTAGATTTTCAAGATAATTTCAAAGAGTTTTCTTAAGAAGCAACTCAAGATGAATTAATTAAATAAAAAATGATCGAACCATAATTATTTCCAAATTAGAAAAATCATGATAATTTTTATTTATAAAATTTTTTCATTTATTTTAAAATTAAAATTAGTAAATTTGAGGAATTTAAATCAGTAGTTCGATTTAAGATTGATTAATGAAAAAAAAATCGATTGTTAAGAGATGTTGTTGGAAAAATAAAATAAGATGCGAAATTTAGAGCAAATAGAAAAAATTGGCTAATTTCTGATTATTAATTAATATGAAATTTGAAAATATGGTTTAAAATCATATTTTAATTAGTTTAATATCTGATATTTTTTTTTTTTTAAATTTTACCCATGAGATAAAATTCAAAATAATCTTTTTCTCATGGGTTATTCTATTTTTGAACTATTATTTATAAAAATGATGCTCTTGATTCAACAAAAATATGCCATTAAAACTAATTTTTAAAAAAAATATTGATAAGCACTTAATATGAGTGTAGAAGCATTAAAAATAAAAAAAGTCTTGGTAAAATTGTATTCAAGTGTAAATAAAATAATATACGAAAGATATTTGTAAGACTCAAAACTTTGTTTAAGTGCTTAAATATAAAATTAATATTCCATCAATCATTTTTTATTAATTCCCAAAATAAATTATATTAATTACATAACTTCAACTTGAATTTAGATTTAAACAAATATTAGTAACGATATTTTTTTAATATAAATCTTTTTTATTTTATTTTAAATTAAATTTATTTAGTTTTAATAATTCTAAAATATAAATAAATAAAAATTTGAAATATTTTTAGTCAATAAAGTCACCACAAAAAATATATAATTTTTCTTTTTTTTTTTTTAAGAATAATATAAATTAAACAATTTTTTTTTAATAAATCATGATTTTACTATAAAAAAGAAAAAAAAAAAGCAGATTTATTTGAATTAAAATAAAATAAAAAAAAAAATTTAATTTAAATAATTTAATTAAAAAAAAAAATCATTGAAATCAAATCATTACTTAAATTAAAAAAAATATTTAATAACTCCATATTATTTTAAACTCCAAATGCTCAAAAAAGACTTTTTAGCATTTCTAATGCAAATATAAATAAAAATTATTATTTTTTTTTTTTAAAATTCTAAAAAATTCATCAAATGAATTAGCCTATATATTTTATAATACATTTTTAAAATAAAATTTTTTTTCAAACTTTTTTCATAATTTTTTTTTATAGTTTATAAATATACAAAAAAAATATATTCTAAAAACTTCGTTGTTTGTTTAAATTCGTCAATAATAAGCTTATATAACTTGTAAGCAAATCATCCATTTTATATCCCTATTTAGTAGAATAAATTTATTTTAAAAATTAAGATACTTTTAAAAGCAAGTTAAAATTTAAAACTTACTAGTGCTGTTTCACATAAAAGTTTACTGCCTCGTACTAAATTACCAATGGTCATATGGAAATATGTGTTACCACTACTCCAATTTGATATTTTTGTAAATTGATGACATATTAATATTTCTTTAGTTTGTGGATGAATCAAATTAACACCGTTTTTGTTTATTGCTATTAATAATATATCTGGATAATTAGGCTCTGTTGTTTGCTTTGAAAATTGAAAAAATATATTCAATAAATTTTTATTTAAATATATATAAAAATAAAATGGTTTTTTTAATTACTTTAACTTCGAAAAAGGCTGAACCAAAAGTTGGCCATTGGTAAATTATTTCTAAAAATTTAATCTTAGCATCGTCTTTGCTTCGTATTGTGTGCTTATAATAAGCTGATGATATGTTCTTTTTCCATTCTTCTGGTGAACACTGTTTAACTAAATCCATCGGAATTAAATCTTTTAGCATTTTTCTGTTTTATAAAAAATAATTTTAGAAATAAATTAAAATAAATGAAATTAATAAAAATAAAATTTAAAAAGTATAAAAACATACGGTATGTTTTCAAGTTGAGTACTATCATCATTATATCTAACTCTGTAAATATATGAGGCCAATTCTACAGCTTCGTCTAATCTACATTTATGATAGCCTCTTAAAAGTTTTGGAAGTTCCTAATTTATTTAAATAGAATTTATTTTAATTTAAATTAAATAAAATTAAAAATAAAAGTTTTGATTAAATTACTTGATGATAATGGAATATAATGTCAGCATTACGATCACGACCAGGTACAATATTTGTCCATAATTTACGCATGAAAAATACTTGATAAGTAAATTTAGGCGTAGTGCCGTCTTTTGTAGTTCTGGCTTTTTTGATCCAGTCAGTTAAATGACGAACAAAGTCAAAAAAGAAGTCCGCTTCTGGAACACTTATAACTTTATCGGATATTTTCACAAATAAACTAAAACCTTCGGCTGATTTGAGTGTCAATCTGTCTGCAATACTTTGGCAAAAATCTTTTGCACGAGTACTTGAGTCTACTTCAAAAGCTTCATCAGTATCATCTGGAAAATACACTTTATGAAATATTTGAGTCGTTTTGTGTTGAATAGCTTCTACTTCAACTTGATGTGGTGGATATTTGCGTTGTCCGTTTCTGTTGTTAATTAAATTTTGAAATTAAAATATTTTTTTTTTCAATTATATTTAAAATAATTACTTGATTGTTTTTTGAAGACGAATTGTACAATCAGGAGCGAATTGGTTACGTCTAGTGCGTAAAAACAAATTAACTTCTTTTTGCAATGAAGCACTTGGCGCAAAACAGCCAGTAGCAAGCCACAATAATTCCCAACCTCTTTCTTCGCTTATTTTATTTCGATTATCGGTTAATTGTTTCAATATTTGACAATAGACTTCGTCTTTTAGAATTTCCTATTTTTGTATTTAAATTTAAATTAATCAAAATAAAAGTTTATAGAAAATTAAAAATTTATTTTTACATTTTTAAGAGGTGGCTCGAATATGTTATCGGTAAGTTCATTTCCCATTCGTTTGCGTGTCGAAGGATGATCTCCCATGTATTTTAATAAATTCAAAAAGCATTCGCATGCTTCTTCGGCAAGTTCAGCTTTACCGACTAGTTTTTTAAGTAATGGTTGTTTTAATGGTTCTTTTTGATAGGCCCATAAACGATCACCTCTTCTGCTAAATGTATTTGTCCAAGTCTTTTTCGGTTGAACACTAAAATAAAAAAAAAAAACAATTGTTAAAGATCCTAAGTTTGATTTGTTTTTAAATAGAAAATTAAAAAGTTTTAAGCTCAAGTTTTTTTTGTTTAGCTTTAAACACTTGTTTAATCATTAGTTAAAATTAAGATTATAAATTTAAATAACCTGTTTATATCTCTTTATAAAATTTAAAAAAAAACAATATTGATTTAAATTTTTTTTTTATTTTAATAATATAACAAAATTACCGAAAATGATCATATGAATATTGTTCCAAAGTGTGACCTTTGTCGCTTTCTGTATGAGATAATTGTACTTGATTTGCTGATATGATTTCATTAGCTTTTTCCATTGATTGCAATGCAAATAATTGCTTTAGAAAATTCATTTTTAAAAACAGAATTTATATGGTTTTATTAAATATTTTTAAATTTACCAATATTTCAGCTGGTGGTTTATTCATGGTTGGCAATAAATAAACACATTCGGCTGGAAAATCACCTTTTTTTCCAGTACGATCATTTTCGCCAAAACACCATCCAGTTGTATAGGCTTCAGAACTCTCTTGTTGTAATACAACTAAATCTCCCTTTAGTAAAGTTAAATAATTTCCTGACTTGTCTTAAAATAAATTGATTAATTTAACTGAAAATTTAAAAACAAAGAAAAAAAATTTAATTTTTTTACCAGACGGGTTGTAGTCTTGTAAAGCAATTACATATCTTGATTTTCGTTTCAAACCTTCTAAAAATGAAACTACTAATTCTCTAATATCATCAGAATTACTAGATGTGAAAGTGTAATCATCTCCTTTTATGGTTGAAAGAGTAAAATTTTGAGAATGACTTTTTCCAGCTCTGTTAATTTCAAAGTAAAATAAAATAAAATAATTTAAAAAAAAAAATTATTTTGTAATTTATACTTTGTTGTTGAAACAGAAGTGATTTCGGGGAATGAGAATTCAAGTAAAACTTGTTCTTGATCATCAACTACATAAACACCAGTCCAATTGACTGCTATGATAACATCATTTTTTGGCAGTGTAGGACCACTGAATCTAAATGCTTCATAAAATCTAGAAAACAATAAAGGCCATTTATACATGGCATAGTTGACAATATCTTCTTTAACTTTTATAGGTGGCACTCGTTCACGAGCATAATAGCTCTTTTTATGCGCATTAGCAACTGCTTGAACCCATTTCTCTATGGTTTTAGTTGAACCGTTGTTTAGATAATAGTCTGGTACACAATAACTTGGCAAAAGCGCTTGTAATCGTTCTAAATTCAACAATTCGCCGTAATCAATATAATACTGTTGAGCAGCAATCATGGCCAAATCATCTTCTTTGTCGCATCTGTATTCACCAAATTTAATACCTCTAACTACTTGTTGATAGATTAAATTAGTAGCTACAGGATCTTCGCCCGGATTATGCCACGGTGCGAATATTTCTTTACGGAAAAATAATCTCCAAGGTGCGTTTCTTTCTTGTGCTCCTTGTTCTTTGGCATATTGCTCACATTGGCTTATAGCATCCATCACATGATCACCACCACTACCTAACGAAGATACTTTATCAAACAAAGCTATGTATAAAGAGAAGCCAAAACGATCTTTAAGACCGATTTTATCACTAAGAGCATCGCATAATTCACGAGCTGTAGTAGCAGAATCAGCGTATAAAGTTTTGGTGTTTCCGTCCATAAATGTAATTGGCAACATTAAAGGTTTTTTAGATTTAGTTGCCTGTAATTCGAGCCAAGATGGTGGTTGACTACGTGGTCCATTTATAAATGTGCGTTGCAAACGCTCATCACAATATGGCGCATAACCTGGGGGTCCTTTTTGTATAAAATTACGTAAATATTTAACAAATTTGTCCGATGGAGCAAAACAGCCAACACATAAAGACAATAAAATCCAACCACGAGCATGACTATTTTTGTTTGTATTAATGTTTAGTTGCTTACATATCTGACAATAAATTTCATCTCTAAGCTCTGGTCTAAGTATACCAATACCAACTATGAAATGAAGTTTTTCTAAATTAGTTGTGGGTCTTTCTTCTAAAAATGGGTTACCACCAGATGATTTAAATTCTATATTTTCATCTTTTAATTTGTTGGTAACCTCGTCAGTTAACTTTGAACGCCTTTTTAATGTCAAATTTACCAATTTTTTTTTTACACTTTTACTTTTAATCTTGGTTGGTTGATTTATTGGTAAATTTTCTATTTGTTCATTCCATTTTTGTACTTCTTCTAAATCTTTTTTGTTAAATTTTCTACCCAATGTTGAGTATATTTTAGACATGACAGAAGTATTATCACGACTGGAACGAGTATCGGAAGAAATAGAAATTTTAAAGTCCGGCAAATCGCCCATAAATCTTAGAATTGTGATCCAAACAGCCAAAGCAGCCAGTTGGTCTCCTTCCGATTTAAGAGGTAGTAAAGATTGTTTTAAAGGTTTTTTGCTATACTCTGGAGTTGCATTTCCTTGAAAATATGTAGCAGCAAATTTGGAAAATATATATTCATCTAAATTTTCATCTGTTTTTGGTCTTGGTATGCTGTCTACAATTAACTCTCCTTGTTGCATAGCTTCAGTTTGATGTGGTAGAATGGTAGAGAACATTTCATCTACTAAATTATTGTCGTCTTTGACATAATCGTTTTGGTTGTATTTAGCATTTAGAATCAAGTCTCGTTTCTTTTTAACTTCATCTTTTTCTCTGCGCTCAGCCTCAATTCTTTCTGTTTCCAACTTTTGCATTCTTTCATTATATGATCGTTCGGCTTCTTGTTTAGCTCGTTTGGCGCCCACTTGTAATTCAAGTCTTTTTTGCTCTTCAAGTTTAAACCTTTCTACTTCCATTCGCTTTTCGCTTTCATACTTCATTCGTTTGTAAGCTTTTTGAGCAATGAATTTTCTAACACCAGCTTGTATTTTGAGGATGGCTTTGATTTTCTTTTGATAATTCTGTCTTGACAAATAGCCTCGACAGAATCGTTGTATATTTGTTATTTTAGATCTTAAAATATTATATCGATGTGAAAGCAATCTGGCTTGGTACATAGCTTGTAGTCTCATGAAACCTAATTTCATAACTCTGTAATTTTTTCTTTGAACATAACCTCTCCAATTGGATTGAATTATGAGAGCACTTTCACGGTATCTATTGAACTTGCGTCTTTGAGCCCAACCACGAATACATTTTTGTAATATTAGAATCTTTCTAGCTAATACTTGTTCTCTTAATTGTTCTAAATAAACATCTTGAGCATCTTTTAGAAACACTTTTGTTTTACCTAACTGATAATCAGTATTAGCTAACACTGCTTGACATATTCGAGCAGAAGCTTCTTTACAGTCCTCTTTATGAGATGGTTTCACACCATCAATTAAAAATCTATATCGATCTACAAAGTCTGGATATGAATGTCTGATCGGGTATCCAGCACGTCTGATTCGTATTGTTTCCATCATACCAGAATATCTTAATTGGCGTACCACCAATTGCCTATCAAAATTCATTGCTTTTTTAAATTCGTTTGGCTTTATGCAGCGAACAAAAAACGGTGAGCACGAGTTTAATGTTGCCATTAATGAGTCTAAAGACTTTTTAAATTGAGCTCCAAGTGTTGGTGTTCGCTTGCGAGTTTCCGAACCTATTTGCATATCAGTCGTAAACAAACCGGTTAAAAATTTATTATTCGATGTTTGAATCAATTGCATTAGATCACCACTGAAAGTGTCTCGGTTCTTTTCCAAAAATCCATTTACGTTATACTCAACATTGCCGGCAAAATGTACTAAACCGAAGGCTCTAATGGCTGATGATTTAGGTTTTAAATAGTTTTTATGATTCGAATGAAATTTGTGCAATTTTTCAAGACAACTTAAATCTGTACCTTTTGGAAATTTGCTTTCTTCGTCTATAAGAGCTATAATATTCATCGGTTTTACAGCAATCATATCTAGTATTTCTTGGTTGTCTATGAACTCAATATTTTTCCAGTTTATATTCTCGTTATTGTATTCTTCTTGTTCTAATTTGAAAATATGTTGTACAAAAAATTGCTGTAAATTTTCGTTTGCGTAATTTATACACAACTGTTCGAAGCTATTATTCTCGAAATTTTCAAACCCGAATATATCCAAAACACCAATAGATTTTCGATACGAATTAGTCTCTTTTGGTCGATATATAGCAGCGTTTATTTTGTCTACAATCCATATAAATAGACGACCATATATACCTTTTACAAATGCATCTCTAACATCAATAGATTGATGTTCGGCCAAAGTCGATGTTACAGTTTCACCTGAGGTGAATATTGTTTTTGTTGTTAATGCTATAATTAAATCACGTGGTGAAAATTGTAGCAAATTTGCGACTATGTCAACTACTTTTTTATTTGTGATTTCAGTCGCATCTAAATTGTTGATAGCAGTTGCTTTGTATTTTATGTTTCCAATGTGTAAAATTGCCGCTAATAGTTTCATTATGTTCCAGATTTCTTCATCTGTGAATGTTAATACTTTGCATGCTGAACGAATATTGGCAAATTCGACAGCATCATCTCTACCTTCACATGTTATACAATCTCCTCTTTTTAAATACTCGTAATCACGAGCATTTGTTAGGCCTAATTGACTGCGCTCTTCTATCGACAAACCTGTTAGCATACAATAAAATATATGATAATTGCGTTCGTCTTTAGCTTGTGATACTAGTCTAGATTTTTCTAGTAAATATTGTTCTATTTTAGCACCTTCAATGGCACCTTTTTTATCAAAATGAATGTCTATATACTTTCCGAAACGACTTGAATTATCATTGCGAATTGTTTTAGCATTTCCGAATGCTTCTAGAATCGGATTAGCTTCTAATATTTGCTGTTCTATCCAATTATGCTGACCTGAAATGGCAGCTAGAAATTGTAAAATTAATTTTGTACTCTCTGTTTTTCCAGCACCCGATTCACCTGATATAATGACGCATTGATCATGTTTGTAACGTAACATGTTGTGATAGGCATTGTCACCAATAGCGAATATGTGTGGTGGTAATTCACCGATTTTTTTATCACGATATTTTTGTATTTGTTCCGAAGTGTATATGGAAAGTATTTGATATGGATTTACAGCAATTAGAATTGTACCAGTATAGGTATATATCAAATTTTCTTTGTATCTCATTAATAAATTTCTTAAAATTCCAGCTTCATGTAAATCTCCTAGAGCAATCATGTCCTCAACACCTTGTACTGATGTAACATGCATTGGCTTAAGACGAATGCCTGGAGGTAAATTCAATTCCTTTACAAATTTAAGTTTAACAATCAATTAATAGTCAATTAAAACATTATTTTAATTATTCGATTTTTACTTTTCCTTCATCATCAATAACTTGAACTTGAGATGAATTAGAATTTTGAACTTGAGCTCCAATTGGAACATCAAATTCACCTTTATCTTTTGGTTCTAGCCAAACAAAATCACCCTTTATTTAGTAGAGAAAAAATATGAAATTAATTTTAAGTTTAAATTAAATTTTATATTTTTTATTAAAATGCTGCAACTTTTTTAGTTCTTAAATATGGTTTAAAAGACATATGAGAAGTATTATTTACAAGATTATGATTATTATTGTTATTATTGCTTTTATTATTATTATTATTAAGATTACTATTATTATTATTATTATTATTATTATTATTATTATTGTTATTATTATTATTAGTACTAATATTACTATTGAAAAGAGGTATAAGCTTATTAACTGTATTAGTTAGAACAAAATTTTGTTTATAACTATTCTCAGTTAAAGTAATAGAAGCGTGTATTTGTTTGGTACTATAAGTGTTTTGATCATCTAGTATGTTATAAGATTTCGAATCAATTTGAACTGATTGATTAAATGAAGTATTTGATGAGGATGGCGACGATGACGTTGATGATATGTTTGAATTTGAAGAAGATAAAGAAGATTGTTTTAATAAATTCTTATTAATATCATTATTACTATGTATATTTGTTGTAATTATCTCTGATTTAACCAAGCTTCTTTCTGTTTTGTTCGTCTTTGATTGTCTCTTAATTATAAGAGATATTTTTTTGGCATCATTAGCTAAATCAGAGCTAGTAATTATCGAGCTTATAGCCGAATCGTTTGAATTATCGATCGAACTCGAAGCATTAATTACATTTACCATTATAGTTCTAAATTTTTGATTTTGTTTTGTATTTTATTTTATAATTATTAGATTTAGGTTTAAGAAAAATAAGAAAAAAAAATAGAAAAAGAAAAAAAAGAAGATTTGTCAAAATGAAATATTGTTAGTTGAAATTTAATTTAAAACCTTTTTGGGTTAAATCATATAGTATAAAAAATTAAATAATCCTTTTGTTGCTTTTAAAATAAAAATATTCGGTTAAGAAAAGATTAAAAAATACAAAATAGACAAAATGAATTTTTCTTTTTTTAATATATATATATAAAAAAATTTAACATTTCAATTCATTTCAATAGATTTAAAAAAAAAAAAATAAAAAATCTTAATTTAGTTTTTTACGATTTTTAATTAATCTATTTTTGAATTTTTTAATTAATATTTGTGTTACGAAAAATCTTCCCAATAAGTAAATATATCATCAAGATTAAATGTTTCAATTTGTTGAAACTCAATATAGGTGTAGTCGATATATTGACTTGAAGTTCTCTCAAATTAATTTTATTTTATATTAACCTAGGCGTGTGTGTTCTTGTATGGATAGTTTTCTTTAACAATTTGGGTTAAATTATATGAGATACAACTTTTTCTTTTTCTATATTCTGAGTGTTGGAAATATAGAAAATGAAATTTTTAATATAGAAAAAAAATTCTTTATTTAATTTCCTTTTAAAAATATTTACTTAAATAGATAATAAGGCTTAAATTTGTAGCAAAAAAGAGGTCAAATATTTGTAGTTTAATTGTTTACGGTTATAGCAATAAATACTAAAACGTAAATAAAAGAATTAAAAACTAGGATGTAAGAATAAGAATGAATTTAACCAAAAATAAATGATCTTTGAAAAATATATAGAAAAAAATAAAAAAAAAAATGATTTATTTTAATTTTTATTTATTTAAACACATTTTTGTTTTTGTCAAATAATAAAAAGACCCAAGAAATTTGTCAAATTTTGTATTGTTTTAAAAACCTAATAAATCACAACAAATTTTTTATTTTTTAATATGTCTAGTTTTAATAAGATCAAAAACACCTGAAAGAGATTTATTTTAATATATTATTGATTTTTAAAATTTAAAATTCAAATTAGATTAACTCTCTCTCTCTCTCTTTATTTTTTATTTTTTTCTTTTTGCTTTACTCTCAATTGGTTCTTTGATTAATAAAAGGTCATTAGCTTGAAAAAAAAATTGAAATTTACAAACCTAGACTAGGGTTGATAAAAATTTTATACTTAAAATTTTAATATATATAAAATTCAATTTATTATTATTAACTGATTTTATTTTAATTATTAAAACATGCGAATTTTGATAGCAAAATTGATGGATGGATTTAGAATATTGGTTGCAGCATTTTATATTAAAAAATTAACAAAAAAAATAGTACTCACCTTTCCAAATATACTCATTCTTTTTTTGGATTTGTCTATACGAAATTAATAACTAACATCGAAAAATATTAAATTGTTTTTTTAAATTTTAAAATCTATTTCATTAATAAAATATTTCTAAAATAAAAATAAAGTAAAATATTATATTTTTTTTCTCAAAAAGTTGACTTTTAAGGCTACAATAATGATTAGTAAATATTTTTATTCATGGACACTTTTAAATTTTTTACAAAAAATAATAAAATAATAAATAAAAAAAAAAGAAAAGAGAAAAGAGTAAGAAATTTACCTTTAGAATACTAAATTTTAAAATATATATAGAAAATATATAGAAATAATATAACCTATTGTTTCTGAGATGAATCAATGTTAATCATAAAGTAAAATTATAATATTTCTTCAAAAATAAAATAATAAAAAAAGCCCTAAAAATTCAATAAAAAAAAAAAAAAAAAAAAAAAAAAATTTTGAAGAATTCTGATTCATTCAGGATTTCTTTTTGTTTCTATTTTCAATTATGGTTTTGGTACTCTTGAAACAAAAAAAAAAAAAGAATCGATTTTAAAATGTTAAGAATCAAAAATAAAATAATTTCTACTTATTTTTTTTTAATACCAATATACACATAAATATATAAAAAAAAAATTAAAATTAAAAATGTCTATTCATGAGTTCAAATTTTTTTTTTTTTTTTTTATAACTGTATTTTAATTTTAATGTATGTCAAATATTTTTCTAAATTAAAAAAAAAATAATAATAAAAATTAAACTTTTAATTTTAATTATTATTGAAAATAAAACCTAAAATATATTTATTTATTTAATTATTTATTTATTCATTTGAAAATTAGAATTGAAAAAATAAAAATTATTCTCTTCTTCTTGATAATTAAAGCATGATTTTGTTTTGAAAATAATTTGAAATTTTTTTGTCTTTGTAATTTTTTTAAAATTTCAATTTTATATTTTTATTTTTCAAGCACGCAGATTATTAAATTTAAAAACAATTTTTTTTTTTTAATTTTAACAGATTTTTTAATCTAAAAATTTTCAAGTTTCATTTTAAAAATTTTTCAATATTTAAAAATTACCTGAACAAAAAATATTTAAGTATTGTTTTCTAAAATTTGCATGCTATTTGAAAAATAATAATAATAATAATAAAAACATCAATTGTTATTATAAGAAAATCTTGAATTCTTTTGTTTAAATCTTTAATAAACTTATTTAATTCAAATCGACACACATTGAGTAATACGAGTATAATGGAAATAGAATCAAACAAATTTTTCTAACTTTTTTTAAAAAGCCTCTTTTGAAATACAATATTTCTATTTCTAGATTTATTTTACCTTTTTATATTTTTTCATCGAATCCATTCAAGTCCTTTTTTTTATTTTTTATTTAAACTATTTTTGTATTTCGAAAACTTTAAAAAATAAACTTTTTTATTTTTTTTATAAAAAAAAAAATATATATTTTATATTAAATACAATTTTAACAATAATATAAAATTATGTGCGCTAATTTTTTTATTTTTTTTTTTTTTTTTATCAAACTTTGAGTAAATATTTTAAATTTTTTTTTTTATTTTTTAAAAATGAAAAAAACAGAAATTTTCAAATTTTACTTTTAATAATAATAATAATAAAATATTAAAAAAAAAAAAAAAAAATTTTATTTTTTTAGTTTTTTAAAAGACGTCAATTTAAAATTAAATGATAGTTAGTTTTTTTGTTTTTTTTTCTTTAACTTAAATAAAACTTAATCCATTTTTACGTAATTTGTTTTTCCAAATCGGAAATTAAAAAATAAAATAAAAAACAATAAAACCAAAACCCATGGATAGATTAAACTCAAAAAATAAACATTTTTTTTTTTAGTAAATAATATATTTATTTTTACTTATCTAAGGAAGAAGAAGAAGAAAAAAAAAGGTAAAAAAAAAAAATTTTGTTCATTTTTTTTTTAAATATTTTTCTATTAAATTGAATATGATAATATATTTTTTAATAAATGATATTTGCTATCTTAATTCTTTGGCTAAACTAGATTTTAGATTAAACCAAATTTAATATGTTAATAGGATGATAATAAACATCTTTAAAAAACGTTTATTAGTATTATTAAATTTTTTTTTTCTTTTAAATATCCTTATCTATCTATAATTTTCATTTTTTTTTTTTTGTAGCTTGTATATCAAAATTGTACATTTTTTAAATGTCTGGTCGATTGATTTCTAAGATTTTTAATTTAAATGGGCTAATATGTATTAATTATATATGAAATAGATAAAAATCGAAACACTATATACATTTTAGAAACATTATTATATTAGCAAATAATATAACTTTGTTAAATTTGCTTAAAAGGTTGTCAAATTAACAAATTTACATTATCTCTTATATAATTCTTATTTAGATATTAGATTTAGTAGGCAAACATATAATCTAGTCTAATAAATCATGGGTGTAACTTTTAATAATTATTTTAGCTTTAAATTACTATTAAAAATTGAGCATCATAATGCAAAAATTTGCTTAAAAGTTTTAAAATATCATATTTAGCTATTTAAAATGGATACAAGTATTCAATTGAAAAAAAAAATAATAAACTAGATATTTTTGTTAAATTTTTTTTTTTAATACATAAGAAAAGCTTGAATTGAAATAATATTATATTTGATTTCTTTAGTATTAAGTTTTTAATATAAATTTATACAAAAAATAAATAAAAGTATCAAATTAAGTTTTGAAATAAATAAAGATTAGTTTGTTTTGTATTTTTGAAAAACACGACGTTAAAAATAAATAAATCAAAATATAGTTTTCGATAAAATCACTTGGGCAAAATGGAATAATTCAGCATGGTCAAAATATGAAAATAAAAAAAATTAAATACTCAGTTGATCTTATTCCACATATGTCTAAATAAAAATTTAACCAGACTTGATTTAAATTAATATTTATATTTATACACTAAAATTCTACTAAACAAAAAAATTTAGACCAAAATAATTCTTTTTGAATACTGTAAATTAAATATACTTAAAAAAAATTTTAGTTTATAAAATGAATTGATTGCTTTTCAGCTTGAAAATTTTATTATTTAATTTCATGATTAATTTTTAAGAATCAAATTTTAACAAATTTCTGTTTAATATTTAAAAGTATTAAGAAATCAAACAAATTAGATTTATTTTTAAAAATATTTATTAGATAAATATATTCAGTTTTTTTTTTTTTAATTTAAATTTAAAAAAAATTTCGAATTATAAATCATAAAGGAATTTTAATTTTTAATAATACACGTAAAATCAAAAAATTATACATATATATTTATTTATATATATATAATGCAAGCATCTTTTCAATATTGACAAAAAAAATTTTTGAATAAAAAAAAAGTAATTTTAAATATTATTTAAAAAAAAAAGCTATTTTTATTTGAGTCAATTTGTTTCTAATTTGACATTTTAATCTTCAATCCATTCGAATGGCTCTGGTGGCTCTGGCTCAGATTGTTCTTCTTCCTTTACTGGTCCGCCTGCTTTAACAGTTTCTACTAAAACTTCTGGTTGGTCTGCTTGTACATCTCTTAACATAATAAAACCTCCTGATGAAACGTCTTTAAGAGGCTGATATCTTGTATTTTTTAGTGATAATACTTTAAGCTTTTAGATTTAAATAAATTAAAATTTGATAATTATGGTTTATAGATTTAAATTTAGTTTTACTTGTGGTTTAATAACTCTGGCTGGATTCTGTAATAATTCAAAATCTGGCTCTTTTTCTTTTTTTTCTTCTTTAGCTTCTGCTGCTTCGGCTGTTTTAGTTCCTGATTTTTCATCCTTTTTTAAATTAAATTTGAATACAAAAAAAATTAAATAAGAAGCTATATAACATTAACTTACAACATCCATTTTTTCTTCTCCTTTTTCAGTTTTCTTTTCGGCTTCGCGTCTATGTTTTTTACTAGTTGTTGATAAGACAGCTTTTTCTACTTTTTCTTTTTTATCGCCTTTTTTTTCCTCCATTGGTGGTGGATAACCAAATACAGATGGTGCTGCAACTGATAAAAATTCAATCTTTGGCATTTTAAGATCTTGATTAAGACCAATCAAAGAAGTTGGTTGAAAAGCTAAAGATAAGAAATGAGCTAATGGAAACCAGTACCAAAATTGAGTAAACACTAATAGACCAACAACAGCGCTCATATCAGTTTGACCGTTTCTAGTTTGCAACGAAACAGACATATTACGACCACCAGCATCTAATATACCTTGTGCCAAGATAGCACCATACTTAGCTATTACGTCATCATGTTTATCGGTTACAATTTTAATCAAAGTTTCTCTAAGTGTTTTTACTTTTGGACATGTTGACTCAGTATGTTGAATACAAATCAAACTCATTGCTATTAATACACCTTGTCTTACATAATTTACAGCATCATTCAACATTGGTTCTAAAACGGCTAAAGCTTCTTTATTACCAGTACCAGCGCAGGCAATACCAAGTGCCATAGCAGCACCGTATCTAACATGTGGATTGTAACTTTCAGCTAGTAAAGAAACCATGCTTGGACATTGCTCTGGTGTTCTAAACAATAAGAAACCGAGTGCTTCAACTGCAGCTCGTCTAACATCATCATTCACATCACTAACAGCAACGTGCAATAGCCTACGAATGGCTTCACTGTTACCAGTACCACAATAAGCCATAGCAATTGTGTACATAGCAGATCTTCTCAATATTGGATCTTTATCATGTATTAAAGTTTCAATTAAAGTTTTAGCTTCTTCTAGACGACCGTACATGCAAAGAGAAATGCCGATTGCGAGACCACGTAATATTTTTTCATGCTGTGTTTCTTGAGCGTAGCCAAGCATATCTTGTAAAGCTGAAGCTGAATTAGTGCCTAACATAACTAAACCCATGGCTAAACCTGCTGCTTCACCAGTGACAGCGTCGTCTTTGTATAAATTATTTTTTAATTCTTCATATATATCTTGTCTTGCAGTGCCCATAGCAGCTAAACCAATACCTAAGCAAGCACCATGTTTTACTGGCTAAAATAATAAAACTGTTTTTTATTCTGAATCATGTTTTTTATTATATTTAATTTAGATTACTTCTGTTGAAGCAGCTTTTAATTGGGTAAATAAATATTCAATTATAGAATCACCATGATTTGCATGGATTAAACCAAGTGCGTATAAACCGCCACCATCTGAATATGGAAAGTTATTAGCACTATCTTTTGGCAAATAAGCAGACATCAAATTCAAAGCTTCTTTTTCATGACCCTTTTTTATTGAAATATTATTATTCAATAATCAGGATTAAAACAAGAAGAATTTTTATTTACTTTGTGGATAACACCTAAGCTAGATGTAGCTGTAAATTTAGCCCAATTAGTTGCTCTAGCTAACCATTCTAAATTGTCTCTGAAATTTTTTTTTAATTTAAATTTGTTTTAAAATATTTAACTGTGAAATATACCTCAAAAACTGATCACTTGTAGTGCCACAATGCATGAATGAATTACATATAACAGTAGCTGTATGGCAAATTGAATTTCTAACAGCATCCTATTTTAGATATCAAATTTAAATGAAAATTTTTTATTCAACTGTTAACACTGTGTTGTTTAATATACTTTAATAGTTTTTAGCACAAGTAAATCAGAATGATTGTTTTTAATTAAAAATTGCATATTCATGTTAATTGTGACCTCACCGTTTAATATAAGTAATAACTTATCAATGTGAGCTTTGATTTCATCATTTACTTTAGAGCTTGATTTATCTTCTTCAGTTTTAGTTTCAGTTGGGACTTCACCAATATCCATAGGCTGAGTTACTGTTATTAGAGCTTTTAATAAATTTTTAACTTTTAATAAAAATTGTTGAGTGGCGTTTTCGTATAAATCCAATCCAATTTGATAAGCCATCAAAACGCTGTTTGATCTAATTAAGTTTTCCAATATACTCGCGACTTGTTCTGGTTCGTCTAAATATATTAAACATTGTACTACATTGACATAGTCTGGATTAGGTAAATTTGAATATATTCTAACTAATAAATTCAAAACAGCATTTCTAAATTTTCTGTTTTGTATTAATGATAAGGTTATTTTAAACGCATAAGATATTGTTTCTGCTACATTTGACTAAAAATTTTTTTTTCTAGTTTAAAAAATCTTGTTGATTTATTTTTAAAATACAAAAACTTACTGAAGATAAAATGGCTTTTTGAAATATATCCAAACGTCTTGTTTCAATAGCAATACCAATTGCTTGTTTATATTTTTTATCATCAAAACAGCGTTGAAACATACGATTAACGATATCTTCTAGCCTAGGATCTATTTGCTTGATTTCTGCAGGGTCTTTAGCTTGAAAATTTTCAACCTTTAATTTTGTATAATGGTCAATACATTTTGATATAATTGTTTCAACATATTCGCTTGATTCGTCAACATTAAATAATTTGTCAGCACCTAAAGCATATTGTAAAGCATTATCAAATGAGCCCAAATGATAATAAACTTTGGAAGCAACTAAAGCAGCTAGATCACGATCTTTAAACTGTTCGTTTTCGTATAACATTTCACTATTTAAGAATTAAAATTAAAAAAATATTTTAATAAATTTTAAAAAATGAAAAATTTGTCGGACATGGTTGTAATTGAGTCGGCGATTTCAGCCCAAAACATATCAACTAAGCTGTTTAATTGTTTTAAGGCATAAACAATTAGACGATCATCTGATTCTTCTAGTAACGCAATAATACCAGCTTAAAGTAAAATAAATTTAGATATTTCAGAGCCCAATTAATTAAACAAGTAAAAAGAAAAAAATTTTACCAGCTGATGTTATATTTACATGCATTTTTGAGAAATTTTTATTTTAATAATTATTTATCTAATTAAATTAAAATTAAAAAAAAAAAAAACAATTAATTGCTTTTATAAGCCAATTTTGATTATATAATCATTTGGTAACAAAAAAATCAGATTGCAAAACTCTTAAAATATGATTAAAATAAATATTTTTATATGAGCAGAAAATTTCTTAAAATTTTTAGAAATTTTAAAAAGAAATTTTATTTTTTTTTCAAAAAATGATTCAAGTTATTTCAATTGTACCTTGTCACTAATTTGCATGCTACTTGAAATAATAATTAAATTTTTAATATAAAGTATAATCGTTGTAATTGCAAGGTTTCAAAATTAAGACAATTTTTTGTTTTTTTTAATTAAAACTAATATTCTATATGCTAAAGCGTGTTTAAAAACAGTTTAGCTCAAAAACTGATCCAACTTTTCTTTGCTCATTAATTTATTGACATTTCCTAATCTAAAAAATAATTGTCTTTTTCTCAAAATATTAAAATAAACTTATTTTTAAAAAAATTTATTATTATTATTTTTTTTCTGAATCCGATTTATTTAAATTTAATTTAAAAATAAATTCTTTTTAAAATACTATTTTAATAATAATAATCTTTATTTTTTTTGTATATATAATTAATAAAAATCTAGTCAAAAACATCATTTTTATCACAGATATATTGAACAATGTCTCCTGGAGTCATCAATAATTCGCCATCTTGGTCCGGAATTTCAAATCCTTTTTATTAATTTTTATATTAATTCTAGCTATTAAAATTGCTAATTTATTTAATATTTATTATAAATACCAAATTCATCTTCCATTGCTATAACAATATCGACTTGATCCAAACTATCAAGACCTAAATCTTTACTGAAATTGCTTTTTAAGCTTAATTTATTAACATCAACTTTATCGAACATTTTTAATACGAACAAAACTCTTTGTTCAATCATATCTCTTGTGTATGGCACATGAGAATAACTACGAACCAACTCTTTATTTAGCTTAAAATTTAAACTAAATTTAACTTTGAATTAAAAAAATAAAAAACTTTTTTTCATTTGGTTATACTTGTTGGTTTTTTAAATTTAAAAATTTGATTGATTCTAAATTTTTATTAATAATAAGAGATGAGAAATTTCTATTTAAAACTAAATTTGATTTTTGTTTTGAAGCAATTAAACTCGAAATTTTTGGTAAATGTTCAACATTTTTCATCATATATCTTCCAGTTCTTAGAATCGAATTCATTTTTGTATTTAGCTATAAGTAATCTAAATAATATTCAGGATACTTTTACCAAATTATTATTAATATAATTTAGCGTTAGAAGTTAAAACTATATAAAACATAAATATCTATATATATATATATTAATAAGTATAAATATATTTCTTTTCTAAAATAATTTGCAAGCTTTAAAATTTTGAAATTGCATTTAGTATATTTTGAAATGATGCATTCTTGCTAGGTTTCAAAACAAAAAATTTTATTAACTTAACTTTTTTATTTTGTTTAGTAAAATGAATTGATATGAAAAACAAGTTTAACCTGATTAGAATTATTCTTTAATTAATTTTTTTTTCTTCAATTTTTACTAAATCAATCAGTTTATATCAACAATATCAGAACTAGAACTAAACCGCAAAAAAATCGGAACTTTTCTAAGAGTTGAGTATTTTTCAAGAACTATTTTTTTTTTGATAAACAGCAAAATTTAGAATTAATAAGGGAATAAAGATATAATAATTTTATGGCTATATATTTTTTGGTTTGATTTATTCTAGAGAAATATAATATACCTTAAACTGAATTTATAAAATAAAATAAAAAAAAAGAAAAAATCTACCGCAATAATAAGCTTTTAAATATATATTTAAATGACAGGTTAAAAAATAAATATTAATATATTTAATTAAGATAATTTAATACTCATTATATTGTTTTTTTTTTAGTTTTTATTTTATTTTATTTATACTTATTTTTATAAATATTTAAATATTTTTGTTTTGATCATTCGAAATTTTTGAAAAAAAAAAAAAGTTTATAAAAAAAAATTGTTGTTTTTTTTTTTTTGTTTTTAATTCTTTTCAAAAATACTAATTATTAAAAAAATAAAAACTTAATCACCTTTATTGAATATAATATTCAAAGATTAAAAAAATTTACATTTTTTTTTTTTAGCTTTTTTTTTAAAGTCTGTAAATTGTATTTATTTCTTAAAGTATTCCAAATTATATCTTTGTTTTAGTTTTAATCGGTGCAGATGGTATAATTTTCATAGTATAGAACTATGATAAGAAAAGAGCTTTATATGTATTTGATGGAATGAGTTTTAAAAACGTTTTTTAAATTCTGCTTAATCTTTTTCAGTCTGTTTTTTTATTATTAGAATATTTTTATTTTTTAAATTTAATCTCTCTTTTAAATATAATTCCGATTCAATTCGAAAATAAATCTTTTGTTTTAGAAATAAATATGTAAAAATTTTTTTTTTTTTTTTATATTTAATTAACTAAACGACCGTAAGCGAATTGACTTATTGAAATCTTATGACCATTTTTCTTTTTATTAATTATATTTGAATGAAACAAAAAAAGAGAGAAAAAAACAAAAAAAAATTATATTTAAAGAAAAAATATATATAAAAATATAAATTGTTATTACCTGTTCTATTTTTATATGGGTTAATTACCTTTTATTATCAAAATCAAAAATAAAAAAAAAAAAACTTATCATAAAGCAATGATGATGATGATGATGAGCTATTTAAACAATTATCACTCGAGTTGTGTGTTTGAGTATTTAAGTCACTTTGTGCGATTATAGATGACCAGACTAAGACTTGTTTATTTTTATATGTATTTCATTTTTTTTATTTTTTTATTTTATATTTTTATTTTTCTTTATAGTTGATGATTATTTTATCTCTTTTTTGGAAACAAAATCAAAAACTACCTTTCGAATATATTCATTATATTTTATTTTCCCTTCGGTAGATTTTGTATTTTTAATTAATTTAACAAATGGAATTTAATTATAATTATTGAAATTTTAAGCTTGAATAGGATTTCAAATAGTAAAATACAAAGAGTCTAAAAAAAAAAGAGTCTAAAATTTTTAAACAAACGATCAAAAGATTTCTAAATTAATTAAAACTTTGGTGTAAGGTTATTAGTCAAAAGTTATAATTAAACCTAAAATTTCAAGGTTTTTATTATTATCTTTTTTTTGAAGTTTTGGTAAAAAAAAAATAAAAAAAAAATAAACAAATTTTCTATTTCAAGCTATTTAAATACAAATTTTTGTTTTTTCACTTGATTGGCAATATGAAATTTTAAAGCTGTTTAGATATATATATATATATATACATATTGATTTTAAACAATAAAAAATAAAACAGTTGTACAGCAGTTTATTTTAAGCAATACCAAATGTTTTTATATTAATTAAAGGAAGTGATTTTGTTTTTGTTGCTATTTAATTAATATATTTACAGTAAAAAGAATCAAATCAGGATATATTTCCTTTATATTTTAAAATTTTTCAGATGTTGCAAGAAATTGAAAACGTGTTTATTTTTTAAAAATTGACAATAAATTTAAAAATAGATTAAATTTCAAATTTAAAATTCAAATTTTTTTTTATTCAAAATTTCAATACACAAATACGTGTTTTAAGAATCATTTTTTATTTTTTTTTAAATATTCTATTATAACCAGAATTATGTTGCTATTTAACAACAACAACAAGAAAAATACTGAAAATTGATCTTTAAAATTAAATTTATTTTAAAATTAAAAATTAAAAATAATAAGCAATGCCAGTAGTAGTGGTGGTGGTGGTGTTTAATAATAAAAATAGATTTATTCTTTTTTATTTTATTTTTTAAAATTTTAGTACCATGAAATATTTTCTTTTATTAATTCAATCAATCTTTCGCTAAATAAAATTTTTTGTTTGTTAATTTAACCGAGAAATATTTTTTTATTTTTTTTTTTTATAGACGTATCCGACTGAGAATTAAAATTTAACTTTATTTTTACATTCATTCAATAAACGGAATTCGAATTCGAATGAGATAAAGGCACCTTTTGACATTTTAATTTAATATACAAAATCAATCAAGTTTTTTATGTTTTTCTTAAGAGTTTCAAGCTGTGGTAAATTCTGAAATAATTTAAAGACAAGTAAACTAATAGATAAAAAAAAAAAAATAAGAAAAAAATTGAAAACTTTTCTTTTTAACTTTTAGTTTCATTTTCAAGACAAAACTTCAATTAAAGAAAATATTTTTATAAAATATGATTATTCTCAACGATTTATCTTGAAATCTTGGAATAAAATACCTAATTTGTCTGGCAAATGTAAAATTAAAAATATATTATATATATATAAGTTTCTGTTGTCTTGCAAATAAGTTTTAAATCAAATTTCTATGGAATCTATTCATAAATAGAAAAGAAAAGACTTAAAAAAAAAAAAAAAAGTTTTTGATTTAATTATTTAATAATTAAAAGATTAATTATAGATTTTATTTGTTTTTGTGTTTCATTTTAGATATAAAATTTCAAAAAATCTGATAAACAAAAACTATAAAAAAAAATAAAAAATAAAATATAAAATTTGTTGTTGTTAATCTGGACTCTTTTATTCGATTTGTAAGTTATATATTTAATTTAAAGTCTAGTTTATAATTTATATTAAAAATAAAAAAAAAAAAATAAAAAATTTTGAAATTTTATTCCAATCTACTACAATTAGAAAAAAAATAAAATAAAATTCAATTTTTTTTTTATTTTTTTTATTATTTCAAATTGGGATTTTTATTTTAAGTTTTTGTTTTCAACATTAAAGATTAAATTTAACATGACTTGAAATATAAATAGAGATAAAACGGGGAAAAAATGTCACTTGAATCTAAGACCTACAAACATAGACTATTTACTATTATCATCATTATTTGAGCCTTTTTATTTTAATTCACAAATAAATTTAGGTTTTATGACAAGTGTTGATAAAAATAAAATTTTTTATTTATTCAAATACTTTTCTCTTTCTTCTTCTTCATCATCATTATCATCATCATCTTCTTCTTCTTTATATTCATATTAATTCTAACATTTAAAGCTTTTTTTTTTTTTATATTTTTATATAATCAATTAAATAAATAAATTAATTCCAAAAAAGTTTAATTCATTTAATTCAACAAAAAAAAAAAGAAAGAAAATTTTTATGTCTAAAGATTGATAATCTTTTTTTTGTATTTTAAACCATTTAGAAAAAAATTTAAATTGTGATAATTCATTCAGTTTAATTATAAATTATAAAATATAGTTTGTATGATAAAATAAAAAAATCTAAATAAAAATATTGCTCATCAGGTATAAATTATATTTTAGTTATAATTTTTTTATTATATTTATTTCTAAATTTAAAGAATATATTAAATATATATATATAATTTAATTATATAATTATCTATTCGAGTAAATATATATATATATATATATATTTATATTTTTATAATTTAAATAAATTCAAATCAGCATGCGAAGGAATTTAATATATTTACAAATAAACAATTTTTTTTTTATAAATTTGTACGGAACTAGGTAAAGTTTAATAAAAGATCAAGTTAATTTAAAATTTATAAAAAAAAAAAAAAATAAAATTTGAAATATTTCCTCTTTAATTATCATTTAATCATGTGTGACAATTAAAATAAAAACAAAATACAATTTTAATCAGAAATTTGATATTATTATATTTTATTTTTTAAATTTGTATTCCCATCTAAATTTTTTTTTTTTTAAATTAGAAATGAGAGAGTATAAATCACGAACCGATTGACAGGTATTTATTGATTTTGTAAAAATTCCAAAAAAAAAAAAAGAAGAAAAGTTTAATAGAACAAATTTATTTTCAAAAAAAAAAAAAAAATATATATAAAAAACAGATTAATGATTTAAAAACCTTAAATTCATTGTTTATATTGAATTAAAATTTTAATTATTTCAAAAGTCAAGAAATTTTTCTTTTATTTTTATTTTAATATTTGTTTTAAAAATAAATTAAGTGAAAAGAACGACTCAAATTAGTTTTTTATTTTTTTTTTGTATGACTAGTTTTTAAAATATTTTCAATAGAACATTTATTTAAAACTGAAAAAGAAAAAAATAAAAAAAAAAAAAAAAGAGAAAAAGAAAACACATTTGATTAGTAATTTTTAGAAAACTTAAAAAATTGTAACAAATTTCTAAATGACCTTTTGTTTTATATGTTTTCTTAACAATCAGAATCAAATCTTTTTTTTTTTTCAATTTTTTTATTTTAAATTAAGAAAAATTCAATTTTTTTTTTATTTTAAAGAATTGAAACTATTTCATTTTAATATGTATATATATGTGTATACATTGTATATATGTTTATCTTATCTCATTTAAACCAAAGTCTAAATTTTAGGACTTTAATAATATAAATTTTTGTTAGAGCTTGCCTCTGGGCAAGTGTATAATAATTCGAAATTGAATAGTTTTTTTTTAATTGTAATTTAAAAGTTTCAAATCGAAATTATAGTTTTGTTTATTAGTTTTTAGCATTAGAGAAACAATAATCATCCGATTCTAAACTAGCATTCAATTGATACAAGTTTTTTAATTAATTTCATTTCAATTTTAGCTCTATTTAATTTTAAAATAAAATAAAATAAATTTTTTATTGATTGTTTATCTCATTATTATCTTATCCACTTAATCTTCTTGTTTTAAAATTTATTTGATATTCAAATTTAAAATAAAATAAAAAAAAAAAATTTTATTTACCATGTTTTTTTATTGCAAGTTGGAGATAAGAAAAAAACAAATAAACATTGATTATTAATTTTAATATTTTGTTTTTTTTTTTTGTTTTTTTTTTTGGTTAGAATATCACGGTATTAAATTCTATTTTTTCGACATATAAATTTGTTAAATGAGCTGTATTCAACAAAATTGTGTCAATTTGAGTTAGAAAATTAACAAAAATGAAAAAAAAAAGAAATTGAAATTTTTTCTTCTTTTTGTATTTTTTTTTTCAGATTTCAATTTCAATTTTTGACATTTAATTTAACCCATGTTCTCAGACTAAGAAGTTAATTCGATTGATTTTTTTAGATTTTATATTAAAAAAAAAAAAAGAAAAATTAAATCAGTCAGACATTTTTGTTTCAAATAAATTCAATTATAAGTTTATTATTATATTGTTAAAGTAATAAAACACAAAGAATAGAAGTCTTCTTCTTCTTTTTTTTTATTCATTTTTCAATTTTCAATTTAAAAAGCAATAAATTTTATTCCGTTTATTTCTTATAAATTGAGTATTGTAAATTTTAAATAAATTAATAAAGCTCAATAATTTATGGCCATAAAATTGAGTTTTTTGAATTTTTTTTTATTTTTATTTTTATTGAGAGAAGAATATTAAAATCGTATATATCTATTTAATTTATGGTCAAATAATTAGGAAACTGATTCTGAGAATTAAAAAAAAAATAAATTTTTTATTTTCAATAATAATAATAATAATAATAATAATTAACTAACTAAAATACAAACTTCCTAAATATGTTGCTTAATTTAGGTCCGGTTTCAAAATTAGAAAAAAAAAAGTCTTTAATTAACAATTTTTTTGTTGTTGACTATAACTAAAATATTCTCTGAATTTAATTACTTCATATATTTTTTTATTTTGTTGTTGTATAAATCCAACAAAATAAAAAAAAAAAAAAATTGTTTCCGTGTCAGATTTATTTGAAATAAAATAAAGTCCGAAAAAAAATAAATTTGGAATTAAAGAGTTTATTTTTTGAATTTTAAATTTCAGGTTATTCAATATTATTATTATTATTATTATTAATATTATTATTTTTTTTTTATTAATTGAATTTAGTTGTTGATTTAGTTGTTATTATTGTTATTTTTTTTCTTCTTAATTGAGTTTATTGAACGTGAAATTCACAATTTTATGAAATATAACTTGAATATTTTGTATTTTGTATTTAGTATTTAGTATTTTCTTTGTTTCGTTACTATTATTTACTATAAATAATTAAAAATAATAATAATAATTGCATTTTAGATTTCATTAATATTTGATTGATTTTTTTACTTGGGTTTTATTTTTTTCTTTTTTAATTTTTTTTTTTTTTAGTTTTTTTTCTATGATGATTAATTAAGGTTTGAATATATAAAAAGAAGAAAGAATTCAGATTTCAAATTGTAATTTTATTTTTTATTTTTTTTATTTTGGATTTATATAGTTTAAATTTAGTTCTAATTAATATAAATATTTTATAAATAAAAAAAATTAATAAATTGATTAAGTTATCTATTTTAGATTTTAGATTTGAAATCATTTATAGAGAGAAAGAGAGAAAAATAGAAAATAGAGGTTTTTGTTTATTGCAAATAAATAATTAAATTGCAAATTTGTGTCTTTGTTTAAAATTAAAGAACAATTGATTTTAATTATTAAAGTCTTTTTTTTTTATTTTTTTCTTATTTTCTTATATTTTTGGTATTAGTAATTTTTTTAAAATAAATCTGATTTTTATTATATAATAAAATTCAATTTTTTCAATTTTATTTTTATATTTTTTATTTCAAAAATATGTTTTTCATCTTTTATTACAAATTAAATAATCTTCTATTTTCGTTTATAAATATTTGTTTATAAAATAAGAAAAAAAAAGAAGAAAGCGATTTCAAATTACATAGGATTTGAAATATAATAAAATAAAAAAAAAATTGATATAAAAAGGCTTATTTTATTTTTTTTTATATTTTTTGTAATATTTCTAAATTTCAATTTAATTAAATAAAAAAAAAAAAAACGATGATATAAAATTATAGTGAATTAGTCAAGTGGTCTTATCTTTTTGTGGTTTTCTCTCTCTCTTTCTCTTTCTCTTTCTCTCGATCAATCAATAAATGAAATTCTCTAAGCTCATATGCTTTTAAATTTTTAATTTTTTTTATTTTTTTTTTGTTTGGTATTTTTGAATTATTCTTCGTGACATAAATATTATTTAATATGGTCAATAGAGCAAAAATTAAATTAGCAAAATATAAATTTCAAAATAATATTCAACTGATTAGCGATCAAATATTATATATATCAAGATTTCAAAAAAATAAAAAATATATCACATGTTAAATTTTTTTTTTAATATATTTTTTTCTCCAAATAATGAATGAATGATTATTTTTATTTGAATAGACTCGTCTGTTTATATCAAAAGTCTGTCGATTTTATGATATAGAAATAGTAGAATAAAAACTGAAAAATTGAGTACAGGTTTTGTTAATATTAATAATAATACTAATAATAATAAGTTTGAAATAAAAGGTAAATCAAACAACTGGTAAAAATATAATAAATTTAAATAAGTTTTAATAAGTTTAAGTAACATGATAAATTGAATGAATTTATAATAATGATTGATTTGATAATTAAAAAAAAAAAAAAAATAAAATTATTGTAACTTTATTTTTTTTTTTTTTTTATTTGACCCGTTTTTTTATTTTTTAGTTTTTTTTTTTAAAATAAAAATGCAAATTTATTTATTTTTTTTATTACAAAAGGTTTATCTTTTAAATTTTATTATCAATTTAATATCTCGAGTTACGATAATTTAGATGCAATAAAAAATTTGTCACATTGGATTTTTTTATATTTATTTTATTTATTTATTTATATTATTTTAATCTAATATATGTATATGCTTAAGATAATTGTCAATTGTCAATGAATACTGAATTGGATATTTCCTGAATCAAAACTTAATTTAAATTAATAATAATAAAATATAAAAGATCAATTTCGTTTTCGTTCTGAATATTTTATTAATTTTATTCAAAGTCAACTTTTATATAAATTTTATTTTATTATTCGATTTAATAAATAATAATAAAAAATTCAATTTGTATTATTATTAATATTATCATTTCTTTTTTAATAATCAAAAGCAAGTATTCATGCTTAAAATAAATTCTTATCTATATGGTAATTTCTCGTTTTTACATCTGTTTGATTTTAAATAAAATTCTAAATTTCTATGAGTTGAATTTTTCAACAACAACAAGAACAAAAAAATGAAAAAAAATTCATTAAATTTTTCTAGTGTAAATAATTCACTATTATTTGATTGAGTTAAGTTAAATTAAGTAATTAATTATTATTTTTTTTGTTTTTAAGAAGAATTCAAAACAATTTAAAACAATAATTCAAATTAGAATTTAGAATTATAGAAAAAATAGAAAAAATATAAAAATACTGTGTATTAAGAAGAATATTTAATTTGAAAGAATAGTAACAAGTAGACTAAAATTAATTTGCTTATTATTATTATTATTATTATTATTATTATTATTATTATAAATAAATATTATTTAAAATTCGTTGATAGATATGATTAAATAGAATTGTAATTTACAAATTACAATTTTATCTTTAGGTACCAGATTCAAAATAATTGATGATTGAAATATAATATACTAAAAAATGTGATAAAAAAAAGACCATTAATTTTATTTTAAATTAACTTTTTTTTTTCATTTTTTCGTAGTAGTAGTAGTAGTAGTAGTAGTAGTAGTAGTAGTAGTAGTTGTAATTATTGTTGAAAATAGAAACTTATAACTAGGGACTATTTTAATTAAGACGCTTATTCATTTAACAAAAAAAAAAATCCGTGATATTAATATTTCAGCCCAGGGCTACTAAACTATTCTAAAATAACTCTTCAAAAAATAAAATATCGTTATTTACTTTTACTTAAAATATTTTTAAAATAAAATATAAAATATATAAATATATTTAAATAATATAACTAAATATAATTTGACAAGTCTTTTTCAAATATTTTTTCTTTTACAATATTATATTTTAAGAGCATTTTAATTGAATTAAACAATGAAATTTTATTAAAAAAAATAAAATTCAATTTTTTTAATTTTGATTTTATTTTTAAAGACTAAACAATATATGTGTTTTTTTTTCAAAAATTAAAAAAAAGAAATAGTCATAAATACCATAAATAGCCGAGAAAATATTTATTTTATTATTTTTAAGTTAAAAAAAGAATTTATTATACTAAGAGAAATAATTCATAAAACTAACCATATCAATTAATTAATCATGTTTTGATGCTTTATCTTTACATTAATCATACAATTTTAAAAACATTTATAATCTTTTTTTAATTTCTTTGTTTTTTCAGTTTTGTAAAAAAAAAAATAAAAAAATTTCAAATTGAAATGTTTATTTTTTTTTGGTTGTTGTTGTTGTTGTTGTATATTTTAGGTTCAAAATCAAATATAATATAAATAAATAAATAAATATTAAATCGATTGATTGATCCGATATTTCGGTTTTAAAAATTCGTTTCTTTTTTTTTTTTTAATTTTCTCAACTACATACATTACTGTTTTATAAACAACTCAACGTTTTTTTTTCAACTTTCTACATCTTAAGGTATTATCAATAAATAGATAACATCGTTTAATTGACAATATTAAAAAATATAACTGATATATAACTGTCTCAGGTACAAGACTAAACATCATCAAGTCTCTGTCCTCCCCAGGCTTAAAATTTTTCTAAAAAGATGGGTTTGGCTTAGTATAATTAAAATTTTTTTCTCAATCGATTAATCGATAACCAATCAATTTTATTGATTAAAAATCAATTTTTTTCCTATTTATAAAAAGCATCAAAAAATCAACTGGAACTAAATATTTTTATTTAAAAATAAAAAAAATAAAAACAAATTTTTTTTTTTTTTAAATATTTTTTTAAACAATATTTATTAATTAATTAAAGATATTTTTCTTTAGATTTAATAAATTTTAAAAACAAAATGTTATTCAACAAGAATTTTATTTCAATTTTAATTATTTGCGCAATTAACTTTGGATTTAATATTGGTAAGATTTTAAAAATTAATTCAATTTATGATTAGTATGCATGATTAAATGCAATGAATTATTCAATCAATTATTTCTAATTTAACACTTTTTCTATTTGCAAGTTAAACATACCGTAAAATTTTAAACAAAAACATTCAACAAATTTTATTAAACTTTTATTAAAATTTAGCTTATCAATCAAAATACCAACAGGGTTCCAATTTATTTAAAGTTAAGTGCTCTTTATGTTAAAAAATAAGAGATAAGATTGTTAATATTTTTTGAATGTCCTTTCGTACATTTAAAATACTTGAAAATTGTATATCAAAACCACTTGAAAAAAATAAAAATTAATTTTTTTTTTTGGTTTATTAAGATCATAAAAATTCTCATTTTCTCTACATGAAATTGTTGTCATTGATTCTTTTTTGTTATTAAGATCATTTCCTTAATTTTTTTTTTATCTTAATTAAAATTAAAATCTTGTTATGCAAAAATTCAATTGGTTTTTTTTTTTATTTTTTAATTAAAATTGATTTAAACTTGAAATTCAATTTAAATTAAGAGAAGTCTAATCTTTTTATAATTTAAGTATTTCCAGCTATATAGATAAATTTAATCATTGAAAAAAAAAAAACAAATAAATTAGTTTTACAGCTAAATATTGATAATGCAAATTAATCTTTATTTTTTTATATATAGCTCTGGTATTTTAATCTAATTACATTCAAATATGTACTTAAACAAAAAAAAAAAAATAAATTGAATATTTAATTAATTAAACAAGTTATTTCCTGAAATTCTTAAGAGATAATCTTAACTTATCTGTTTTATTTTTGAGATAAAGATTAATTACAATTATAATTAATTAAAATTTTTTTTTTTTTTTTTTTAAAGCAAACAACAATATTTGTTCTGTTCCAGAACAATCAGACGAAGTAACTAAACAACAAGTTACTAATGAACCATGTTTTGATATACAACAATACGAATATAACTTAAACAAAAAAGCACAACAAGAAAAAAGTGTTGAATTTGAATGTTTTGTTAAAAATAAAGGCTCTTTATCAGTTGCTTGGTTACATGACAATCAATTGATATCTTTAAATGATCAAGTTTTAGTACCAGATTCCAATATTCAATTAAATACTGATTCATCTAGAAAATTCAATTTAAAAATAAAAAATCTTGATTTAACTCATAAAGGCTCTTATAGGTGTCAAATAATAGCAAAAAACACAAAAAATCTTGAATATATTTTGGACATTTTAGGTATATATATATATATATATATATATATAAAATGAAATAAATATTTTAATATTTTAATCAAAATTTTGTTCAAGTTCCACCATCAATTACTAGAATACCTAATAATGATGTTATAGTATTAAGCGAAGGTGAATCATTAACTATTCAATGCATTACTCAAGGCAATCCAAGACCGAAATTGACTTGGAGTAAAACAGGCGAAAAACCAGTACATACATCTATTGATGAGTTAAAGTCGACATTAACTTTAAAAAATGTAGACGAAACTCATACTGATACATATAGTTGTACAGCTAAAAACGATGTTGGTAATCCAGTTACAAGTGAATTTCAAGTTCTTGTAAAATGTAATATATAAACAAAATTAAATATAAACATATCTATATTTTTTGTCACTTGAACTAAATTATTATTTTCTAATATAAAGTTAAGCCAAGAGTTAAAATAAGTGAAGATGTTAATGTTCATAATAAAGTAATGTATTCTGTAGTAGGTAAAAAAGAGCAAATAAAATGTTTAGTTAGTGCTTATCCAGTACCAAAAATGAGTTTATATCACAATAATATATTAGTACCTTCTCAAAGTTATACATTCGAAGAAACCAAATTATCAAATAAACAATTTGTTTTGACTTATAATATAATCGCTTCAGCAGGCAATTTTGGCGATTACAAATGCGTTGCTGAAAATGAATTGGGTAGTAGTTCAGATGAAATCAAAATAACTCCGTTGCCTTGTGAATTGCAAATAAATGGTGATAAATTACCAATATATAGCGATGCTGTAGTATTCGAATGGTCTGTTTATTCTGGTTCACCAATACAAGAATTAAATGTTCAAGTTTTTAGCGCAAATAGCTCAAACATATCAAATATTGTTACAAAAACAAAGCAATTATTAAGCGATGGATCCGAATCGTATCCAACATATCATAATGAAAATGTTTTATACAAAGACTATTATGATTTGACCAAATTAGTTTCGAATACTAGTTATGTTTTAAGATTAAGAGTTCGCAACGAATACAATGAATGGAGTCAATGGTCTCAAAATTTAACTGTTAAAACTCATTCAGATGATAATGAAAAATTGCTTAAACATAGATCATCTCAAATGCATCATCATAAACAACATCATGAAAGAAAACATAAACAATTCGCTCAACAAACCGGATCAAGAGATTTAAATGGAAAAAGAGAAAGATTCAATTCATATTTATATGGTAAAAATTCATTTAAAAATAATTTACAAATTATATTTTAATTATTTGAATATAATTTAATTTTTATTAGATATGAATTCAGGAAACAATTTGAAGCAAACAATAAACAGATTTTCTTCAATTTTAACAATCATATCTGTTTTATATAAATTTACAATATAATTTCTCTTTTATTTCTTTTTTTTTTTAAAGTTTTACTCAAGTCTTATATTATATCAAACCGTATCGAAAGCGAATAACCAAAAAAAAAGAGCTATTTTTAAATGAGAATGAAAATTCCAAAATGAATATATAAAATTACAGTAAAATAAGCTCTTTTTTGGTTTTAGAAAATCTTAAGCTTTTTATTGTTTTAAAATCTTTAATATTTTTTTTTTGTAATTCCTGTTCTCAGGTATTTAAATTATAATTTTTTTTTTTTTTTCTAAATTGATATCAGGAATTTAAAGTCTACCTCAAATTGTAATGTTAAAAGATAATTTTTGTTTTTTTTAATATTATTAATCAAAAATATGTGTTTATATTATTTTATTAGATTTTTTTTTTTTAATCTCAAATTATTTGTAAAATTTAAATAAATAAATAAACAAATTAAAAAAAAAAAAATAATAATAATAATAGAGATTTTCTTTTTAAATCAATAGAATTGAATAAATTTAAAAAAAAATCCCAAAAGAGTATTTAATTAATCCCAAAAACAATTAGAATATTTTCTCAAACCAATTTGAATATTATATAATTTAAATAAATACCCATCAGAGCTTTATTTATTTTATTTTCTTTTTAATTAAGCTGTTTGAAGAAGAAGAACAAGAAGAAAAAGAAGATGAAATCCAACGTGCTTTACATAAAAAAAAATGATCAAATTCAAAAAGTAAAAACAAATACAAACCATTTTTTTTGTTCAAATTCTTAATCATGCTGTTTTTAAGTCATTTAACAAACAAATTAGAGTAATTTAAGAATGTTTTGGGATTTAATAAAAATAAAAAAAAATATATACTAATAATGTATTTCTTAATGAATATCAAATAAAAAATATTTTCAGATCGTGTTTAATAATTAAAATTTTAAAATCCAAATGTCATTTTTTTTGTTTTTTAAATTCAAAAAAAAAAAAAAGGTCCAAGAAAGAAATTTTTTCCTGATTTTACCTTTTTTTATTTATTTTTTTTTTTTGTTAAATATCAATTAAAATTTTAAGTATTTTCTACTTAACTAGGAAAAAAAGCATATCAAATTAAAAAAAAGGAATAAACAGGAAATTAATTAAATAAAAACAAAAAAAGTTGTTTGACACGCGAAATTTAATACTCTCATTTCTCAAAACGATTTGTATTGATCCATTAAACGTAAGTCAAAATCCACATATGTCTCAAGCTCAAAAAAAAATTTTTTTTTTTTTTTTTTTTTTTTTTTTATAATTAGATTTAATTTCAATAAAAAGCGGATATTTATTTTTTTTGCTTTAATTAGGTGTTTTGTTTGAAAATAAAAAATAAAAATAAAAAGAAAAATGTTTGCTTTTAATTTCCTTGAAAAAAAGAATAAATAAATATTCGAAAAATATTCCATCATTTCAAAATTCTAAAATTTAAAAATTTTCTTTCTTGTTTAAATTAATTAATTAAATTTAAATAAAAAACAAATATTTAAATTTTTTATTAATGATAAAAAAAATTTAGGTATTGTAAATTAAAAAACACTTAAAATACGAAAATTTAATGGTATTTATTTTATTTCAAGTTTCAAATTCATAACAAATATTTAATTAATTAAAAGAAAGATAATTTAAATTCTCATAAAACTTTATTAAAACTTTTTAAAAAAAAGATATCATATTTTTGAATAATAATTGAATTCTTCTAAAAATTAATATTAGTTGACTTTTGACAGGTTTTTGTTGAATCTAAAAAAAAATTTGTTTTGATTTTTACTTATTAATTAATTAATAAAAATATCTTTAAGCTATAAATTGTGTATGTTCATCCGAATCATATGTTGTATCAACAGATTTGAATTTTCTCAATTTCAAATAATTTTAATTATTAAAAAATTTTATATTTTTTATAGAATATAATCTTGAAATCTTGAAAAGTCTCGTTTGCTTAAAATTTGAACTTTTAAAAATAAAAATGAAACAAATAAAATTACGCTATCATTAAAAAAAAGTTAAATGTATTAAATAATAAAATTTATTTTTAATTTTTCTTACTCTATAATTATATGCTTGTAATGATACAAAAACTAAAAAGAATAAAAAAGCTTTGACTATTATTATTATTATTATTATATAATCTAGAGCTATAAAAATAAAATAGAACGTATTGTTGCAATAGCTTTTTACTAAACATATTAATTAAATATAAATATATTTATATAGCTTATATTTTTAGAATAGAAAAAAAAAATCGTGTTGAAACCCTTCGCTTATATCAGGACATTTTTAATTATTGAATACAAGACAAGCAATTGTTTTTTGAATATAAATTAAATTAAATTTATTTTTTTTTTAAACTGACGAAAAATTTTAACGCCAATTTAAAAAAAAAAAAACTGACTCCTAGAAATCCTGGACTATTGTTTTTCTTGTTGTTTTCTTTTTTTGTTTATAATTATAGTTTTCCAATTTTAAATTAACAATATTTAATACAATATAAAAAAAAAATATACCTTTTTTGTTTAAAAATCTTATTTAAATTTCTTGATAAATCTAGGCCTTAAATTTTTTACTATTTAATAATTTGTTTTTTTAATTTTCAATTTTATTTTTTATTAAATTATTAAAGTAAGATGTTGGTTAATAAAAAAATAAGCATTCTGTTAAGTTCTTTGTCATTTGCTACTATAGCTTATTTATATTATGTTAAAAGATGCTACAATTATCTAAAATCGTTGGGTTATGATGGTCCGAAGCCGAAATTTTTTATTGGAAATTTACTTGAATTTGTATCTAAAGAAAATTCTGTTTCAAATGATCCAAATAAACCTGCGATTTCACATTATTCCAAAACATTACGAAGATGGACTCAAAACTATGGCAAAATATATGGATACTACGAAGGACATTCTCCTGTACTTGTTCTAGCTGATCCAGATCTCGTAACTGAAGTGTTTGTTAATCAAAATAAATTATTAACTTATAGAAGATCTTTTCCAATGTCTAAAAGCTCAAGTGATCCAAATGCTGATATATTTTTAAGTAATGGTATTAGATGGTTAAGGGTGAGATATGGACTAGAAAAAATAATGCTTAATAATAAAAATAATGCAAAATGTTTAGAATATGCTGACGAGAGTTTCATAAATACTTTTATGACACAATCCGATCTAAAAAAGCCACAACAAAATTTTGATGTTTTCAATCAAATTAAATTGTTTATGATACAAACAATGTTTTCGATAATTTTTGGAACCGATTTGAATACTTTTATAAATGAAAAACCTATTTCTAATTCTTTTTTAGGTAAAAACAAGTCTTTGTCTGATAAAGAAATTAAAAACAAATCTAATTTATATTATACTCGAATAATTGCTCATAAATTTTCTGATGCTTTTATTGATTTTGAAAGTTTTTCTTTATTGAAATTTTTTGCTCTAATAATACCCGAATTGGGTTTTGTGTGGCGAGGTTTGGATAATTTTAAACGAACGTTTACTTCAAATATTTACAATTTATCTTATTTTGCTGATCCAATGGACTGGTTTTATACTAATTTTATAAATAAACATCTCATGATTTATACTCAACAACAAGCCAACAACGATATTGAAGATGTAAATAAAAACTCTAGAAATTTTATTGATTATTTAAATTTTGATCAACAGGAAATATTGGACAAGAAAAAAACTCGTGAATCTAGACTACAATCACAATCAGCATCAAACTCAATGCAAAAAAGAGGTTTTTGCTATTTTAATTCTTTTTTATTTTTAACATACAATCCAATCATTAAATATCATCAAAATGATTCGCCTTACCGTAAAATAAGTATTTTAAAAGACTTGCCAATTATACGTAAAAGAGCGATGACAACTTCAGAAAGATTTTCATCATTGAGCTCAATTACAGACTTAAAACAAAACAAACAAAGAAACAAATCTTTAAGTTCTATAAATATTAATAGTTCTAATAGTTCGATTAGAACAAGACATCATTCAACTGATTATTGGAATAAAAATGATGAACAAATTAAATCTAGAACCAAATCAACGTCTTTATTAATGAATGACATTGAATCAGAAGATTTTGAAAATTGGAAACTAACCATCAATGAAGCATTAAGTAATACACTTTTAATGTTTTTTGCTGGCTTTGAAACAACTAGTAGCGCTATGGGATTTTGTTGTAAAGTAATATCAACTCTACCTGAACAACGTGAAAAATTATTAGATGAAATAAAAGAGAATTTGGAAGAGTTAAAGTTCAATTTTGAAAAATACAATATAAATCCAAATAAATTGAAAAAACGTCAAAGTGATGAATCTGAAGAAAGTGAAAGTGACAGTGCCTTGATAGATGATGATAATGATGATGTATTTGAAGATGAAAAAGCCTCAAATCAAAAACAATATACTCCACCGAATTCCAAAAGCTTTAGAAACAATATGGAAGAATGGAACGATTTGTATGAGACTTTAGAAAAAATGAAATATTTAGACATGTTTGTAAAAGAGGTTTTGAGAATGTTTCCTATCGCGAATTCTATGGTATCCAGAAAATGTGTTGTTGATGATTTAATTATTGACAATGGTAATTACTTCATTCCAAAAAATATGAATATTGTAGTTGATGTTTTGAGCATTCATTATGACCCTGTTATTTGGGGTCCAGTTGATCCCGAAGTCTTTTATCCTGAAAGATTTCTAACTGAACGTAATCCTTCTGCTTGGCTAGCTTTTGGTAGTTTTTTATACAATTTAAATTTTAATTAAACCGAACTTTATATTTGTTTTAAAAAATTAATTAAAAGGTGTTGGAAGCCGTAAATGCCTAGGTATTAAACTAGCTATGAGCCAAATAAAATTATTTATAGTAAGATTGTTGCAGAATTATTTGATCGAGAAACCCAATAAAGAAAATAAAGAAAAATTAGAAAGTAAAAAGTTTTCTGATATAATAGAAACTAAAGATATATTGTTTAATTCTCCGATTGGAAGCGTCAATATTTCAATTGAACAAAAATTTTAAAACATATAATTAAATTTTTTAGAAATTTGAAAAAAAAAAGCCTTAAGAAATAATTAAAAGATTTTAGTTTTATAAGAAAATTTTTTTTACAGAAATTAGTTTATTTTTAAATAAATTCTAATATTTTAAAATATAGAAAATGTTAATCAAAAAATAATGTTGGTAATTCTGTTATTCTAAAAGAAGCTGAATGAGTATTTTGCGCAAACTCATGATTAAATGCTTTTATACGGTTTAATGACTCATTTAATTTGCTAATTCGTACTGAAACATCGTCTGTATAAAAATGCTTTGAGCTGGATAAAGGATAATTGAATATATTTGAATCTTGACGAATCATATAAGGCAAAAAAGAAGAATTCGCTGTTGTAGCAAATGATACTTGAGATTTACGGATGGGCTTAAATAAAAATTGATTATTTTCAACCAAATATTCGTCGATTGGTTCAAAATATTTGGCATAATAATGACCATATTGGTTTATATCATACAAGCCAGCTGAAACACTAAATACTCTAGTTTTTTTATCAAAATCACCATAATTGCCTTTTTCTTTTTTCAAAATTGGTTTAAATACATTTTTGTTATTAAATATCGGATTTTTATTATAGTTTTCAGATTTTCTCAAAATATTGTTTCTTAAAAAAAGTCTCCAAATATCTTGTTTAGATTTAGATAAAACTAAATGAAACAAAAATATAAAAATTCCTTCTAATATGTTTAGAGCACAAAATGTTATTTCAGAGATTAATTTGTATTCATATTCTACTATTAGAGTTAATCCAATTAACCATGTTGAACCTTTAAAGTTATAAATTTTTTTTAAAATAATGTTAATAGAATTATAGCTCTTTTTAATTTATATTACTAATGAAAATAAAGCATAATATTGAAAAAACGATTTGATTTTTACTAAGATTAATTCCATTTCTGAATTTTATTTCTCTATTGCATCTACTAATTATAATTGAAACAAAGAATGCAAGATTTAAAACCAAAATAAAGCAAACAGGACCTATAAACGATACATATAATCCGGTACTATGTAACCAACAAGTTGATTGATTTTTGTTTAAATAAATATTTGGTTCAGTGGATAAAATTATCAATGGAATTACAACAGGAAGACCTAAATTTTTAAAATTATAAAATTTTTTTAACTAAATTTTTTTTTAACTTTACCAAACGCAAATAAAGAAAATTTCATGCTAAAGTTTTCAATATAGTTATCGAAAATTTTAACAAATGCTAAGAATTGTGCCACTGATATCACAAGCATTAACAAAAATGAACATAATAAAAAATAATGCAACAATACGCCAACCGTTATACAACAGTTTAAATTCATTGATGGGGTTACAAATGATGTTAAAGTGTACAAAATGTTTGAAATTAATAGTGTCGAGGATAATATTATTAAAATTCTATGTATTACACCAGGACAAAAAGTACTAGATACAAAATTAAAAATTATTAAACCAAAAAATTAAAATAATTTTTTTTAATTACTTAAAATTAATATAGGTAACAATTGTGATTACTAAGCCTATACTCGATAGAAAAAGCCCAATAAAAACAATTGATTTTGAAAGCCAATATTCATTTAAATCGATTTCATTAACAGTATTCTTGAATACAAAATTATTATTAACTTTTAATTTTAATTTTAATTAAAAAATAAATACATATAATAATGCAACATTCGAATGATTGCAAACGCATTTATGTATATACCTTATTGAGTCATAAAAAAAATACTGACAACCTTCAGTAGACCAAAAACCCTCATTGTCTGAATTTAACTTCCACCAAGCACATTTTAAAGAGTTTATTTCAATTGAATCATTCTTTAAAAAAAAAAACACATTTTTTTTTAATAATAAAATTTTAAAAATCAACAAAAAAGATTACCAGTTTCAAATATATTTGATATTCAAGTATATTTTTATTTACTAATCTTGTATAATTCGATAAAGTATGAATATTCACAGAAACAACTGGATTAGCTATTTTATAGTATAAATTTTTTGAACTCTGAAATAATTTTTGTGTTTTGAAATAAATGATTGAAATTCGTTGTTGTACTGAACCTACAATTGTTTCGAGCTCATTTGGAAAAAAAATTTTTTTCAAATTATTTTTAGAATTGTTTTTTAAGCCAAGTTTCGAGTTAATAAAAATGGAAGCTAAATTCTCCTCAGAATTTTCGTAACTTTTAAACAACTCTTGTGTAATAGGTAAATAATTAACACTGTTCGCTATTTCCGGATCCATAAAATCAAAATCATTCAAATTAACAATGAAATTGTTTGAAATGTAATTCAATTTGTTTGTATAAGTTCTATTTATTGCTATGTTTCTTACCAATTTATCAATCGTGTTTATAATCCTCCATTTGAAAAAATAATTAATAAAATAATTCAAAATTATTTTATTTTCAAACTTACTTGTTTGAAGGTTTTGAATTTTCTTGAAATATATTTTCAGGTGCTTTTAATATATTGTCTAAAATTTTGAAAAATATTTTACATGAATGAATTTCTGATAAAGGTATATTCGATATTCTTTCCAGAATCGCTGATAAACTATCTAATTGACTCTTAGAATAAAACGTGCCATTCTTATCTGTTAATCTATACAACTCATCTAGAAATTCATTTAAATTTTCATTTTGTATATCTTTCTTAAAAATATAAAAATTAAAAAATAATTGAAAAAATACTAATTTAAATTGAATACATGTTTCAAATACTCAAATAGAAAATCATCTGATTCAATAGGTAAAATATTTAATTTTTTTTCGCAAATATATTTTCTCGGCACGGTATCACAATTAATATCGTTCCATTTACCAAGGTTTTTTTTATCTTTTGAAATAATTAATTCAGCACAATTCTCTTCATCATAGCTATTATTTGGTTCTCCCGGATTCCAATTATGATTCTTTTTTAATTGATAAAAATATTTTTGAAAATCAATAAAAAAAAATTTACATACTTTTAGGTATTCTCCATCAATCCAAAACCAATCTTGTTTATTTCTCGGCGAACGTTTTAATCCAATAAAATATCTATCTTCTGGAAAATTTAAGTCTAACACTATTTAAATGTAATTTAAAAATAAAAACTAATAGAGAACTTTAATTGTTAATTGTATACCTAAATTATTTATGATATTCTGATAGTTTTTTTCTTTAGTTATTAAAAGAGTTGAATTGATTGACTTACAATTCGTATGAGCCATTGACCAACTCAATTTTTCATCAAATAATTTCAAACAAGTGTCTTTGTAAAGTATCCATGTATTATCGCCACATAAATTTTGAACCAATTCTTAAACAAATTATTTTTTATTTTAAATAGGCTAAAAAATATATTTAGCTAAACATTATACTTTTACAGCTATCAAATCTGCAATATTCAAAGCAACTTTTATCAATTAACAAATTTTGCTCATTTTTCTTATAATTTTCCATGCAATTCTTTTTTTATGAATTATAAGCTTAAGAGAGAAAGATTTTTTAGATTTTAAATAATCAAACCGCTTGCTCCAAATAAATTTTGTCTAGTATTCTTTGGTTTTTATTCACTTGAATAGTTGTATTATTTATATTTTTCATAAAGTTTGCCTCCATTGGTATTAAATTCCTGTACATTACTTGCAAATCTTGAGCTAAAGATAATTATTAGGTAAAATCAAATATCTTGAAATAAAAAAGAATAAAAATATTAAATTTACTCTGATTGAAATTTTTTAATAATAAATAATTGTATTTTTCCATCAACTCTAGTCTTATTAAAATCGCAAATGAAAATATACATCCAAATATTCCAATAAATATAAGCAAATTAAAAGGACCAGTAATATATTTGAAGATGAAATCTTTTGAATTCATTTTTGAATATTTTTTTTAGGTTTTTCGTATTTTTCCAATTAGATAATATTTTTAAGCTCATTTAAAAAATATTTATACGAGTTTATTTTTTAAAGCATTTTGCAAAAAGGCTTAATGTTTAAGTTTTTTTATTTAAGCGAATTCGGTAAGGTCTTGGTCGAGGTTTTATTATTATTTAAAATAAAGGTTATTCAATTTATGTAATATATATATATTAATTTTTTGTTTCAAAGATCTAAGTGAAAATTTTTTTTTTAAATCCCTTGATATTTTTTTCATTCTATGCATAAGGTGTATTAATTTTTAATTTTTGTTTTTATTCAAAAAAATTTATCATATTCAAACAATTTAATCTTTAATAACTATAATTTTGAAATTGTCTAGGCTTAGTTTTTTTAATTTTAATTAAGCAATAAACCTGAAAAATTTTTTTCTAGTATTTATTATTTTAATATTTTTGTTTGTTTAGTAAAAAAAAAAGAAGAAGAAGAAGTTTGAATTCATTTAGAAAGTGTTTAGAAAAGCTTTTATTTTAACCTTAATAGACCAATAATAGGATTATATAAATTAAAATATTTCAGGCTTGGATTTTTTTTTGTTTATTTATAATTAAAAATACTGTATAAAAATATTTGAATTTTAAAATAAGAATATTTCTGACTTCTCTTCCATTTTCAGTTGAACAAATATTCCATATTTAGCTAGAAAAATTGGCATTAGAACATTTTACCACTTGAAAAAAAAAATGATCAAAAACTTGATATTTAAAAAAAAAAATTTAAATATAGCACTTGTATTTGAATTAGGCAAATCGTTGTTTGTTGTTAAGTTTTTGATTAGTAACTTTAGCCTTTTTGAAGATCCAAAAACTCTAAAAACCCATTTTAATGAAACATTTGCTATTGGACCAATGTAAAAAAACAAGAAAAAAGTGACTGATTCATCAAATGTAAATAATTTAATTTTAAACAATTCACTTATACAAATCAACATAATCCAAAACGAAAATGGAAACCAACATATAACATAAAAGATACAGTCAAGGATTAATATTTTGACTATATATTTTCTCTGTTTTAATCTTTGTAGCGCAACTTGGCCTGTACCGATTGGTTTCTTAAAAAACAAATAAATCGAAATTGAGCCATAATAATAAGACAACATAAAGCCAGGTAATATGTAAATAAACACAATTAGAGATATTTTATAAATGTTTTCTGCTGTTTCGTTTTTCCATAAATTCATGCATATAAATTTATCTGTAATTTCCAAACATGTTTTACCATTTACAATATGATATCTGTCTGTGTAAATAAGATAAGGCATGTTTATAACTATAGATACAATCATAATTAAACTAAGCCAAATATATGTTTTATAAGAAGCTGAATATGTACCATTTTTAAAACTAAATTTTTTCGAACACATTAGTTTCTTGGTCAATTTTTTAAAATTATTTTGATTAGAGTTTTCCGAATCGTTATGTACAACTATACTTAAATATCTATCAAACGACAGTGCTACTATTGTCAATGAGTTTATGGATAGTATTAGATATGTTACATAAGCATACATTTTACAAGTTATTGAATTAAAAGCCCATAGACCATTGTTAAGTACAAGTAAGATTTGAAACAAAGTTACTAGTATAGACCAAACCAAATCGAAAAAAGCTGAATTAAAAAAAAAAATGTCAGTAACTTTAATTCTGTTATTTTGATTTTCATTTTTGTTACAAACACGATTTCTTAATTTAAAAAATTTCAATGGATTTAAAGCGAATATAATTGATGAATTTCCGATCAATGATAAAGTCAACAGAATTGAAACTATTACCGAAAAAAATACTTTTTGGTTTATAGTTATTTTTGGCATTCTATCTGTTACTATATATGGTATCTTATTACCAAAACATGAAATTATTTTGTGAATTTTTTCAACGCTCATATTCAAAGCTTGGGCGATTTCTTCCATTGAAAAAATTGCTGTTAAATTGAGTAATTGGTCAAAAATAAGTTGATTTATTTTATAAGATGGCATTTCATTAAATATCCAGCAATTTTTGTATTGAGAACAGTTAAGACTGTTCAAAATAGAAATATTTAATTTTAATGGTTGAACATTATTGAATGTTGGTACGAAAACGTTTAATTCAGTATACTTGCTTTCTATATTTTTTTGATTCATTTCAAATTTTTTAAAATAATTGGATTGATTATTATTGCTTAAACACAAGCTCAAACAACCGATATAATTTATTATTTCGAAAAAAGTTAAATTAAACATATTGATAAAATAAAATTTTTTTTTTTTTATTTTAAAATAGAAATTTGAAATATATTTATATTTAAAAAAAAAAAACCATTACATGATTATACATTTATTACTGTTTAAAACTGCTCGAAATTTTAAAATAGTAACTGATAAGCAAATTAATTTTTTGATTAAATTTTTTTTATAAAAGGATTCAAGGATATCAATTTTTAGATTAATAAACAGTAATAAAATATTTAGCATAGCAAACATTAAAAATGATATACTTTCTATCAGTGTAATTAAATTTTAGATTATAATGGGGCAAATTTATTTAATAATTGATAAGTTTTTTTTCAAGTTTCAAGAGCTTGAAAGTGCACATAATAATAGTAATTTTTTTCCGTTCATTTATTTATTTTTCAAATATGATTTGACTGATTCTTTAACTTCATTTCATATATTCGCATTATATATTCAGTATGTAATTAATTTTTGTTAAAAAAGTTATATTAAAAAACTATTTTTGGAAAATAAGCCTTTTTGATAATGCATTACTTTACATTTTGCTAAACTATTTTATTATAATTTTTAGTCATATGATTTTAACTTTATCATAATTATTTGCTTATAAGAAAATAAAATTTTTTATATATATTTTATAAAATACTTTTGAAATAATTTGCTTATAAAGCTATTTTAAATGAAAATGGAAAAAAGCTCTAATTACAAAATGAATCAAAACTTGTTAAAAGAAAGACAAAATGCTACAATCGATTTAGAAAAAATGAAACTTTTCCTAGGAGAAATGATCTACTTTACACCAGAAAACTATTATTCCATGAAAAAATATAGTATAAATAATCTTGCTCTGATTAAAGTTATTTATATTTTAAAAATAATTTGACTTAAGGAGAAATAATGGTAAAAAAAATAAAACCAATATTTGAAGAAAACTTTTATAATCTTGACCGTGATCAAAAATATCAAATGATATTTAAAAAATCCCTTGAAATGATTGAATTTGTAAATGAGCATAAAATTGAGCATTTGATGTCAATGTACACTTTAGGGTATTTAAAAAAATAAAATATTTTAGCTAAAAAAATTAAAAAAAAAAACTTGATTTAATAAGAGCTGTTTTTGGACCTGAAAAAGTTTTATTTAATTTGCATTACACCATGTTTAAAGACGCCCTTGATGTTTGGGGTAGCCCTGAACAAAGTGAATATTGGAAAAAATTCTTAAATGAAAATGTAGTATTTGGAACTTATATACAGACTGAATTAGGACATGGAACTTATTTAAGAGGTCTTGAAACCACTGCTACTTATGATAAAAATACAGAAGAGTTTTTAATCGACAGTCCAACGCTAACTTCTATTAAATTTTGGCCTGGTGCATGTAATTAAATAATTTTGATTTATATTTATATTTTTTTATAATTGAGTTAATTCTAGCTGGGAAATCTTGTAATTTTGCGATTGTTATGGCCAAGTTAATAATTGATGCTAAGGATTATGGTATTCATGCTTTTGTAGTTCAGCTTCGTTCACTAGAAGATCATAGAGTTCTTCCTGGTATTTAATTATTAAAAGCATTTTATATCAATTGATAGAAATAAAATTAAAAAAAAGGACTTGAAATAGGTGACATAGGACGAAAATTTGGTTTTGATGCTACAGACAATGGATATATTAAATTTAATAATCTTAGAATTCCAAGAAAAAACATGCTAATGCAATTTGCTGAAGTAACTGCTGATGGAAAATTTGAAAGAAAAGGAAGTGAACTTTTAATGTATGCTGGTAAATTAAATATTTTATGATTAATTTAAATCATTTGAAAAATTAAAAAAATAATTTTAAAGCGATGCTTTTAATGAGAGGCACTTTATCGCTTTATGGTTCATTTTTCTTATCAATATCAACAACAATTGCAGTTAGATATAGTTGTGTTAGACAACAAACTCCAGATGAAAATGGGTAAACTCTAATTTAAATATTGTTTAAAATAATATTTATTATAATTATAATGAAAAATAGAATAGAGCAACAGGTTATTAACTATCAAACGCAACAAATTCGAATATTTCCAGCGTTGGCAGCAACTTATGCATTTTCGTTTTCCGGTCTTACATTTAGAAAAATTTTGTTATCAATCCAAAATAAAACAAACAATTTTAAAAATATAAGCTCATCAGATTTGGGAAAATTACATGCATTATCATCAGGTCTTAAATCGGTAATATTCGGTGATTGTTTAAAATTTGCTCAATCAAATCGTTTGTGTGCTGGTGGTCACGGATATTCAGCTTCATCTGGTTTATCACAAATTATTCAGGAGGCTGATGCTGCATGCACTTATGAAGGAGATAATGTTGTTTTATTATTGCAAACAGCTCGTTATTTACTTAAATGTGCTCAAAAAGGGATTTCACCACATTTAGAGCTTGACGATTTAAATGAACTTAAAGCTTCAAGTTTATACAAATATTTTGAGCCATATTTTGATATATTTATTAGGCTTTATGAAGAGTAACATAACTATATCTAAAAAGAAACCAAAATTTTTTTTAAATTTCAATTTTTTAAAAGATCAGTGAATGAAATAAGTGGAAAAATGTTAAAATTAGTTAAAGAAGATGGATTAGCTGGTTTAGAAGCTTGGAATAAGTCTAGTTATCAATTAATATCTACTGCTAGAGTATTTTTGTTTAATTTTTAGCCGCTTTTACAATCAAAAATTTAAATTTTTTTAAAGGTTTATATAGATATATTTATAGCACATGCAAATTTATCTTGTATTTATCAAAATAAATGCGAAATAAATCAAAAAGCTTTATCAGAACTTTTTGAACTGTATCTATTATACGAAATTTGCGAAGTTTATTCGGGAAATATTTTGAGAGTAAAAAAAATAAATGAAAAAATTTTTAATAATTTTTTTTTTCATTTTCTCATTTAAAGCTTAACGTCATAGACTCGAATAAAATAAATGAATTTAAAGAAAAAATATTTGATTTGTTACCAAAAATTAGAGTTAATGCTGTGGCTTTAGTTGATTCTTTTGATATGTTAGATTCAAATTTATGTAAATTAATATAAAATATTTAAATATTAAAAATGATTAAATTTTATTTTTGAAGGTAGTTCATTAGGAGCTTATGATGGAATGGCTTATGAAAGATTGTTTGATTTTGCGCAAAAATCACAATTTAATGAAAAAGAAGTTCATGATGTTTATCATAAATATTTAAAACCATTTATACAACGACAAAAACTTTTATCAAAGTTATAAAATTTAATTAATCAATCTTTTAAATTGTATTTTTTTTAATTATTATAGAATTAACTTATAAATAAATCTCTTTTTTTTATTCTTAAAATTTTAAAATTTTTATTAAATATTAAAAATGGATTTTAAAATTCATTTTTTGAATTACATTTTTGTCTTTACACCACTAAAAAAAACTTAAAGACATTCTTTATTTTAGAAAAATTTTAGAAATTGTTAAAAAAAAGATGAATTCAGATATTTTAAAAGAAAGAAATAATTCTACCATCGATTTGATAAATATGAAATTATTTTTAGGAAACATTTTATATGGTTCAATAGAAAAATATCAACAAATGATGAATATTAGTAAATAAGTTTTTTCTTGCTATTTAAAAGGTATTTTATTAAATAAAAAAATAAATAAAAGGAGACAAACTAGTAACCAAAATCAAACCTTTGTATGAAGAAAATTTTTACAATTTAGATCGGGATGAAAAATACCAAATGTTGTTTAAAAAATCATTAGAAATATTTGAATTTGCCAAAGAAAATAATTTAAATGATGATTTTTCAAATTTTATGAAGTTAGGAGTTATAGGTGCGGTATTAGGTCCTGAGAAATTTTTATTTACTCTTCATACTCAGGCTTTTAAAGTATCTATTGATCTATGGGGTACTGAAGAACAAGTTAAGTATTGGAATAAACTAATGAATGAAAATGTTGTGATTGGAACATATATACAAACCGAAATAGGGCACGGAACATTTGTTCGAGGGTTAGAAACAACAGCTACTTTTGATAAGAATACTAAAGAATTTATTTTAGATAGTCCTACTTTAACTTCAATAAAATTTTGGCCTGGAACTGGTTTATTTAACTTTAAAATAAAAATAAATAAAAAAAGAAAAAATATTAATTTTAAATAAGGTGGTATAACTGCTAACTTCGGGTTAGTAATGGCTAAATTAGTTATAGATGACAAAGATTATGGTATACAAGCTTTTGTTGTTCAGTTAAGATCATTTGAAGATCATAAAAACTTACCTGGTATTTTTTGATAAATAAAAACAGTAAATCTTAAGAAAAAATAAAGTTTTTTGAACAAAAATTAAGGCATTGAAACTGGCGATATTGGTAAAAAAGGAGGTTCATTTTTAAAGCAATTTTCAAGCTAGAAAGCATAAATTTACTTATATTTAATTATTAGGATTTGAATCGCATGATAATGGGTATATTAAATTTAATAAAGTTAGAATCCCGATGTTTAATATGTTAATGAAAAATGCTATTGTAACACCAGATGGAAAATTTGAGAAAGTTGGAAGTGAGCTAATAATGTATGCTTGTATGTTATTGCTAAGAGCTTCTTTATGCATATTCGGAGATAGTTTATTATCTCTATCAACAACCATAGCTATTAGATACAGTTGTGTTAGAAGACAGACAGCTAATCTAGAAGGGTAAGTAGGCTAATTATTTAATAATAAAGATAAAAAATTTTAAAACAAAGTTTATAATTAAAGAGAAGAACAGCAAATAATAGAATATCAAACTCAACAATATAGATTATTTAATAGTTTATCAACAACATATGCTTATTTTTTTAGCGCCAATCATTTGATTAAACTAATAGTATCTATTAAAAATTCGACAAACAATTTTATTGACATTAAGCCTACAGATTTAGCTAAAGTAAGAAAAAAACTAGTTAAAGATAAATATGTTTTTTAAACAATATATTTATGATAGCTTCACTCCGTTTCAGCTGGTTTAAAAGCTCAAACTTTTAATAGCTGTTTAAGATTTTCTCAAATAAATAGATTATGTTGTGGTGGACATGGATATTCGGCTTCATCTGGTTTACAACCAATTATCCAAGAAGCTGATGCGGGTTGCACTTATGAAGGAGATAATGTTGTTTTATTATTACAGACAGCTCGTTATTTACTTAAATGTGCTCAAAAAGGAGTCTCACCACATCTGGAACTCGAAGATTTAAATGAATTAAAAACAACTACTTTATACCAAAAATTTGAACCTTATCTTGATATTTATTACAGACTTTACGAAGAGTAAGAAAATATTTTTAGTAAAAAAAGAATATTTATTATTAAACGATTAATTTAAGAATGATTGGAGAAATTTCAGCTCGAATGTTTTTTTTAGTTAAAGAGCAAGGTTTAAATGAATATCAAGCTTGGAACGAATGTACGGTTCAATTGATTAATGTTGCCAAAGTATTTAAAGTCATATTTATTTTGAAATTTTTTTGATAAATATTAAAATTCAAGTGTTACATTAGTATTTTTGTTATTAGATGTAATTTATCATCTATTTTAACAAATAAACATCCTAGTAATATAGAAGCCTTAAGTGAATTATTTGAACTTTACATGCTTTATGATATTGTTGATGACTATTCGGCCAATATATTAAGAGTTAGCGCAATAAAAAATGATAATTTACAAACTTTAAATTAAAATTAAAATTTTTATTTAGTTAAATATTTTAGATGCAAATAGCATTAAAGATTATTCGGATAAATTGTTCTCAAATTTGAAAAAAGTTAGAAAAAACGCTTTGTTATTAGTTGATGCGTTTGATTACACCGATTCAACTTTATGTAAATTTAAAATAAAATTATACATTTTAAAATAGAAATTTCAAAAAACTCAAAATACAGGTAGTGCCTTGGGATGTTATGATGGAAATGTATATGAAAAATTATTTGAATTTGCAAAAAATTCCAAATTAAACAAAAATGATGTTCATGAAGCATATGAAAAATATTTAAAGCCGTTTTCTACGAAAAACAAGTTGAAATCAAAAATATAATTATAAGCAAAATTAAAATAATTAAATTATTTTTTTTAGTAATAAATTTAAATGACCAAAATAAAATTAATTAATATTTAAAATTTTTAATTTATTTAAAATACTTTATTTTATTATTACTTGAAAAATTCTAATTTGTTTTTCCTATTTTGTTTATTAAGCGATATTTTTTTAGATTTTTGTTACCAGAGTCTTGGTTACAATTATAAAAATTTTCTTTTGCTTAAAATTCATTCATTTAAATCCTAACAAAAGGTTTGAAATTTTTTTGAATGCCTAATACATTTATTATAAAAAATTTTGGATCACGTGAAAAATTTCTTAAAAAATTAATTTATTTAAATTATTATTTAAAAAATTTTAATTTGAATATTTTATAGAAAATTAGTTTTTATTTAAAAATATGGATTTTATGGATTTAATAGAAATACCAAGAGTTGACAATGTTAAATTTTATCAACAAATCTTAACTGAGTTTGGCAATCAACTAAGAACTCAATCAAGTGAGGGCTCAATATGTTTAACAAGTCATCATTTAATATTTACTAATAAATCATCTTCTAATGGTTCGAATATTCAAGAAATTTGGGTCGATTAAAATTTAAAATTCAAATAAATAAATTTTTATTTATTATATTTTATAATTATTTAAGATATTGCATGCTTTGATTGACTCAATAGAGCAAAAAATACGTGAAAACAAATTTCAATTGATGATAAAATGTAAAAATTTTAAAATATATTTCATTGATTTTCCAACACTTAATAGTTGTCAATCGATTTATAAGTCTCTAGATGCACTTTCAAATTTAAGTAATTTACAAAAGATTGTAAACTTTTATAAATTAATAATATATTTGAAATCATTAGCAAGTGAGAACATGAAATTTCCATTTTTTACTCAATTAAACAAAATTGTTATTGATGATTGGAATTTATATTCAGTTGAAGAAGATTTTAATAGATTTTTTTCAAATAAGGATAAAATTGAATGGAGAATAAGCGACGTGAATATTGATTATAAAGTTTAAATTTAAACATTTAAGTTTAGTTTTTTATAAAATATAGTAATTTATTTTTCTTTAATAAGATTTGTCCTTCGTATCCTCGTAAATTAATTGTTCCAAAAAATATAGATGATCAATCGTTAATTAAGTCTAGTCAATTTAGAGCTTGGGGTAGACTTCCAGTATTAAGCTACTATCATAAACTTACTGAAGTATTTATTAAATAAACTATTTTATATTATTTTATATTTGTTAAGTAATAAAATAATTGTAAAATAAATTTTATAGTCATTTATAATGAAATGTAGTCAGCCATTATTAGGCTCAAATAACCGTCGTTGTAAAGAAGATGAGTTATTATTAAAAACAGCTTTGCCAAAAGGAAAACAAGGCTACATTTATGATTTGAGAGATTCTAATATGCTTAAAAGTGCTAAATCTAAAGGAGGTGGCTATGAAACAGATGCAAATTATCCATTATGGAAACGTTTAAATAAACATCTAGATCGTTTTGATCAATTACATATCTCATATTCGAAACTTGCAGAAGCATGTATAAATGATTCAAGCCAATTTTTAAGCAAGATTGAGTCTAGTAATTGGTTTAATAATATAAAACAAGCTTTGTATTTATCTTGCTCTATTGCTGATGAAATTCATAATAAAAATGGCTGTGTTTTAGTACACGGATGGGATGGAGCTGATAATACTTTATTAATAACTTCTCTGGTTCAAATATTATTGGATCCTGAATGTAGAACATTAAAAGGTTTTCAAATTTTAATTGAGCGTGAATGGCTTTATGCAGGCCATCCATTTTCTAAGCGATGTTTTAAATCAGCTTTTGGCTCTACTCAAGTTAAACAAGAAGGTCCTGTTTTTTTATTATTTTTAGACTGCGTTAGACAAGTATAAGTAAAATAAAACTTTAGCTTTTATATTAAAATCAAGCATTTTTCTATAAAGCTTATCGAACAATTTTGTATATCTTTTGAGTTTAACGAGGAACTTTTAGTTGTTTTATTTGATAATATTTATGCTTCCGAATATGGCACTTTTTTATGTAATAATCAAAATGAAAGAGAACAAATGTTTCTATCAACTAGAACAGTTTCTTTATGGTTTAATTTTATATTTTAAATACTTTTTATATTTTTGCTTTGAAAAATATAAAAAAAATTAAAAGGACTTTTATAAATAATTCGGAGAATTTAAAAAAATTTATTAATCCAATATACGAACGAAATGAAAGTGCCTTATGGCCTTCTTTATTTACACAATCACTTTCGTTTTGGTCTAGCCTATTTCTACGCAATCAAATTAATGATAAGCCATTTATAGAAGCTAAAAGCGAAATTTTAAAAATGGTTGATGCAAATGTCCAAGCAAGATTAAAAATAGAAAAGCTTAAAAAGTTATTATTATAAAATTTAAAAGTTCTATTTTTAATTTAAAATTTGATTTCAATAAGTGATTTGGTTGAATTACAAAAAGAAGCTATTAACAGAGGTTTTATTACATCTAATGATGAATTAAATAATTAGTTAATTAAAATTTAATTTATTATATAAAAAAAAAAGTTCTATTTTAATTTCAGTTTTAATTAATAAATAATTTTGTAAATCATTAATTTATTGTTTTATAAAAATTATTATAAAAACATTTAATATTATTCAAAAGAGTTTAATGAATAAAAAATATTTGAAAAAATTTTAATTGTTAAAAATAATAATCTTCTTTTCTTTTTTTTGTTTTGTTTTATTAAATTATAAATTAATTTAATATGCACGGGGAGTCAACATTAAATTTACATATCTATGTTGTAATTAAGCCAAAACCAATTCTAAAAAATCATTTTCATCATATACTTTATGAATAATTGAATAAACTTTGTTTATAATTGTTAAAAATTCATTAAATAATTTATCATTCTCTTTACGATCATTGTTTGGATCAGCACCATTTAACATTATCTGAAAAAGATCTTGTTTCTTAGGCAATAAATGTAAACCGGCTTTGACTAATTGCCTAACAGCCCATTTATGTCTAAATGCCAATGTTTGATCATAGGCTTGAACAGCTAGTTCGTGAGTTTTTTTATTTGTTTCTTGATTATGATACAAGTTATCTAATAATTTTCTTATAAAATCTAGACCTCGAATCAAACGTAATAAAGACAGAGTTGTATTATGATTTATCATGTATATATCTTTGTTTTTCTCATATTCAATCGCTGAATTTACAGTTGTGTAACTTACTTTATTTATATCATTTGAAATACATTTTTCTATATTTTGAAATTTGTCAACTAAATCAGCAACTACAAATGTAAAAATTTTACCAAGATGATCAAAAAATCTTTTTTTTTTTTAAATATAAAATTTAAATTTAAATGTATTTTTTCAAATAAATTTTTATACTTTACTAATTCTTTATATGCAATTATGAATTTTTGAAGATCAATAGTTACTCCATCATTTTTAATTGAGCTCTTAAATGCGTTTAATGCTTTGGTAACATCGTAGCTTTGATGGTTATGGTGATGATGATGATGGTGATGGTGGTGACTGTCTGACATTTTATAATTTAAAAATTTCTGAAGAATATTTTTATACTGTTTTAAATAAATTAATTTTCAAAATGCAAAAATCAATAATTTTAAAAAATAAGCAAAATTTATTTGAAAAATTTTAATTTATGTGTTATACCAAAACATTAATCAATTTTGTTTATTAAAATTATGTTTTATATTAAAAAAAAAAACATCGCTATGAAACCTTTTTATGAATATTGAAAAAAAAAAGAAAAATTTTCAACATTTTTTATATTTAATAAAAACGAATAAAAACCTAGTTTTGATATATTCAAATATAAGAAAAGTGCCATAAAAGCAATTAAAATTTTTTAAATTAATTTATAAAAAAATAATTTCCATTATTACAGATGTTAAAAAGACCTTCATGATACATTTTTAAAGCTATTTTTAAACACAGCTCTTTTAAGTGTTTTCTTTTTAAACATAATAAAAGAATAATAAAAATTTTAATCTTTTTTTTTTATTTTTTTAATAGGTAAACTATAAGGTATAAAAATAAATTGTATGAATATTTAAAAAAAAAATTTACGTAAAAAGTAAAATCCTTAAAAAAAGCTTGAATCAATATTTGAATGCTTTGATCAAAAAATTAAATTTTATCTTAATATATTCAAAGACTTGTGATATTAAATTAAAAATAACAATTATTACATTTCTAATAATTTATTATAATTTTTTGATAAATGTAAATCAAGTTACCTAGGTATTAGAAAAAAAAAAACATATTTCATATCTTTAAAAAAAAATATCTAAATTAAAATTATTTTAAAAAATATTTTCTTAAAAAAATGGATAAAAAACTTAAAAATATTGATTTTAAGATTGAAAATTTTACTTATGAATATTTTCAATCTAAATTAGATGATTTCAAAGAATTTTTGTATGATGAGCCAAACTCTAAAGATAAAAATAATCAAATATTTCAATGTTTGATTTTTATTTCTGAAAAAATCAATATCTCTTTATCGGACTTTAAAGGCGATTTTTTACTACAAGAAGATGTAGAAACTAGGTTCAAAATCATTTTTGAATCTTTTTCAAGAGAAATCGATACCGATTTATTAAATTTAGAAGATTTTCAACAAATTTTAAAAATATTCCAGGCAATTGTAAAATCTGAAAAAACAACATTATACAATATTAATGTTTATTCAATGTTATTAAAACTATTGCGAGACAATAATTATATATCTAAAATTGATACGACTAAATTCGAAAACCTTGTTAAAACTATGTATATTAAATTTAATATTGTATTAACTCAAAATCAAATAGATCAATTAGAACCTCGTATTTTAAACAATTACAAAAGAGAAATATATTCTCATTGGTATAGCGCAATTGAGAATTTTTTTGATAGATTGACCGAAGAACAATTTATTGAAAATTTAAAAACAATTCAGCATTATTATGAGTAATTTTAATCTTAATTTGTTTTTAAATTTTATTAAAAACTTTAAAAAGATATTAAAAGATTTTGCATTAAAAATTGTACAAGATCATTTTATGACTGTCCATATAAACACATTTCATCTAAATTGATCCGAATTGTAAGTTATTTTGATATATTACCAAAGAATTCAATTTATTTTAATATACCACCTGAAGAAAATAATAAACAAAGGATAATTGAATTGATTGAGTTATTTAAAACAATTTTAATATCTAATGAATCAAATTATGATCAATATGAGCTCGAAATTTACGGAAATCAAATTAAACTATTAATAGAATTTAAAGATAGTAAAAATGATTATAAATTATTCATTGAAAATTATCAATTTTGGATACAAAGCTTATTTGATATATTTAAAAAAACAAAAAAAAACATCTCAAAATATGTTATAAGAAATCTTATACCAGAAAAAAAACTCTTTTCAAATATAAAGCAAACAGAGTTAAAAACTTACAATATATGGCTTGTAAACGAGTTAAAAGAATGCTCTAATATTTTAGTTGATAATTGGAAATTTTTTGATCAACAAGAAGATCAAAAAGAAGGAAAGAGTTGTTTGGAACTTTTTCAAATATTTTGTAGACCGATTAGAGATTATTTTATAAACAATGTAAGAGATTCTAAAAGCTTATGCAAACCAATGTTAGATTTTATAATAAAAATGCTAAAATTAACTCATAATGAATTTGTTCTTTTATTAATAAATGATTTTCTGAGAAAAGAGAATTTCTTTTTATTGAAAGATTATGTTGAAGAAACTTCACAAATTTTAATTTGTTTTATAAATTTAGCTTTCGAATCAAAAGATTTGAATTTATCAAATAATAAATATGATCAAATCAAATATGGAATTGAAATTTTAAAAGGAAAAATTGTTAATTTTGAAACTTTAGTAAAAGATTTACAACCATTGTTATTTGAAGAAATCGTTTGTAAAACAATTGAAAAAAATATAAGCTTTGAGAATTTTTTTCTATGCACTATAAGTGTTTTTAATGATTTAGTTGATTTCGATTATTATCCAAACCAAAGTAAAGATATGCATCGTTTTGCTGATTTGATTAAATTAATCAATTCTATAGAAATATTTGATTCATTACAACCAGATTCAGATTCAAGCAAACAAAGAATAATTTTTTATAATTTGTTTTTTAAAAAATTAGGAAAATCAATGCTTAAAAGACATGATTTGGTTAATTTGTCAAGTAAACCATTGATCGATTTAATTAATTTGTGCATAGATCAAGATAATTTTATAGATGAATTTAAAGAAGAGTATACAATTAATTTTGAAATTTTACTTAGCTTAAGTCTAGCTTTTCACAATCCGAGTATTGACGAAAATTTAATAAGCGAATTGATTTCTTTTTGGATTTTTATTTATGAAAAAAATAACCAACAAATAAACCAAGTTTTTTTCGAAATGATAAATCATTGCGCTTTAAAGCATTCCAAGATACTTGCAAAAAAATCAGACACGTTATGGAATATTTTTACTAATTATAAACAGACTAACCCAATTTTTACGAATTGTATGTCTCTTATTTTACCATATTGTTTAAACGAATTTAAAAAGAACTATTCAGAAAAATATGCAACTAAGTTAATAAACAATTTTGAAACTTTATTTATTGAAAATAATATTTTACTTTATAAATTAATCGATCTCAATCCACAATTTTATCTACAATCGATTGAAAAAAATCAATTATTAATTATGGAAATGATAAATAAATCAATCAAAATCGAAAACAAAAATCTTTTGCTTTATTTAATGGCAATTTTTTATAATTTATCTATTAAAATATTAGAAAAAAATATATTTATTGATAAAATATGTATTAAAAACTTGTTTGAAAATCGTAAACAATTTTTAAAACTGGTCTTTAAGGACAATAAAGAAATATTAAGAATTGAAAATTATAATTTGGATACAGTTTTATTATCAGTTTGTAATTATTTTTATTTCTTATGCTTAAATTGTGATCATGATCAAGTTAAATTAATTATTTATGAATTATTGGATTTATACTCACAAATTAAAACCAAAGATTGCAATCCAATTTTTACAACACTTAAAAAAATTTTTGAGTTTAATAATAGAATTTATTTGAATTTATTAAAAGAGAAATATAATTATCTGAAATTTATAATAGATGATAAAACTACATGTTTTGAAATAAAAGAATCTGTTAATTTACTGATTGATTTAATTGAAGGAAGAAATTTGGAAACATTTACAACTCAATTAAACGAGAATGTTTCAAATATTAAAAAAATAAATGAGAACATTGTTATTTATGATTCTAAATTAAATCAATTAAATGAAAATTTGGACAAACAAGAATCACAATTAAACGATTTAAATAAAAAAGTTGAAAATACAAATGATAAAATTACAAAAATCGATTCTAAACTAGATGAACATGAACAAAAAATAGAGCAAATAGATCAAAAAACTTTATATAATTTACCATTATGGTGTAATGATATTAAAGCTGAAGTCATAAACCAAAAACTAGATTGGATTTTGATTGCAAAAAGATTAAATTTTAATGATATAGAGATAAAAGGATGGTTAAATCAGATTGATCCATTTATGTCAATGCTACAAGAATGGTTCATAATACACAAGACATCCGAAGCTATTCAAGGCCTATTAAAAGTTTTTAAAGAATTAAACATAAATGAATGTGTTAAAATAATAGAAAATAATTTGGAAAAAATTGAAGCCGAAAGTTCAGTATTATTCAAAGATAAACAAATAGAAGATGAAATAAAAAATAATTCAGCACAAATATTTATATGTTATGAATGGTCTTCTAAATCAAAAGCTGAATTGTTAAAAAAATATTTATTTGAATCTTTAAATGAAGGAACATTAGATAAGCCTAATTATAAAATATGGTTTGATGATGGAAACATGGGAGGAGGAATTAGTCGAAATTATCGTATAGATTTGGGCTTACGTTTGTGCAAAGTTTTAGTATGTTTTATAACTGGTGAATCAAGCAAAGACCAAAACTCATTAAATCAAATCAGTTTAGCTATTCAATTAAATAAGCCTATTATACCACTTTTAGTAGATTCTAAACTAAAATGGCCGCCATCGGGTTCTCTGGGTCCAATTCTTAGTGAATATTTATTTATACGATTTTTTCAAAGGCCTCCAAAAGAATTAACAAATGATGAGCGGTACTGGCCAGTTGATAAATTCAATGAATTAACAATGCAATTAAGACAATTGGTTCCAGTAATAAACCCGAATCCGATCTTACCATCCAATTCAAATAAGCCAGAAGTGTTTATATCTTATCAATGGGATAAACAAAAACAAATAAAAGAGCTATATCAAAAATTGATTAACTTCGGTTTAACATGCTGGTTGGATATTCATCAAATGGCTGGAGGAGATTCACTTTACGATAAAATAGATGATGGTTTAAGAAATTGTAAAGTAGTTATAAGCTGTGTTACTACAAAATACGGCTTATCAGCAAACTGTAGAAAAGAAATAGCTCTTGCAGACGCTATTTCAAGACCAATTATTCCAATTTTATTAGAAAAAGGAATGAAATATCCACCAGCAGGGCCCATGGCACCAACTTTAAGTGTAATAAAGCATATTGATTTTACAAATAATTATATAAATAATGATCAAGATATTTTATGGGATGGAGATGTTTTTGGTGAACTAATGGAAAGATTAAAACAACATCTACCTCAAAACACAATCGATATAGTCACAAGCCGGGCATGTATAATTTCTTAACAAAAAATTTTATTATTATATTTTTGTCAGAATAAATTTAATAAAAATAAAAAAAAAAGTCAATTTAATTTTCAAAATCTTTATTTTTGCTCATATAAAAAAAATATACAGCTTTGGTATTTTAATGCTTTAAAAAATAGAAAATGAAAAGTATAAATTAAAATATTAAAAAATAACAACTGCTTTTTGTTTCTTTATCTTTTCATTAACAGAGATGTTAAAGGAATTTTTTTTTTGTATTAAAAAGAAGATTCAATACCATTTTTGAAAATTTCTTTCTTATTTTTTTATGTATTCCTTTTAGATTGCAAATAATTTAACTAAACTAATGAAATAGAATTATTGGAAGCCTGTTTTGCTTTTAAATCTTTATTCATTATAAGCTTATATAAAGTCGAAGTTGGCACTTCACTTGGCTTAAATGATAAATTATCCGAGTCAAATGAGAAACAATGCTGAAATAAGCCTCTTAGAGTATGTAATTCGTTTTGTAAACTGTCCAATTGTTTATTTAATTGCATATTTTCTAATTTCAATTCTTGAACATGATTAGCACATTCTTGCAACTTCATGCGATTTTTAGCTCGGCTTTTTCTCACAGATTCATTATTTTTTTCTCTGCGTATTCTGTAATCATTCGATTCATCATTGGAAGAAGGTGAAGACACATTCGATGATGAATCCATATGTTTCATTGATTTTTGAATTATATAACTATTTTGCGCTTGAAATAAAGAACCCCAGATTGATTTTAATTTCATAGTCATTGTTACTGAACTCATTTTTTTTCTTTTTTTTTAATTTAAATATAACTTTAAACACAATTTAGCTAAAACTATTTAATATCTAATTTTAAAATTTAAAAAAATAAAAAAAAATAAACTATGAATAGGCAAATTTATTTTTATTAGTTACTTTTAAAAGAAAAAAATATATATATAAAAAAATATTTTTTCTATGAATCGTAAGATTAATTTCAAAAATAAACTTAATTCAAATTTTTTCATTCATTCACAAGTTTTGCACGCTATTTTTTTCATTTTAATTAATAAAATATAAATACGAGTAAAATAATATTCTTGTTTTGTTGCAATTATCTATACGATAATAATAATAATAATAATAAAAAAAAATAACAATATAGCTCAAAGGTTGTTTTTTAATATAAAACTCAAGTGTTTAGAATGTAAACAAAAAATTGGAGTTAGTGAATGCTTTAACCAAAAATAATTTAAGCTTTATTTTATTTTATATTTCAAAATTAAATTAGCATTTGAATAAATAAAAATTAAAATATCAAAAAATTTTTTAAAAGCAAGTTTTATTTACATTTTTAAAAATATAAAAATATAAACTTAAAAAACTATTTTAGAAAAAGTTGAAATTTAATCTTGTTTAAAACCGTCTGGAAATAGAAGTTTCTTTTGTTTAAAGTATGCATCACATCTTGCCATAGCATATTCCTTTAAATAAATGTTAATAAAACCAATTGATTATTTTTTTATTTTAATAAATAATTATATTAATACCAAGTATTCAAATTTTATTTTGCATACAGATGCTTGACATATTGACCAATAATACCAAAATACATGAGACGCTAAGGCAAAACAATTAGCTTCAATCATTAAATTTTCAATGTTCAAATTTTTTGATTGAAAATAGTTATTTTTATTTTCTTTGTCCTCAGTTTCAATATCATCATCATCAAATTTGCGTCTTTGTTCGATCGTTTGTTTATATTGTTCTATGTAAGCATTTAGGAAATTAATTTGTTGTTCTTTATTTGGATAAAGCTCATAATTGTATTGGAAATAAGGATGATTCTCGTAATTGTTATTAAACATCCATTCGCAGAAGTGGTTTCCAATATCAAATCCTCTTTTAATGTTTTATTTAAATTTTGTTTAAAATGAATTTGATTTGATTTAAAAATAAATGATTACCTATAATTATAACTTCCATATTCGTAATCAATTACCATTAATTTATCGTTTAATTTCAAAATGTTACCAACATTAATATCATTATGACAAAATACTACTGGTGAATTAAGAGAAACAAGAAATTTTCTTTAAATATAAAAAGAAAAGTTTAATTTGAAATTTTTAATTTAAATAATTTCAATTTGAATTTTCACTTTAATTGTCTGTATTCATCTTCCATATTGTAACTTGATAATATACTAAAATTTTTTATGTCATTATCTGAAGTAAAAGTTACTTCATTTGCTTGCTTCATATATTTTGTTGTGGTATCAAACAACCAATGAGGTTCTTTTATAAAAGGCATTTCAAGTGTATGAAATTTTGCCATTACACGAGCTATTTGACTGCTTAATTCCGGTATATACATATCATTTTGATCCATACAAGTTGCCTTTACGTTTAAAGTTATAAAAATCTAAAAAACATGTTTTCTATAAAAACATATATTTACATTTATAAATTCTTCTAAACGACCAGCTGGAAATAAACCATATAATTTTGGACCTATACAATTATCACTCATAATTGCTGATACTACTACATCTTTCAAAATAATTGAGGAATTTTTATGATGATTTTCTCCATACAATCTTTTAAAAAAGTTTAATAAGTTTAATAGCTATAGCTTTTAAAATATTTTAGTTTATATTTCAAGTATTTCAAGGTAAAAAAAAAAAAAATTAGTTTATATTTAATTGGAATTTTCATTTTTATTACCTAAGTAAAATCCGGCATGGTTCATTATCGACTTGTTTGAATTTATCTTTAGTTATTTCGCATTTATATAAATAATTAGATAAACCACCTCTTTATAATTAATTTTTTTTTTTTTGTTATTTTTTTTAAATAAAACTTTAATATATTTTTATGAATATAGTTACGATAATCTTTGTATTATCAAATCCTCAAACTGAATGTTCTTCCAAGCACCACTAAGATATTCACGGCAAACAGCGTAAGCGAATTGTTTTACAATATCGACATCATTTTTATCATGTAATGTAATAGATGAAGAGTCTAAAACATGAGATTTACGATCATGTAAATTGTTATAGTGTAAGTTATTATTATGATTTGCAATAACTTGATTCGAATTCATATTTGTATTATTTAGCTTCAGATTTATTTCTAAATAAAAAATAAGTTAAAATATATTGTTGAAAATTTTAAAAAAAAGAATTGAAAAATAAATAAATATGATTGCATAATAACTTTTCATTAATTAAATATTTTTGTAAACAAAGATTGAAATAAATTTTATATTTCTTAAGTTTTAAAAATTTTTTAAATATTTTTCAATCACATGATTTTTGCAATATAAAAGAATAGATGTTTAAAAATTTCAAATTAGATAAAGATAAAATAAATAGATTTAAATAAAATTTATTAAACAAAATTAAAGTAATATAATGATACTTATCTTTATATATATTGTAAAAATATTTTTTTTATATTTTATTATAATCAGCGATTATAATACAACAAAATATACACCTCAAAGATAAATTTTAAAATCTAAATATCTAAATATCTTATAACAAGATGAACAACTTCAATTTATAATTTTAAAAAATTTTTAAATCATAATTTTTAAAATAAGGTTAATTAATTACGAATAAAATTTCTTTTGTAAATAAAGAAAAATAAGAAAAAGGTAAAAAAAAAATTTCAGAATTTATATATAATTTTTTTTTTTTTAAACAATTTTAATTTGAATTTAAATTTAAATACCATTTTTTCAAAAGTAATCAATTTTTTATTTAAATACCATTTATATTTGATTTAAATTTATTACAACATAAAATTATAAATTTATTCTATCTATCTAATTAAAAGCTCTATCATTTATTTTTAATAACATTTAAACAAAAAAAAAGAAGAAATATTTAGAGCAAAAATTAATATAAATCACGAAAAATATTTATTTTAATTATATATATATATATAAAATTAAATAATACATTTAAAATATAAAATGCTTTTTAAAATAAAATAATGTTAAAAAGTGTTATTAGAAATTTTTTAATTTTTTGTTTAGAAAGCTTAAAATAAATGAACTGATTTTTTTAGCTGTTGTTGTTTCCAAGCGGGCTTCTCTTTAAACTGTTGATAAGTCATTTTAAATATTTTTTTAAAATCATCTTCATTTAGATGTACTTCTTTAGATTCAGTTAAAACATTTTCTGGTAATTGATCAAATGATTTGATTAAATCATCATACGAATATTTAGGATATTGATTAAAATCAAATTGACTATTATTGTTATTGTTATTATTATTGTTGTTATTTGCAATAAAATTAGATGTATCTTTTAGGGCTAATTGAAATAGATGTGGTTGATTTTTAGATTGTAAATCTTGTTTAATACTATTGTAATCCGAATCGTTTTTATTAGTCCACAAATTTGAATCCCATGGTCCAAAAAAACCGGTAAAAATTGGAGGCTCTTGTCCTTGTTTAATTTTATATACCGGTGTATCGAATCCTCTTTGGCTCGGATCACTTTTTAAATAATCAAATACAATTTTTTCAGATTCATCTTTCTCGGATTTGTTCGAGTCTTTTATTAAAAAGAATTAGGTTTTTTTTTATTTTAAATAATTATTTTAAAATTTTAATAACTTGATCCAATCCATAAAAATATTTGGTCCCAAGCGTCTAAAAGCATCACATCGTTTGAGTTTAAATCAGCTTGACTAAATTGATATATTTCATTCACATTCAATTTACCAGATGAATTCGAAATCTCAAATAGACGTGCAATCGGAGATTGACCTGTGTAGCATAAACGTTTTTCACTGTGATAAGCTTGTTTGCCACCTAATGCTTGCCAAAATTCCTCCTTTTCTTGTGTCTCAATAATAATTTCAGGCTCTTTTTTTTGCGCTAATAAAATTGATTTGGCTGCTTCTCGTTCATCTCCAGTTGAACTTTTGCCACACCATACATAGAATGTTGTTGCTTTATGACAAATTATAAATACATCATTTGAATTCAAACACGATGCTTTATAATCAACCTTATTTTTTATTAAATTTTTTTTAAAAAATTAATTTATTATGTTAAATTAAAATTGAGCTAACTTGAACAGCTTTTATATTAAATGTACCATAAGATTTAATTTGAAGCATATAGCTATCAGATAGTTTAATACTATCATTAGAACTAGTGGCAACATTACTAAATCCCGATGCTCTCCCACCCTTTTATATTTTAAATATATTTATTTAGTTAAACATGATTTTTAATAAAAAATATTTTAATAAAATTTAAATAAAATACTTTAAAAATTGTTATTTTGCCATCAAATATATACATGAAATGAATTGGTTCTTTGCTTTCAACAATTCTAACTTGTAATGCTTTACCATCAAATAGTTTATTATCAAGCTCAATTGTTTTTAAAGCCAAAGTTCCTTGTTCATCTTGTGTTGATTTGCGACCCTTTTAAAAACAAAATAAGACTAAATTTCACAAAAGCTTAATAATTAAATAATTGTTCTAATTTTACAATCCAATAATAAAGAATATGCTTTTCTGTATTATTTAAATAGTATTTGTAATGAATTATATAACAATCACCACTATGAAAATCACCATATTTTGATTCATCTAGTTTATGTATGTCAAAGTTTTGGACATACCAAATTTGCTTGGTACCTCGACCATCATCAACCATTTGAGACTCAGCAGCTAGCTGATGATTTGAGTGTAGAACAGAAGCGTCATATTTGGTTTGTGTTGTTTTTGCTATTGAATTAATATTGTAATTTCGTCCCAAGCCTTTAGTTTCGTTTGTTTCAGGCCAACGATTAAACAAAGCTCGGAATTCAACTGGCTCACTTCCGTCAATCACCCGAGTTACTTTAATCGAATTTTGTTGTCGTTCATCATATCCTTTTGCTTGTAAAAATCCCTGTTTAATTTAAAACAATTTATTTCAAGCTTAATGTTATTTTTTTTTTTTTTAATTATTTTTTAATCTTACTAAAGCATTTCTCATAGCTTCTTGTCTTTCTTTTTGACTAGATCTTTTGCCTATCCAAACCCATATACCGTGTCTACCATTGTCAATTATAAAAGAGTCCTTTTATTTTTTAATAAAATTAAAAAAACTGAATTTTATTGATATTTAAATGTATTAATAAGATTAAATCTAATTTAATAGTGTTAAAATGTGTTAGCTTTAGAATGAAAAATATCTTACTGTCTGTAATATAATTTTTTAAAATTTTAAATAAAGAATAATTTAATTAAATTAGGAAAAATTTTTCAAATTATTTTTTAAGTAAAAAAAATAACCCACATCACTGTTTAAATCTTCTTTATATAAAGGACCTGGTTTTTGTTCAATAATTTTTATTTTAACAGTACCATCGTCTTCATCACGAGCATCCGAACATCTATTAATTATATTTAATAAATAAATTTTAATTTAAAAAATCCAATTGAGTATTATTAATATTTTTTTTTTTTGTTATAACCTGTATAGTTTTAAATATGAAGAAGTCTCTTTTTCAAATTTTAAATCATCTTGTTGAGATGATGTTTCATTTTTAAGCTTAGATACTTTTTCTTTTAATGGAAATTTGGACTCAAATAGTTTAAGTTCTTCTTTCGATAAATCTTTTTCTTCTCCATCTTCAATTATAACTATATTACAATTACCGTTTCGTTCATCGCGAAATAACCTTGCTTTATTCAAAGCCTTTTAAGTATTTAAAATAATTAGCCTATTTTTTTCTAAGATTTCTTTTATTTAAATTTTTTTTGTAAAAATAACTTGTAATTTTTCTAATTTATTTGCATTTTTTCCATTCCAAACAAATATTGTTGTGTTTAGATCTATTAAGAACGAATCGTTTCTATTCATAGAACTCCAGTCCATATTGCTTAATTCGTTTAATCTTAAATTTCTTTTACCTTTTATTTGAAACAATCGTGGCTCGAATTTTTTCTCATAATGATGAAAACCACTTTGTATTCCTCCGTTTTGATATTTTATTCCTCCTTTATGCTTGAAATAGCTCAAAAAGCGTTCGGTTTCGTATCCTTGACATTCACGATGTTGTATTGGCGCGCCTCCTAAATAATCGTCAAGCTCAACCATTTTGTAAGCGCCAATACCTTGTTCATCAGCTGAACTATCAGTGCCAATCCATAGATGTATGTGTTGTATTAAACTTTTAGAATTTGACTCGGTCGCTTGATAAATAATATATGTATCACCTTTAAAAAAGACTCCATACGAATCCTTTGGTATTTGGTTCAAATTCAAATTTTCTACTCTCCAAATCAAAAAAGCTGGCTTATTTTTAGGTATTGATAGAAAAACAGGATCTACTGAAGGTTGTTGTTGTTGCTGTTGTGATTGATTTGGTGAATGTTGTTGAATACCATTTACCGTCATTTTTTTTTTTTTTTAAATATCAATTAATTAATATAAAAATTTTTTCATTAACAAAAAAATTTTCTATATATTAAAAAAAAAAAGAAAGTTAATAAGACTTTTGATGAAATAGCAATTAAAAATAGTAAAAGTATATATATATATATATAAATATATTTAAAGTCGGTGAAAATTGATTCTAATATAAATATTTTTATTATTGAAAAACATATTATTGATTATTGTTCGATTTATCATTAACATGACCTAAATTTCAATTTGTATAAATTTTGCTTTTGTTTAAACAATTAATTAGGGCTTTTTTTTTAAGTTAATACTACAAAAAGACAAATTTAATACATTTTTTTTTTTTTGATTTTGATTTTGAAGTTGCAATTACTAATTAATAAAAATGAAAACAAAATAAATTTGAAATTTAGAAAAAAATAAAAAAAAAAAATGAAAAATAATAAGGTAAATATTAAATATTAAATAAAATAAAATAAAAATAAAAAAATAGCAAAAATAAAATATAAAATAATCGATTTTTTATGATTTTTCGTCATTATCATCAAAAAATTAATTAAAAAAAAAAAAATTTTTTTTTTTGTCAAAAAATTAATTTTTATTTTTAAAATTATATTTAATTTAAAATAAAATGAATGAAATATTCTCATTTTTGAGCTTGATTTTTAAACATGTTTTTGATTGATTTTTTATGATAATTATTATTCATATCATATATGAGACCAATTTAATGATATTAGATTTAATCTTGTAATTCCATCATTTAAAAATATCGAAAAACAATTATCATTTAAAAGAGAATTATTATTCGAATTTAAATAAGAACAATAAGAAATTAAAAATGTTTTTTTAACAGTAGTTGCCATGCGAGCATAAGTGATTAGGTCTTTAAGAGTTAACGAATCTAAATCGTTCAAGTTTTCCATACAAATGAGAATATATTGAGAATGATATTTGGATGGTTCGCCTGGATAGACTAGAAAATCACCTCCAAATTTAGAACCACCAGTCAAATAGAAACCATTTGACCATAAATATTTAAAAGTTAAATATTTACAAGTTTTAAAGCTACTTAAATTTAATAGCCTAAAGTTATCGGTTGATATTACCTCATTAGAGAATAATAAATCATAAAACTCGGGTGTTTCAACAAATATTTCTGTCTCATTTGAAACTATTAATTGATTATTTAATTCTTTATTAAAATTTTCTTCTAAATTTTCAATTAAATTTTTAAAATTTATTTTCTCTTTTTCTAACTTTTCTAATTCCAATTTTCCCAAAAGATTAGGATTAGATAATTTTTCTTCAATTTTTGTTAATTGTAATGTTAATTTTTTTCGTTTGCCATCTAAAATTTTATCTTTGATTAAATACAATTGATTATTTCTTTCTATTCTATAAGATTCGAATTGTTTTTGATTAGATTTTTTTAAATATAATTCTAAATTAGATTTCAATTGAGAAAAGCCTTCATTTAAGTCTATTTTATCTAAATTTGGATACGTAATTTTTACTAAATTAACTTCATCTGGGAAATTTTCGATTAATAAACAAAGCTCTTCGAGGCTTAATTGTAATGGTACAGAATTTATGCTTGATTGACTATTTGAGATTGATATTGTATTTGTTTTAATACCGATTAAACGTGCACATATACGTCTAGTCTCTTTTAAAAAAATCGATTTTTCCAAGTCAAATATTAAGTATTTTGATTGATGCATGAAAATATTTATTTTTGACATGTTTTACAAAACAAAATGAAAAAAAAAAGAAAAAAAAAGAAAAATTAATGTGAAAATAATAAGATTAACTAATAATAAAAAATGAAATATTTTAGAAAATTTAAATTTATTTTAAATTTTACTCTTATTTGTATAAATATAAATACTATATATGATATGTGTGTGTGTGTGTGTGTTGAAATTTGAATTTTTATTTAAATATTTAAAACATATTTAATTGCACATTTTGGTCTTTGAAATTTTTATATTTTTTATTTAAAAAAATGATAATAAAATAGAAAATCGATTTTGATTCTTAAATTACGTTTTCAAATGATTTTTATTTTTAAATTAAATTTTCTTTTTTCTAGACCTATTTTATAATTTATTTATTTAGAAAAAAAATATATTAAATTTTAAAATGAATAATAAATAAAGTATGTCGACTGATTTGAATTTAAGATTTTTTCATTTTTTTTTTTTTTTGAAATCGATTTCGGTTTTTGCTATTTAAGTTCAAAATTCAAAAGTGTATAAATATCTTTCTATTTTTTATTTTTTAGTTTATCAATAAAAAATAAAATAAAATATATATATATCTTTATATAGATTAAATAGAGCACAAGATTATTTTTTTTTCTATTTTATAAACACGAAGTATACCTGTATTCTTCTATTTTATTTTTTAATAATATTAAATTGATCGTGAACAATTTTAAATATGTGATTTTGTTCATGATGACTTATTGAATGAATATTTGTTCTTCTTTTAAAATATAAAATAAAAAATACATGAATCAAATTACAAATACAAAACAAAAAAAAAACAAAAAAAAAACGAAATTCAAGAAAAATAATTATTTTTTTTTTCTATTTTAAATCAATTTAAGAAAATTTATTTATACGGGAGTTTGAATTCGGATAAAAAGAGGATTAAACTTTATTTAAAAAAAAAAAAAAATTTTTTTAATATAAATATGAATGGTAAATAAGAAACTTTATTTATATTTTGAATTAACAACAAGATTATATAAATTCTGAAGAGAAAAAAAAAAAATAGAAATAGAAATAGAAATTGAAATATAAATTTATAATATTTACAATTCATTAAAATAGATAACTTTTAAAATTTTTTGAAGGATTAAAAATTAAATTAAAAGCAATTAATAATTATTTATCTTAAATTTAATTAAAAAAAAAAAAAAACCTTTTGTTTTAAAAATTTCAATTTAAACTGTCAATTTTTTATCAACTTGAGACTTTATTTATTTAAAATTTTAATTAATCAAATATTTTTTAAACAGTAATATGTGAAAAATTCTCAAAATTTTAATATTTTCTAAATAATATATTTATATGATTTTACTTTTATTATATTAAGTATTTATAAACTTATTTATAACAAAATAAATTATATAAATTTTCTAATCCAAAATCCTATTATTGATCTAAAATGAATGACCATTACTTAATCTAATCTTTTAAGCTTTATTAATTATACTTAACATTTTCAACAACAAAAAATAAAAAAAAAAACAAAAATATATATCTCATAATAAAATTTTGCTTTAATACTCTATGGAAAAACAATAAAGTTTAATAAATTCAATGCTTGATATATAATTTAATTTTATTTATTCTAATATCGGATAACAATTTTAAAGCTCTATAATTTTAATGTATTTTATAAATATTTATGGTTTTATGAGTTTTATGGGCTTTTTTTTTCAGGACAGTTTTGGCATGTTTGATAGCAAGTCAATTTTGAAAAATTTTATCTTCTTTTTTTTATTTTATTAAATTCATCAGCTAAATTTAAAACTATTAAAAAATAAATAAATTTTATATCAATAATATTAATGCTAATTTTTAAACTTGTTGTCAAGCAACGTTATTAAAAGTTTTAAAAATTGCGTTCAAGGCTGCTTATAAAAAAGTTTTTATAAATATATTTTTTTTTATTTATTTATTAAACTAAAATAATAATAAATTTATACATAAAATAAAAGAAATAAGATCAAACTAAAAGTGTTATAGACTTTATTGTTTTCAAATTCAAAAACTAAAAAATAAAAAAAAAACAATGCTCAATCAAGAACAGAGTTTAGCATCAGCTAAAAGAAATAAATCAGGAACTATACCGAATATTAATCAAGATTTAATTGTTCCAGAGCCAACTATAAATGAAAAAAAAGTAACAAAATCAAATCCAATAAATTACAAAAATGGACGTAAACTTGAGCCAGCTATGTTTAGTTATGATAACTTTTATACTCATCGAGAAAAACTACCACAACATTATAATCCGCTCTTACAATATTTAGAAAATACTGAGCTCAAATATCATAATGATAATTTATTTGAAAATTCACCAATTGGAATACCAACCAAATCTCAGTAAATCAAATTTATAATATAATTTTGAATAACTTAAATAATAATTAATTAATTTCATATTAATTTACTTGGATAGAATATTAAGAGAAAGAGTTTATCATTTACCAATATTAAAAGATTCGCAAATTGAAAAAGCCAGATACAGACGTAAACTAGAAGAAACTCAAAAATACATTTCTAATTCTCGCAAAAAATACGATTTTACAACTTATGATAAGTATTCTTCTCATTACTTTTTGACTGGTGCAAGATTTAATAGGTTTTAACAGAATTAACGTTTTATTTGATTGTTTAAAATTTTGAAATTTTTTTATTTATTTTTTAAAGAAATGATACAATTGATTCTAAAATACTGAATAAATATGGTGTATTTGTGCATAGGCAAAAACCTGAACTAGTCTATATTAAATCTAATAAAAAAGCATTGGACAGTTTTCAGCAAGACATATCAGATATGAATAGTTTTATTTTGAATAGCCAAGGTTTGCCAAAATTTTTTATTTTATTCAAATTCAAAAATTTTATGAATTTTTTTGTTTGAGTAGACCGAATTGGATTTAAATCAAAATCAGTTCAAGCAATACCAAATTCTAATAATGATTCAAAAAATTAACTAATTAATTAATTAATTTTAATCTCTAAAAAATGCCATGGTTTTTATTTTACGCATTTTTAAAAATTTTTAAAAGCAAAATATTTTTGTAATAAATATAATTTAAAAAAGAAATTTTTTAATATAAAATTTTTAATTTTGATCATTTTGATTGAGTTCTTAAAAATTTGTCAAATTCTCAAATCCCAACCTTTCGATTACGCCTATCTTAAGCTTAAAATTTTTATATAAAGCTATTTTTATCAAATAAAAACATCTTGAAAAAGCTTAGAATTAAAAAAATATATATCAATCAAGTAAAGTATTTTTTAAAATCAAATATTATATAAAAGAACACTCCTTTTTAAATTAGGACTTTCAACACCTGTCTTATATATTGAATTATATAAAAAAGAATTTTTTAAATGTTTTTATTAATCAAATAATTGTTGAAAATGAATAGATTTTTGGCTTTGAAATTATTTGTTTTATTAAATATTATTCCTTGTTTATTATGTATAGACCCTGAGTTACAGAGAGTTGATTGTTTTCCAGAAGCTCCATATTCATTTGGACAATCAATAGAACAGAAATGTCGAGAAAGACATTGTATTTATTCTGCATCACAAAGACCCAATGTTCCTTGGTGCTTTTTTCCACAAACATCATATGGTTACACAATGGTTAATTTGACAAAATCAAATAATTTTGAAAGAATACTTTTAACCCGCTTAACAAGATACTTGCCTCCTTTTCAAAATCAAATAGATGATTTAATAATGGATATTGATTATTTAAATCAAAAAGCATTAAGAATAAAGATTTATGATCGTTTTAATAAACGTTATGAAGTACCATTAGAACTTAAGAATATTAGAGACACTAATAATTTTAATTCTGATTTACAAGTATTATATGAAAACAGACCAACTGATCAAATGTTTAGTTTTAAAGTAGTACGCAAATCAACCGGAACTGTTTTATTTGATACTTCAATAGGTGCTATGGTATTTTGTGACCAGTTTTTACAGATTGCAACTAATTTACCTGCTGAATCGAATGTTTATGGTTTTGGAGAAAATAATCATCCAAGTTTAAGTCATGATATGAATTTTAAAACATGGGGTATGTTTGCTAGAGATGAGCCAAATGTTGCTGGTGAAGAATTAAATCAATACGGTGTACAACCGTTTTATAATGTATTAGAAAAAGATGGTAATTCGCATGGTGTTTTATTAGTTAATAGTAATGCCATGGAATACTCATTTACACCAAATCCAGCTTTGATTTTACGCTCAATTGGTGGCATATTTGATTTTTATTTTTTCAGTGGTCCAGAACCAGAATCAGTAGTTCAACAATATACATCATTAGTCGGCCATCCAATCATGATTCCATATTTTTCATTAGGGTTTCAATTAAGCCGTTGGGAATATAAAGATTTAAATGATATGAAAAAAATAGTAAAAAGAAATTTAGATGCAGGTATTCCACTTGATATTCAATATGCTGATATTGAACATTTTCAAGATAATATGGATTTTACAATAAATAGAGATTTGTTCAAAGAAATACCAGAATTTTTTGCAGAACTAAAATCAAATGGTATGCATGTTGTGCCAATACTTGACCCAGCACTTGTCATAGATCCAAAATACAATCAGTATTCAGCTGGCTACAATCAAGATGTGTTTATAAAATGGCCTAAATTTTTATCTCCAGATTTTTCTGATACTAATTCAGATATTATGGTTGGTTGGTGTTGGCCATCTGAGAAAGTTGCTTATCCAGATTTTTTATTGAATAGAACTCAAAAATGGTGGATAGATCAGATTGTCGAATATCGAAAAGTTAATATAAGTTTTGATGCTTTATGGATAGATATGAATGAGCCAGTATTTAAATTAATCTTTTTCAAATTTAATACAAACTTTTTGATTTAATTTTTTTTAGTCTGTTTTTGGCACAAACGAAGAAAAACCATCGAACTGGCCACCAGATAGGTTTCCGTATTGGACTCTAAAATGCCCACAAAATAAATTTGATGATCCACCGTACAGAACTAAATCAGTTTATAAATACGATCAAAGCAATAAAAAAGCACGTCTTTCTCAAAAAACATTATGTATGATTGGTTTACAAGGAGATGGCCAATATCGTCATTATGATGTACATAACATATATGGTTTATTTCAATCAAAAGCAACTCAAATAGCTTCACGTTTGAGTACAGGAAAAAGAAGTTTTGTTCTTTCTCGATCAACTTTTATTGGTAGCGGTCATTACACTGGACATTGGCTAGGTGATAATGATTCTAGTTTTAAAGATTTGCATCGTTCTATTATTGGTATGATAGAATTTGGTATATTCGGAATGTAATTTTAGAAAAAAATATTTGGCTTTTAATTTTAAATTTTTTAAATATATAATTTTAAGACCTTATGTTGGAGCTGACATATGTGGTTTTACCAGTGAATCCAACGAAGAATTGTGTACAAGATGGCAACAATTAGGAGCATTCTATCCATATTCAAGAAATCACAATGTTTGGAAAGCAAAAGATCAAGACCCAGCTGTATGGTCACCAGAATCGATACAATCGACTATTAAGACATTAAATATCAGATATACAATTTTACCATACTATTACGCATTGTTTTACAAAGCTCATACAACAGGATCTTTGGTAGTAAGAGGTTTGTTTCAAGAATTTCCAGATGATTCAAATTGTCGTACAATCGATCGTCAATTTTTAGTTGGACCAGCTTGGTTAGTTTCTCCAGTCGTTGAAGAAGGTAAAAGATCAATAAATGCTTATTTCCCAGTCTCATCTAGATGGTATAACTATTATGACGGCTCAGAAGCACCAAGAGGTTTTGCTAATTTAGATGCACCACTTTATTATATAAATCTACATGTAAGAGGTGGTTATATAATACCAACTCAAAAACCAGCTAATAATACCTCATTTAGTCGCAAAAATCCGTTTGGTTTAATAGTAGCTTTAGATCTCTACGACAATGCTAAAGGAGATCTATTTTATGACGATGGTGATTCTATTGATTCAATCGAAAAATCAAATTATTATTATTCTAGGTTTGTGTTTAGTGGTAATCAATTAAAAATGACTGTTAATGTTAACAATTATCCAGGAATAAATAATCTAAAATTGGACACAATTAGACTATTTGGCTTTGCTAAATCTAAATCAAATATAATTAATGCTGAAATTAAAACAATAAATTCAAAAAGAGTGTTAAATATAAACAATTTAAATGTAACTCAATCTGGTGAAATTGTTTTGAATGATTTGGATTTGAGTATGACAGATGATTTTGAAATCAATTTTAAAACAGTTTATATACCTGACGTAGTTGATATATTAGATGAGCGTTTAAAAGTTGATTGTTCACCAGATCCAGGTGCTAGTGAATCGACATGTAAAAGCCGTAAATGTAGATGGGAACCATCTAATTACCAAAATATTCCTTGGTGTTTTATTGATAAAAATAGAATTTCATACACATTAGAATCAAATGTAAGACAAGTAAATGGAAATGAAAGAATATTAAAAGAATATCAAGCGAAAAAAGCTGATCAGTTAAGCTATTATGGAGAAGACATTAATAAGCTAAAAATTTCAGTTGAACAGAAAGGTTCTAAAATGCTTAGAATCAAAATCGAAGATGCTGAAAATAAACGTTATGAAGTACCAGTTAAAACATCATGGTCAAATGAAGTAACTAATTCAGAAGGTTTATTAAAAGATAATGATTTTGATCCAAGAATTGAATCAGATAATCTTGGAAGATTAATTATTGAAGTTTATCGTAAATCTACTGGTGTTAGACTGTTTAGTACTCGTGAGTTTGCAGAAGGTTACGTTTTTTCAGATAGATATATTCAACTATATACACGTCTTGCTAGCGAAAACGTGTTTGGTTTTGGTGAGAATACCCATGAAAATTTTAGACATAGATTTACTAATAGCTCGTTAACATTTCCAATATTTGCAAGAGATGAACCACCTCTTGGGGGAGCAAAAGCTTTGTATGGTACACAACCATTTTACATGTGCATTGAAAGTGATGGCTCAGCTCATGGATTTTTAATATTAAACAGTAATGCACAAGAATATCGATTTTACGGCTTAAAAACATTTATGTATAGAACTTTGGGTGGTATAATTGATATTTACATGTTCTCTGGTCCTACTCCTGAAAGTGTAATTCAACAATATTCAAAATTAATCGGAACTCCATTTATGCCACCATACTACGCTCTTGGTTTCCAATTATCTCGTTATGGCTATAATACATTAGAAAATATGAGAAGCGTAATTAGTAGAACAGTTGATAATGGTATACCATTAGATATTCAACACGGTGATATAGATCATTTTGAGCGTCAAAAAGATTTTACTTATGATCCAATTAAATTTAAAGGCTTCCCAGAATTCGTAAACGAATTAAAATCGAAAGGTATTAGATTCATACCGATTGTAGATCCAGCTTTAGTTACAAACGAACAAAATTATTTGCCTTATGTAAGAGGTATGCAAAAAGATGTTTGGATCAAATGGCCCGCTGATTTTAATCCACAACAGCAAGAAACTGTTAATAGAAACATGTTAGGATATGTATGGCCTGAAGCAAAAGTTTTATTTCCAGATTTTTTCAATAATAAAACAGTTCAATGGTGGGCCGATGAAATAAAAACTTATTACCAAAACACATTAAAATTTGATGGTCTTTGGATAGATATGAATGAACCAGCCAATTTCGGTACTAATTTAGATAAGCCATTTAACTGGCCAGATAATTTGCCACCATGGAGTTTGAAATGTCCATATAATAGATATGATGACCCACCATATAGAACCAATGCTGCTTTTGGACAAAGATTAAGTGATAAGGTTTTATTTTAGTTTAAAAATATTAATGATAAAATTTAGTAAATATTATTTCTTAAGACTTTATGTTTGATTGGTGAACAAACAGATGGTCAAAAAGTTTACAAACAATACGATGTTCATAATTTATATGGTTACACACAAACTTTGGCTACTTATGAAGCTCTATTGCAGACTAGACCAAGTAAATTATATTTTAAATTAATGTTTTTTAATTTTTTTTTATTTAGTTAAATAAAAGATAAAAGACCCCTAGTAATTACAAGGAGTACATTTCCAGGATCAGGTAATAAAGCTGGCCATTGGTTAGGAGATAACGCATCTGGATGGAAACATATAAAATACAATATTATCGGTCTCTTGGAATTCAATTTGTTTTTAATGTAATTATTTCATTAAAATAAGTTTAAAAATGATGAAAAAAATTTAGTTATGATTTAAAATTTAAAAGCCCTTATGTTGGAGCAGATATTTGTGGATTTTTTGATGATGCAGATGCCGAACTATGTGAAAGATGGATGCAAGTTGGAGCTTTTAATCCATTTTACCGAAATCATAATGGTTTACGTGGAATTAATCAAGATCCAGCTGCTTTTAATCAAAAAGTAACTGAATCGATGCGTAAAACAGTTCGTCTCAGATACACACTTATACCTTATTTATATACACTTTTTTATAATGTTCATATAAATGGTGGTACTGTTGTTAGATCATTAATTCATGAATTTCCTGCTGATCGTAGAACTTATGATATTGATGAACAATTTTTATGGGGTAGATCTTTATTAATTTCACCAGTAATATATCCAGGAAAAACAACTGTTGACGCTTTCTTCCCACCAGAAGCAAGATGGTATGATTATTATACTGGTAAAGAAATAGAATCAAGTAATGTTAAATTATCAGCGCCAAGAGATTTCATCCCATTACATGTCAGAGGAGGATCTATTTTACCAACTCAAGAACCAGGTATAAATACAGATGAAAGTAGAAAAAATTCATTCGGTATCATAATCGCACCTGATGAAAGTGAACATGCAAGCGGTTCTTTATATTGGGATGATGGTGAATCAAATGATTCAATTAAAATTGAAAAATATACATTAATAGAATTCAAATTCGCCAAAAATAAAACTGAAAGTTTAATTGAGTTTAATATTTTGAAATCCGGATACAGCATCGATAATAAATTAAACACAATAAGATTATTTGATGTTAACACATTTAATGACCACATTGAGTTAGTAATTGATTCAATATCGCAACAAAATATAAAATATACTTATAATGCCTTGAATGCTGCTCTTGAAATCGAAAATTTGAATTTATCTTTGAATTCAAATCATAAAGTTTTAATCAAATTTTAATGTAACTTATATAAATTATTTATTTATTTATTAATTAATTTATTTTATTTAATTATTTATTAATAAATTATATTTGAAAACTTTATTTTTCAAAATTTAATTTAACTGAATTGTATTTTTCGGTTTAAGTTTAATGAGTGCAGGCTTAAGTATAATTTAAAAGCAATGCTTTAACTTGGTTTATATTTCAAAAGACAATATCAAAGACTTTTATTTACAAAATTACAAAATTTCAAGTTAAGTTCAATGGCAAGTTAAATATAATTTAAAAAAATTTAAAATTAACTCTAAAATTTTATTAAAAAAAGTTAATTTTTCTTTATTTGCAAAATCTAATCTAAAACAAAAAAAATAAAAAAGTAATAATAAACAAAATATAATAAAGAAAAATGAACCGAGTCGATTTGGCAGATAAAAAAAGATTGTTTGAAACGATTGAAGCGTTTAATTTTAAAGAAACTGAATTATTTACTCAAGTAAATCTGTCAAAATTAAAATTTCATGTTTAAAGAATATAAAACTAATATCATAAATTAAGAAATTAATTGGTAACTGTAACACAACATCTAATGAACAAATGTTTAGAATCGGAGCCAAAGCATTAACTTTGCTAAATGCGCTTAAAGAAAAATCTCATTTGTCATCTTCGTTTGACGTATTTATATCAGAAAACTAAGTTTTGTTTTAATTAATTAAATTTGATTTTATTGATAGACTTTTCTAAAATGGTTTGAGTATTGTTTTAATAATGAACAAAAACAAACTCCAAAAAATAATATTATCTATTATGCCATCATGTTTTGTAAAAACCTTATAAATGAAGTAATTTAAAAAATCTAAGCTCTTTAATGAAATTAAAAAGCTTATTTTACTTTTTTATTTTATAGCAATTGATAGAACAAGGCATAAATTTATTAGACAAACTTCAAGATATATATCCATATTTTTGTGAAAATGAATATGATCAAGAAACAGAAAGGTACATAAAATATTTAGCGCCATTAAGTTACAATCAAGCTATAAATGTAATTATTTAAACAATTTTCCTTTTGCCTAGAATATTTTATTTATACTTAACAAATTAGAAAGAATTAATAAACAAAGATTTGGAATCGGCAATAAAATTATTTCAGCATGGTGTAAAATTTTATGTAAAAGTTTCGACTAATTTTTATGTCTTGTTTAATTCAATTCGTATATTTGAAAACAACTTTGTTAAAAATTCGACTGTATTTGAATCATTTTATGAAAATTTATTCGATTTTTTAAAAAAATCATCTCAACAAACAAAATGTTTAGATAAATGTAAATCAAGTTCAATTCAAGATAAAAAGCATTTTGATTCACAAGTTTTTATAAGAAAATTTTTTTTATCACTATTTATTCAATTTAAAAATGCAATTTATTCTAATGAAATACAATTATCTAAAAACAATAAATCGGATATTTTTTCAGATTGGTTAAAAACTAGTTTAAGTTTATTTGAAATCGAAAAATCAAAAGAATTAGACATCAGTTTGGACGTATTTAACTTATGTTCCATTATAAGCTCATACTCAGCACAATTTAATCTTAAAAAGAGTTCTGGCTCTTCAATTGTACAAATTTTAAAAGAAAATTCCAATTACGAATCTCAAATAAAAAGAAAATTTTTTCAATTGTGCGAAAAAAGTTCTGAGAAAAATTCATTTTATGTATATTGGTTATTGGGAAATTTATTCGATTTGTTTATGTCATCCCTAATGACCTATTTGAATAACCCATCGATACATTCCAAATACTTACAAGAGAGCTTAATTGATTGTTTACAAAAAGTTTCGTATTATCATTCTGAAAACTCTAAAAAAACGCATTTATCTTATAATCAAAACGAAATAGATAATTTATCCAAATCTTTTTTTTACAAGCCATTAATATTTTTCAACTCGGTTGGCAAACTAATAGAGTTAATACTTAAAACAAGTGAGATAAAATTCTAAAAAAATTTTCATATTCATATTTTTCTTTAATTTTTTTTTTAAATTTAAAAGATAATCAATCAAAATGTCCTCAATCTAATATAGTTATTGAATCAAGCGAGTCTATAATTTTAAATCAAAATTCATATTTTAAATGGTTATTTGAGAATAAACTAATTACAAATGATGATATGGTTAAATATTACAATTTATTTGGTTAGCTTGTTTAAAATATTTAAAACAAATTCTTTAATTGATTAATTTGTTTTTATTTTGAATTATAAGAGAATCAAACAATGAGAATTTCAAATCAATTTTATTCGGATAAAAAAATTTCAGAATATATCAAATTTCAAAAACACTCATTCAATATTACTAAAGATAGATTAAAATTTTTATTTGAGATTAATCAATTAAATACCACAAATCCCAGTTTGATGGTAAAAAAATTTTAACTTTTTTCAGATTTTTTAAACCTGTCTTTTTATATCTAAAACAAAACAGCTTAAAAAAATAAATACCTGAGCTATAACAAAAATTAATAAAAGAATTTTAATATTTTGTAATTAACCATTGTAATCTTAGAAGAATTCAATAATATTTTATTATTTTGATGTTTTTTTAATAAAATTTATTTTTAGAAAAATTTTAGAAATGTTGGAGAAAATTTAATTTTAAGTTTACGCTTGGAAGAAAAATTTTCGGAAGCATTAGATCAAGTAAAAAAAATATATGAATTTTTAAAAGAATATGGACTAGAAGCTACCGAATTAGAATGGATGGTTACAAGTTGGTGCAAAATAAAAAGAGATATGTGGAAATCAAAACAAGTTCCATATTTGGATCTACATAAAAAAATAAATATAATTGATTATTTAAAAATATCTAAAAAATCTGACTTGGCATTTCAATTTTTGTTCGAAGAAGTTAGAAATTACTACAATTTTAAAGCTTTGGACAGTTCTATTTTAATGTATGATGAAATCTATTATACCCTTGAAAAATTGGAAAGTTTAAATACCGATAATTTATTGATAAAATGTAGAATTTGCTTAGAAATAGCACAATTTAATTGGAATTCTAGTTGCAAAGAAAATTTCAAGTTTAAATTGTAATACTGATTTATATATATAAACTATAATCTTATTTTAAATAAAATTATTTTCAAAATTCAATTCAAGAACTAGTGAAGAATATTGTGAAAAAGCTAAAAAGAGTTTATATGAACACAAATGTCTAGTTGAAAAATTCAATGAAATGGATTTGAATTCAAATAATTCAATCGAAATTATAAATGATATAGAAGATAATAAAGAAAATACCGATAATTTAAACGAAAAAACAAATAAAAAAAGAATATCAAGTCCAACAAATGATGTTATTCTAATTGAAGAAACAATAAGCAAATCAGCTCGTAAGCTGCCTAAAAGACGTAGAATGAAAACAACTCGTTCACCAATGCTGTGCAAGACCGAATCGCCAAGAAATTATAAGCAATCTAAAAATCAACTGTGTGAATGCGTAACAGCAAAAATTTTACAATTTCAACTAAATTTGTATACATCCTTATGCAATTATGCTAAATTAAGAACCAAAATGTTAAATGCGATATGCAGTTTGGTTGACTCAAGACTCAAACTTAAAGACTCGACAAATATTCTAACTAATGCTGATAATTTACATTTACAAACACCAAGTACTCAATCTTTAATATGTCCCGAATTATGTGATGAAAATGGTCTTAAAATTCAAGACTTTGAGATAATTGATGAATTGAACACTTGTTTATCTAATTTGGAACAAATATCAGCTACTACTGACTTAAAACAAGTAGATAAAACTCTTGAAAAACAGTTTTACGAATCAATTGATTTATTAGCTCAATTTTATGGCTTTATGGGCATTGTTTTAAATAGAACAAAATGTCTTGATATTAAATATGAACTGCTAAGAAATAATTTAGAATCATCAGATTATTTATATACAAACACAATTATAAATTTGATGAAGTCTTATCTAAACTCAAATCAGATAGAAAACTTTGAAAAATTAAATTCCCATTTAATAAATTTCGATTCAAATATAAACGAATCTGAAAGTGATACGCCTAAATTGAATTCGAAAAGTACAAAAAAATCAAATAACCAAATTAATATAGAATCAATTTACAAACAAATTGATTCAAATGTCTATTTTTCTAAACAAGAATATTTAATAGCATATTATTTAAATTTAATGCATTATTTCATACTTAAACATAGGCTTAGCGAAGCGGTTAAAGTAATGAAAGACAAGATTTTGAAATCACCTATCTTAAGTGGTAAACAAAATGCATATTTTTTCGAAACTAAACATTACTTAAAATATTTACAGTTTTTGTTAACAATGATGAATAGTAAGAATTAGTTTAATCTAAATAATAAAAAACTTCAAAATCTATCTTTTCTTATTAACTAAAGCTGAAAAATATGAAAATGAATTTTTAAATTTAATTGAAAATGAAACACCATTGAGTTTACTTGAAGAATGTTACACATGTATTTTTTCAGTAGCTAAATATTATACTCTTAATAGTGTCGAACCATTTAGATTTTTTAGTACTAACTTGTCCAAACCAAATTCAACAGACTCTTCAAATAACAATGCTGAAATTTCTAGCAGACAAAATTTCGAAACAATTTTTTTTGGTAAAATAATAGTTTATCAAAATTTTAATAAAACTAAAGCTTAATTATTATTCATTTATTTAAATTTTAAAGATATTGGAAGTTCGGAAAGTTATCGAATATTATCAGAATGTATGGACATACAACAAATTTTGTGTAAGCATTTTATTGACTTGGGAAGATACAGAGACGCTACTGGTTACATAAGAGAAGGATTAGATATAACTCAATTGCATTTTTCAATTCGAAGATGTACTCAATTTTTATTGCAGCAAATAAATGCCGATTTAATAGCTACTTGCTTCAATGAAGCATGTTCAAGAATAAAAATAGCTGAAAATTTAATTCAAATCGAAGAGATTGAGACAGTGACAAAGTTGAGCCAAAATTTATCTTTAGATTTGGTGCGCCTAAGAAACTTTTCAAATTTAATTTATCTAAAATTGTTTAAAGAAATAAAAAAATCTGATTTAGATTCAGAACAATTGAAAGAACTAATGAATGAAAAGTTGAATTTTTTAACTAAATTATTAAGCAATCAGTTAAAACTGAGCGATAATTTAAAAGAATTTCTAATTGATATTAATCTTTTATGCTTGAATTATTTGAAACAATTTAATATCAAAACAAAATCGAATTTAAACGATATGTTAAAAAATTTGAAGCAACTATTGAAACAAAATAGTTTAAAAGAAAATTGGAATTTGGCCGAATATTATTGCATTCTTTATGAGCTAGATAATCAAAATATAGACTATTTGAAACAATCGTATTCTTTCATAAAAAAAAATCCTCAGCCATTAATTTATAGGCGAATTTTAATGAATTTATTCAAAACAGAAACTGATTTGAAAAAAAAGTGTTTTTATTTACTAGAAACTCAATCTATAGCATTAAGACATAAAGCTTGTTCGATACAATTAAAGCATAAACGTAAAGGAACACAAGATCCGAAATTAATCGAAATTATGTTATCAAGTTTAGCGTTTAACTCAAACGATTATTTGAATGAGTTTATAAATAAAACGATACCTGAGCATTGTGTGGTAGTTTCTCTAGTCCTAAACGAACAAGATGATTTATATTTAATTCGTTTAGAACATAGACAAGAGCCTGTTCTAGTAAAATTGAAATATAATAAAAAATTAACCGATGAATTTAAAACGATTATGATAGAAAATGATCGTTCTATGAAGCAGTCTGATCGGAATAAATTTTGGTCAAGCAGAAACGCATTAAATAAAAAGTTAAATAATTATTTAGAAGAATTCGAATCAAGCGTATTCATATTTTATAAAGCTTTGTTGTTAGGCTCTTACATTGATTTGAGTTTAGAAAAGTTATTAGAAGAACTAAAGTCAAATTTTCCAAATTCTAAGCTTAACAAAAGCCAGGAAAATTTATTGAAATTGGCAATTTTAGGATTAGAAAATTTGGATTATGATAATTTGCTGAATTGCTTAAAGCTTGAATTTAGATTAGATGAACAATATGAATTTAGTGATTATTTAATTAAACAGCTAAAACCTAAACTAGCTTCGCACAAACGTAAGCACGTTTGTTTATTAATTGATAAAAATTTACATCAAATACCATTCGAATGCTTTCCATCAACTCGTACACAGCCGATCACTCGAATGCCTTCTATTCATTTCTTACAAACACATATTAGAATCAATTCGATGTCTTTAAATAAAGAAAAAGTTTTTTATATTGTTGACCCTGGTTGCGATTTGACACATACTAGAGAAAAGTTTCAGACTTTTTTTGAAAAGCGTAAAAGTTGGGATGGTATTATTGGTATACCACCAAATGAAGCTACTTTTAAAAAAGCTTTAACTGAATATGAATTATTCATGTAATATACATTAATTATAAATATTAGATATAATATATTTTATAATTATTCAATAAATTATTTAAATTTTTAAACTAATTTAGATATACAGGACATGGATCTGGTAGCCAATATTATCCGTCGGATGATGTACAAAAGTTAAGAGTTCAAGCATGTTCAATATTGATGGGCTGCTCAAGTGGTAATCAATATGTAATGGGTGATTTTGAACCGTATGGTACAGTGTTGGCTTATATATTAGCCGGTTGTCCTTGTATAGTTGGTAATTTATGGGATGTTACCGATAGAGATATAGATCGTCTTACCGAAGAGTTTTTAGAGTCTTGGATTAAAGATCATGACGAAATGTGTGAAAAGTTATCCGAAGAAGATAAAAAAAAAAGTAGCAAAAATTCGCTTTTTTATTCAAGCATATGTGTTCATTTGAATAAAGCGAGAAAAGCGTGTAAAATGGCATATTTAAATGGATCAGCTCCGATCGTATATGGTTTACCAGTTAATTTCAAATAAATTTTTTTTATATTCTTTTATTGTCATTTTAATTTAAGACTTAATTACCAGATAATTAAAAAAAAAAAATTCTATTTTTTTTCATGAATTTTGAGAATTTCTTTAATTTTTTACTATTATTATTATTATTATTATTATTACAATTATTATTAATAATTAAAAATTGCTCTGAAATTTTTATTATTGAGAAAATATTTAAATCAATTCAATTAAAATTGTACTCTTTATTAAAATTTTTTTATATATTTTTTTTTTTATTTAAAAAAATTGAAATTTCAATTTGTCATTAGTACTAATAAAAATCTATTTTCTTAATAAAAAAAAAATTAATTAATTTTTTTGCAAAAACGTGGATTTTTTCTTAAAAACTAAATTATTAAGAAATAATGAAAAAATTTTGAAATTTAATCTTTTAAAATATTTGATTTCTTTATTTTCTTTTTCTCTTTATCCCACATATGTTGAATAAATAATTGTAGGAGATAAAATTTCTTATTTTACTTATTTAAAATAAATTAGAAAATCTGCCAGGAATTGCGTTTTACTGAATTTTAAAATAGGAAAATATAAAAAAATTTTCTAAAATAATTTTCTCTTAAGAACATGAATTGATTTTATTGAAAAAAAAAATATAAAAAATGAATCTAATGATACATGAATCCTAATTTAACTATCATTTATTTTTAATCATAGATTAAGCCTAATAATAAGTAATTTTGAAAAAATTTATAAAACAAGTATCATAAGTTATATTTCATTTATTTAAATTTTATAAATTTAATAAAAATAAAAATATGAATAAAAAAAAACCCAAATCAATTTGCAAAAATAAAACTAAAATTAAAACGTTTTAAATATCATAAAAAACAACAATTATCAAAAAAAAAATAAAATAAAATGTTAAAAAAATATCTATAATCTTCTCCAGTCTCCTTTTAATATTCTGAAAAATGTCTTTTTAAATTGTTGATTGGCTAAAGCATACATGAACGGATTAATTGGAGAATTTAGATAGCATAAAAAGTAACATGAATAAAAAAAATGATGATACATATTTGAATCGAAACAGTCTGGACAAAACGAATTATATATACTAACTACATGCCAAGGCGCAAAACAAAATATAAATGCACCTAAAATAAATGTAATTGTTCTTAATGCTTTTCTAGCCCTATTTTCATGTTTATTTTTACGCTTAGGCATCGGTCTTATTCCAGGTGTAAAGCCAACTTTTGGAGCAGCACATCCATTAGTACCAGCACTCTTGTTTGTAGTTGTTTCACTATTCAATTTGCTAAAAAGACTTTGTTGCTTTTCTAAAACATTGGTTTTAATTACTTGTGTTAAGCATGGTGAATTAGAGCCATTTGTGCTACTTATTGCTGTTAATGTTGACGATGGTGTTATTTTATTCGAGTTTTGTGCATTTAAAACATTTAAATTTTGCTGTTGATTTGTATTTGTTGTAGTTGTTGTTGTTGTTGTCGATGTAGTTGTAGTTGATGATAATTTTAGCCTTTGACTTTCTTTTTCTTTATTTAATTGTTCTACTTCTTCTTCTTCTTCTTGTTTATAATTGACTTGTTCGTTTTTATCATTTTTATTTGAATTGAGCACTTCTACACCGGTAGCTAGTTTTTCATTAATCAAATATTGATGATTGTTTAATAATAAATCAAATTTAGTTTGTGTTGTTGGCTGATTATTTTGAGTTTGAGTTTCATTAGAAATTGATTTTTGTGAACTACGCCTAGACAAATTTTTAATTGGTGTAGTTATTTTTTGTAAAAAACTACCTCTTAATGGAGATTTAATAATTATTTTTTCTTCTTTTATTGGTATTTTACTTTCTTTATCGGCAAATTGTCGCCTAGTTAAAATATAGCTTAACTCATCAAATTCTTCATCTATAAACGGTATAGTTGTTTTATTTTGTTCATTTAATATTAACTTATCATTATCATTGTTTGTGAACTCATCATTATTATTGTTATTAGAATTGATTGGAGATTTATTATTTAATACAGCTATTGCGGAAGACTGTTTGGATGATGCACATCGTTCTACAAATTGATCATGGCTCATAACTGCCAATGATTCTGGTCTTGGTTGCAAATAAATCGATGTTGGCTCTCTTTGAACTGGTTTTATTTCTATTTTTGATCCTTTTCTAGTCTCAAGTACTGAATTAATAATGGCCTTTTGTGCCGGGCTTTGAATCGGTTTTTTCACATTTTTATGCTTATTCTCATTGTCATAATCCGAATGAGAATCATAACTGCTAGAAAATTCATCTTCTCTACTCAATGTTGATGCATAACTACAATTATTAACACTTAAACTTGTTTTCATATTCTTATTTAAGCTCAATCGGTTTTTATTTATTGAGGAAGTATTTTTTTTTGAAAAATTTGTATTATTGTTGTTGTTGTTTGAATTAGTTTTATTATTTGCTAAATTAGAATTGTTATTGTTTGATTTATTTGAGTTTTCATTGTTATTATAACTATTGTTGTAAGTATTATTTGAAAAAGTAGTTACAGAAGATCCAGTCAAATCATTATTATGGTTAAATTTATGATTCTTATTAATATCATTATTTAGTAAATCAGCACCAGTTTTACTTAACTTTTTATTATTAAATTTTAAGCTTTCTAATCTTTTTCTTTTAACTGACAAAGTTGGATCTAGTTTAGTTGTATTTTTTGTTTTAATTAAATTATTTTTAATATCAAGTTCAGCTTTTTTATTTATTTGAACAGCATTTGGCAAATTAGATTGCATAACAACCACGCCAACCAATGCTCCAGTATTCGTAGCACTACAACCTACTAATGAGCTCAATTTTCTTTGTTTTTCTCTACTTTTTTTCTCTAAATTACGAGCTACTTGATATATGAATATATAAAGAACAATTATAACTATTAACGTAGTCCAAAAATAAGAAAAAACTAAAGTAACTGAGAAAATTTTGTTTGAGCTCCATGCAACATCACAATTTTTCGGATCAAATTTTGTTTTGTTTGTGTAAGACCAAGCGAATATTGATGTAAAAAATAAGCTTATGGGAACAACCCAAGTTAACATGACCATAACAATTATTTTATTCGGAGATCTCCATTTTCTATATTTGGCTGGTATTTTGACTGAACAAAATCTATCTATAGTTATAAACAAAACAGTATAAATTGATGTTAGACATACTGTATAATCAAGCGATAACCACAAGTTGCATATTACTTCACCGAAGGGCCATTTACCAACCATTAAATATAATGTTAAAAAAGGCATTGAAACCAAACCGATTATGAAATCACTTACTGATAACGATAATATAAAATAATTTGTTGGATTACGTATTTGACGATCTAAAAAAAATGAGAACATTACTAGTAAATTACCACTAACTGTTATTAAACTAGCTGTTATTGCAAGTATACTTAATGTTACTTTAGCTGGTAATGAATACACCTTATAAGGATTTTCATAAGCCAAATTTTCATTGTTTTCGTTTAATTGATCTAAATCATCAAATTGTTTATTATTCAATATATCTGATGTATAATTAAAAGCATTATCATCGCTAAATATTATTTCAAAACCAGTATTATTTAAATTTAAATTATCATTTGAGGCTGTGAAAAGATTTAGATACGAACCCGAATAAGCAGACGAAGAAGAAGAAGTAGTAGTAGTAGTAATAGTAGTAGTAGTAGTAGTAGTAGAAGATATTAAATCACATTTTATTAAATTAATTGTAATTAAATTAAAATATAAATAAAAATTAATAAATTTATTTATTATTATTTTAATAACCATCTTTTAGTTTTAATAGCATGTAATAAATTTGTTTCCATTTTCAATTTTGTTTTTTTTTTTTAAATTTATTGATATGATATTTTTGGAAAATAAACTGTATTCAATAATAACATGTTTCAATTTTTTGCTAATTTGAGTTTGTTGTTATAGAAAAACACAACAAAAAAAAATCATTATTATTTAATTATAAGCTTTTCTAATTTTTATCGATTTAGCAAAAATTTCAATAAAAAAAAAAAAGAAAAAAATTCAAAGTTTCTTTCAATTAGCTAGTTTCGTCGTTCGGTTCTTTTTCTTTTTTTTTTCTAGTATTTTTTTTAGTTACTTAAAAAAAAGAAAAAAAAATTAATTTATCATTTATTTAATTATTAGCTGAAGCAAAAAAAAAAATTTAAATTCTATAAAATAAAAAAATAAAAAAAAAAGAGTTTTAATTAGTTTTAGTTTTTTATTTTATTAAATAATTTATAAACCGTATTTAGAATAATAGCTTTGAAACATTAATATTACCTTTTTTTATATTTTTTTTTTATTTATTAAAAAATAATAAAAATTAATAAACAATTATTTCTTTTTTTTCTATTTTTTAATAAAATACTTTGTCCTCTCATGATATTGAAAAAAAATATATAAAATTCGACTACTATTTACTTTCCTTATATAATTCAATTTCAAATAAAAAAAAAAAAAATAAAAAATTTGTTTTTCTTAAAAAAACAAGTCCTGTTTTCTTAGATTAAGCTTAAAAACACGTTCTTAAAAAACACATAAATTTTTTTTTTCCTTTTTTATTTTTTATAAAAGAAAATAAAACTTTTTTTGAAAAAAAATCATGCACTTTTTTTTTTTGACTCTAACAAAAAAGAGCTTGTGAATTGAAAAAATTTTTTTTTAATTTTCAAATAAAATTCAAATAAAACAAAATCAAAATCAAAATCAAAAAAAAAAAATCATATTTTGTAATTAATCAAAAAATAAAAATTTGTTTTCATTAATCTTTTTTTATTTTGTTTAAAAGTATAAAAAATAAAAATAAAAATAAAAAAAAAAAAATTGAAATAAATAATCATCAAATACAAATAATAACTGAAATTAATCGATATATTTTAATGGTGATATTTTAACACAATAATAAAATATATAGAAATAATAATTTGTTTCAATTAGATAAAATAAAGTTAAATCAATTACTTGCGTCATTATAATTTATTGCAATAATGATAAATATAATGTCAAGCAATTATGTAAGTTATGTTTAAAATAATTCTATATAAAATAAAAAAAAAAACTAAAAAACTATTATTTATCTAATTAGTATTATTATCATTATTATTTATAAAAATAAATATACAATTAAAGATTGCTATTTAGTTTTATAAATAAAACAAACAGGTGATTCCAAAGTTTTAAAATTAAATTAAATTTTTTAATTTTTTAATTTTTTAATTTTTTTAAAAACGTAAATCCGTTTTTATTTAATTATTATCAAATAAATATTTAAGAAACACTAAGAAAGTAATTATGATAAGGAAGAGAAAAAAAAATAAAAACTAGATTTGTTTTTTTTTTATTATTTAATATTAAATTTTAAAATAAATTTAAAAAAAAAAAAAAATCACTTGATAATTGTTTGAAATAATAATAAAAAAAATAAAATTTTGATTATTGTTATTATTATTTTTATTTTTTGCAATAGAGTTTGAAGTCTTTGAATTTTTAATTACTGCTTTTTATTTTATTGCTTAATAATTGAAATTCGATCAATTTAAATTTCCCTAGAAAAATCGGAATATTTCAAATTTATAATCTAATTTAATAATAATAATAATAATAATAAATTAAATTTATTTATTTTTTTTAATTAGATTTAAAAAAAATAAAAATAAAAGTAATAATAATGATAATGTAAATTTTTATGTCATATTTGCCATTAAGTATCAAATTTATACTCAGAAATTTGCTTGTTGTTGCAAACTTAAACTTAATATACAGTAAATACCTGATTTGAATTGAATTGATAATAGAAAAGTGAGTGAATTGAGAATTAAATCTGTTTGATAAATATCAAAATTTAAAATCAAAATCAAATCAAAGGACTAATTTAACAAAAATTAATTTTACAAAAACAAATAAGAGAATATTGAACTTGTTTTTTTATTTTTTAATATCATGTAACTGGTGTTTGTAAACAAAATAATAATATTATATCAATACTCAAATTAAATTTCAAAATAAATAAACTATTTTTCATATATATTCATATATATATATTTTTTTTTTGTTTTTTTTTGTTTAAGTTTAAGAGAAAAAAAAAATTTTTGTTTCATTTAACTCTAATTTAATCTCTATTAATCAAAAAAAATAAAAAAAAAAATTAAATAAATATAAATATATAACTTAATTGCATGAATTTATATTTTCATTTTATATGTGTGTGTGTGTGTGTATCCTTTTGCATAACTAAGCAATTTTAATATTATTATTATTATTATTTTAAAATTTAAAATAAATAACGTCAAATTTTTATTAAGTAAAAAAGATTAAAATCTTATGTAGACTTTATATATATAAATATATATTCATTAATTGCTCCATTTTAATCTAAACAAACTTGTGAATAGTTTTTTAAGAAAGCTAATTAAAGCTATAAAAGCATGCATCCCAAAAGACATTATTAAATAATAAATTAAAAATACAAATTTTTTTTTTTTTTTTATTTTTTCTTAACTAATTAGAAGTTATTTATAAATAAACTAATTTTTGGTTAATAATAATTATTTTTTTAATTTAAACTACAAATCGGCTTATTTCAGTTAATATTTCAAATTAATTACACTCAATTGGATATTTATGATTATAATTATTATTATTATTATTAATATTATTATTGTTATTAAATAGTCTTATAATTAAATTGTGATTTGACATTTTTTAATTTGTAATATTTTTTCAATCAAATAGAATTAATTTAGAGAATAATGAATAAAAAAATAGTCTAATTTATCTAAAAATTTCTATATTTACTAGATTTATTTGAATTGCTCTAAATTTTCCGAAATTGGCAACGTTTAATTTATAACTTATAAATCTTCTAATTGGAGAAGTAATCATCACTTTAGCTCTTAAATGTCATAATGCTCTTTTTTAATCTGGGATCTAATCTAATTAAAAATATATTTGCCAACTACAATTGATACAACAATTCTAGCTCATTTATTAATATAAATATTACAAAATACAGTACAACAATTTCTTTGCTAACTAAGTTTGGCAAATTTAAGCTTAATAAACTACCATCCTTAAGAATATTTATTCTTGATTCTTATTACTGTCACTTAAAATTAATAATAATCAAATATTAACATGAATAGCTATCTAAAATAATGGTTTAGCTCTAATCAATTAGTTTCGCAAATTTTAAAAAATATTTAAATTTTTAATTGATTTTATACTGGTTAATTTTTTATGCACATCTTCATCTTTTTTTTCTAGACTTTATACACTTAAGCTGAATTCTTTAGAATAATTTCATAGTTTATTATTAAAATACACCATGCTGCTGCACTAAGCTCCAATTGGGATTTTTAAAATAAAATAACGAATACAAAAAAGTTTATTTTAATAACAAATTTATTCAACTTGCACACTTAAATTTAATTAAAAAAAAAAAAATTAAATCTTATTAAATTATTTTACCTATGTATTCTCTAATAACATTCATTAAACTCACATTGGTACTATGCTAAGAAAATTTTTATAAATAAAAGATTTATGTTTTTTTATTTTTTTTAGCTTTAATAGATAAACACTCCATTATGTTTCATTTCATTTGATATAAACAACAATACTTTTGGTAAAATGCACCAATTTTTATATGCTAAATATACCAAAAGTCTTTAATTGTCTACTATTATACTGATATATATTATATATATATATATAAATATATTATTAAATGTTTTGCACTTTTTTGAAACTTTATTTTTTCACCAAACTGAAATAAATAGACCTTGTTTAATTAATTTATTATTTGAAATTTGCTGAATTTCAGAATTTGTTTTATTTTTTCTACGGGGAATATTTTATATAGTTATATAAATCACTTGAAATTAATTACTGGGAATAAAATTTTAAAACTTAATCAATTTAAATTTTGCATGAATTGTTTTAAAGCTGATAGTAAAATATTTATTTGCTATATTGACTCAAAATTTATAGTTAAATTAGTAAAAGATAATATTTTAGATAAAAATAAAAAAAAATGTTTTTTTTTGTTCAATCTTATCTTATGGAGATATAATTACATAATAAAAGCTTTTTGTGTAAATCGTTTTATAGGCGTAATTCCTAAATTTTACATACTAAACTATTTCGTTATTAAATTTTTTTTTTTTTTTTGTTTAAATTCTTTTAAGCTTATTTTGCATTATTCTGTTGTAATTTAAAAGAACAAGAATTTTTAAAAAAAAAAAAAGAAAAATTAATTATTCTCAATTGGATATATGTTTTTTTTCTAATTTCAAATAGCCTTTTTAATTAAATTCTTATTTTGACATTTTTTTTTTTTATTTTATATTTTATCTGAATAAAGCATATTTTTTAATTAATTATCTGAATGAAAAATTTTTAAAAAAAAATATATTTGAAAACAGAATGATTTTCTTAATTTCTTAATAAATGGCAATAAACTAACATGGAAGGAAGTTGTTGTTACTCAACAAAAAAAAAATAAATAAATATATATATATATATAAAACATTTAAAGAAAAATAATATATTATATGTTTATTTCTAAATAATTTTTGTATCTTTCATTTAGGATCACGATACTAATGACGAAAATTGATTTAGACAAATTTAACTACAAATAAATAAAAAAATAAATATAAAACAAGTCTATGGTTATATTTAATTTCATCAATCAAATAGTTTTTTTTTTGTTTTTTTGTTTTCCAATTTTAAGCCTAATATGAACTAGCATTGAAAAGAGAAGCATTGTTTTGCAAAATTACAACTAAACTTTTTTTTATTTTTGTTTCTATAATGTTGTAAACAAGACTAAAAATCAATTTTTTATAAATAATAAAGTCAGTTTTTTTTTCTATTATTTATAAATTTATAAACAATAATGATTAGTTTTTTTTTTTTTTATTTCATTTTCGTCTATCTTTCAATAAACCAATTTGAATTTTTTTTTTTTTTATAAATTATATTTTTATAATAAATTTCCGATTTTAACATTTTAAACAACAAATCATCATGTCTTTTTTATTATTATTATTATTATTATTATATTTTAAACTTATCTTATAATAAATAAAGATTTTTCCGCAATTATATAACAAGCTTTAAAACTACTTATTTTAGAAATAAGAAAAAGTGCTTAAGGCTTTGGAAAATCCTTCATTTATAATTCATAATAATAATAATAATAAATAAATAAAAATTAATTTATTAATCTTTTAATTGATAATAAAAAATTCAATATTTTATTAATAATATTTATTTCTAAAAAATTAAATTAAATTATTTTTATTTTTATTTTTTTTTTTTTCTAAAACTTAATTTTTACCTGCTATTAAATTGAGATTCTAATATTTTCTGACATGTAAACAAAATTAAATAATAAAAATACTAAAAATAATAATAAACTTGTTTAAATTTAGATTTTTGATTTTTCAAGCATATTTTTCATTTGATGAATTTATGAATTTAATGAAAATGCTTTTCATCTTTAGAAAAAAAAGAATTTGCAGTTATTTAATCTATTGAATTAATTAACAAATCTAAATCTTTTTTTTTTTAAATTTAATTTAAACTCTTTTTAATATTTCTCTCACAAGATTAAAGAACTTGAATAACAAAATGGTTTAATTTGGGTTTAATTATTATTATTATTATTATTATTATTATTTGTAAAATTTGTTTAACATTCCATTTTAGCAAGATAATAATCCCATGATAAACAAAATATTTTAAAATACTACTCTTATTTCCAGATGGGCTAATAGTTTTTAATTTAAAAACTGTTTAATTAAAATTATATAAAAAAAAAGAAGAGAAAATATACAAAGAGCATGCAAACATGCTCTTTTGAAAAAAAAAAGAAGAAAAATATCGAAGATTGTCATGCATTTTATTTCAAGTAATTAGAATAATTAAGAAAATGAATTTAAAAAAAAAAAAAAAAAAAATTTTTTTTTTTTTATATCATTAAGATTTAAAAAATTAATTTGGTAAATTGACAAAAATTAAGTAAAAAGTTCCATTAAGAAAAATTAGTTTAGTAAAAGCCTGAAAGAAAATTATCAAGTATTTCTTTTTATTTTTCTAAAAAATTACTTAAAACTTATTGCTTATTTCAAATAAAACAAAATTTGACAATTTAAATTAAAAAAAATAAAAATAATAATAATAATAATATAAATTCCAATTTTAATTAGATATTATCTATAAAAAAAAATATTAAACAAAAATGCAAATTTTTTATTTTTATTTTTTAAATAAAGATGTTTTAATTAGAACCACTTAAAATTGTTAATAATCATGATTATTTAAATAATAAAAAAAAAAATTGATAAGATAATTAGAAAATTACAAAAAACGTCCATTTAAGTCTTAAACCTTCTCTTCTTCTTCTTTTTTTTTTCAAACAGGAAAATACAAAATTAAATTTCCTTTATGATATATTTTGACTTTATAAAAAAAAAAAAAAACTATTTAAATCAAGTTTCAAATAACTTGACCAATTTTTGTCACAAAATAAAATCAAAGAAAATTGAGAATTTATTAAAGTAAATATTTCTAGTTTTAGTTCAAATAAATGGTTTTTTGTACTTGTAAAATTTAATTATAGAATTTAATGAAACATAAAATAATAAATGATCTATCTGAAAAAAAAATCTAAGAATTAAATTAAATTAAATTATATTTTCCAGTCATACAGAAAAATATATATTAATTACTTTCTAATTGTCAAATTACACTTAAATATTGTTTTAAATAATAACCCAAGACTTGAAAGAAACAAGAAAAAAAAAGAAAATAAAAAGAAAATTCTTTTTCAGCTTTTTTGAAATAAAAACTAATAACTAAATTTATGTTTTGTTATGATTATATTTCGTTCATTTCCAAGTTTATTCAGAAGTTAAGGAAGAGAACTTTTTTTTTTGTTTTTTATGTAAATCTTGTTTGTTCATTTTAATAAAAATTTAATATTTTTAACTTTTATGAATATTATTTCCTACCTTTTTTCTAATCTTAAATTTTTTTTTTTTAATAATTTTTAATCAAATATCTTTTTTTTTTTCAAAAAAATAATAAAAAAAGCAATTTTATAATAATTGAAAAAAAAAAACAACAATATTAACAGAAGGAATCAAAATAATTAAAAAAAAAATACAGTTTTGAGATCCAAAATTGAAATTAAAATCCGTTTATTCTTGAAGTATTTGATATTGAAATACAAGAAAAAAAAATATTGTTTAAAAAAAATATATATATATAACTTAAATGATTGACTACAGCTCTTTGTTTTTGAATTTTTAATAAGAATTTTTCTTATTTAAATGAAAAAATTTTAATAAAAAAAATCTTTATCTAAAAAATTCAATTATATAAGCTCTAACTGGGAATTTCAAAAAATTGTTTTTTGTTTTACTTTGTTTTTATTTTTAAATTCAAAAATTCTCGTGACAAAAAAATCATTTATTTTTATATCGGTTTTTTAACCCGGAACCTTAATTAATTTTTAAAATTATTTTACAAGTCACGTAAACAATTTGAAAATAATAATATAATGATCAAAAAAATATATATACAGTATATAAACAAGATCTAATATTTTAATTATTTTTTTTTTATCTATTTATTATTGATCAATTAAATAATTGCGATTTTATTTAATTTTAATAAAAAAGTTTTTTTTTTAGTTTTAGTTTTAGTTTTAGATTTTTTTTTAATTAATTTTTAAGAGCTATCAAATTTTATTAAGTTTTTATTTAATCTTGAAATTTAAATACTTAATCAATTTTTTTATTATAAAAAAAGTTTCAAATCAATAGATTTTGACTCTTCCTTAATAAAAAAAATTAAAATAATTTCCTTTTTTTATTTTTTTAAAATTAAAAATTAGAAAACATATTGAATTAAAAAATTACCTTTGATTTTTTTTTCAAAAGTCTTAAAAATTCTCATTCGCTTCAAATCCTTAACCTTAAGTTTTGAAAGAATTTTTTATTTACTCATAAACACAAAATTTTATAAACATATACAAAACTAAATATAAAATATATATATTATAGAAAGAAACATGCTTTTAATGAATGAAATTTGCAATAAAAAATATAATAAAAAATGTATTTATGAATTGAAATATGCTCTAGAACTGATAGTATTGCAAACTACTTTTTTTTACTTGTTTTATAGAAATAAAATATAAAATATAAACACATACACATTTTGAATTATAAATTATTTATCATATTTAGCAGCGTTTCTATTTCGTTTTAAATAACATTTAAATTTTGATTTAATTTAAACCAAAAGACTATTTTAGTTTACTTAATACTTTTTATTTTAGAAAACTTTGAATAAATCTCTAATAAATAAACATAAAAATGTCTCAATCTGAATCGAATCAAATGTCCATAAAAAAAATTCATATCGAGCCAATATCAGTTTACCATCCAAAAGTATGGAATGATCTTGTATTTGATCAAATTTAAATGAATTAAAAAAAAATTTCTTAATTAAATTTTAATATTTAATTAAGGTCCAAGACTTGTTAGTCGAACGAGCTGATGAGCAAAGTTTAAAAAAAATATTTGATAAAGTAAAATAGCTTATATCTATTAAGAATTTTTAACAAATAATAAAAATTTCTAAATATATAAATCTAAATAAAACAAGTATGCATCTCACACAGTTCTAAATCAAAAAGCAATTAAAGCTGAAGATTTAATACAAAAATATTTTGGTATTTTATCTGAAAAAGATGTAAATGAAAAAACTTTAAAAATATTAGCAAATATGGTTGATTTAAATAAAGATGGGTATAAAATTATTGAACAATTAAACCAAATAAAAATAAAATCTTTAACAAAAGTTTTCATTCGATTAAAGCTATATTACTTTTGACGAATTTAAAATATTTGAAGAATTACTTTGTTCACCTGATGTTTTATTCAGATGTGCTTTTGAATTATTCGATACCCGAGGAGTTGGTCTAGTATCTTTTGGTAAATAGAACTTTAATCAAATTTTAATTATTAAAAATACTAGTTGAACTAAAATCTTAAAATAAAATTAAAGATAACTTTAAAGAAATAATTAGTCATACTTTATTATGTCAAACAGTTCCATTCGACTTTGATAGTGATTTTATAAATAACCATTTTGGCAAAGATAAAGAAAGACAAATTAATTATCAAGAATTCACTCAAATAATACATGATTTTCATGATGAACATGCCATGCAAGCTTTTAAAAAGTTTGACACAACTAATAAAGGTTATATACTTCCATCTCAATTCAAAACCGTTCTTTTAGAGTTAAAAGGCAATTTATTATCGCCTTATGTTAGAGATAATTTGGACATGGTATGTAAAACTTAAAACCTAACACTTGAAAATTAAAATAAAGCTTAAAACCATTTCAAGCTAATCACCAAAAGTTCTAATCAATTAACTATTAGTTATCAATATTTTGTTGGGTTTATTTATTTACTTAATAACATGGAACTTTTAAAGAAAATATTTTTAACATGCTCTAATGAACATCCGCATCGAGAAATTAGCAAAGGACAATTTTTAAAAGAAGCTCAACAATTTTCCCAAGTAACACCATATGAAATAAACATTTTATTTTCAATGATCAAAAATTTTAGAGATGACGAGTAAAAATAAATTGAAATAAATAAAATTTATTATTTTGATTTAATTTCCTAAATTACAAAAAGTAAACTTACTTTAAAAGATATTGAAAAAATATCACCATTAGAAGAAAATCGAATGCCTTATAGAATAAATGCTAAATTAGCTGAAGAGCAAAATACATTTCAAAATCGTAATATTGGTATTCAATTTTTGGAAAGTGGTTATAGGTTTTTATTGGGCTCAATAGCTGGTGCAATCGGTGCATTTGCAGTATATCCAATAGATTTAGTAAAAACAAGAATGCAAAATCAAAGATCTAAATCATATGTAGGTGAAGTAATGTATAGAAATAGTTGGGATTGTTTTAAAAAAGTTGTAAGACATGAAGGTGTTCTAGGATTATATAAAGGCTTAACTGTACAATTAATCGGAGTTGCACCAGAGAAAGCTATTAAATTAACAGTCAATGATTTAGCAAGAGATAAATTTATGCAATATCTTGGTCATTTACCACTTTGGGGTGAAATTATAGCTGGCGGTATGGCTGGTGGTTGTCAAGTTATATTCACTAATCCTATGGAAATCGTAAAAATTAGAATGCAAGTTGCTGGTGAAATCCAATCAATGGCTAAAAGTGAAAGAACTATTAAAATTGTAAGAGAGTTGGGCTTTTTCGGCTTATACAAAGTAATAGACAATAATAATATATAACATAAAAAAAAAATTTAAATTTTTAATATGATTTTTATTCCGCAAGGGTGTAAGAGCTTGTTTGTTAAGAGATATTCCATTTTCCATGATTTATTTCCCATCTTATAGTCATATGAAAAAATTATTAGCTGACGAAAATGGACATAATAGTCCAATGTCTTTATTTTATTCTGGTTTGATTGCTGGTGTGCCTGCTGCTGGTTTATGTACACCTGCTGATGTAATCAAAACTAGAATACAAGTAAGAGAAAGACAAGGTCAAACTCAATATAAAGGAGTAATAGATGCCATGTTCAAAATCTATAGAGAAGAAGGTCCAAGAGCATTTTGGAAAGGATCAGCCGGTTTATATTATATAAATAATAAAATTTTAGATTTTGATTTTTATAAAATTTCTCTTTTTTTGTTTTAAATGAAAAGCTCGTGTCTTCCGTTCATCGCCTCAATTTGGTGTTACTTTATTATCTTATGAAGTTTTACAAAGACTATTTTGGGTCGATTTTGGAGGTAGAAAACCAGAAGGATCTCAAATAGAAGTTGCTAAAGATCTTAAAGGTTCTAATATAGTTTCTCTTAATCCAGAACATATCGGTGGCTTCAAATTGGCTACAGTTGCATTTGCTGGTATTGAGAACAAATTCGGATTGAGTTTTCCAAAATTTAACAAGCTACAATAAAAATAAATAAATAATGTTAAATTTTTAGTATTTATTTTTTAGGTTTATTATTTACAAAAAAAAAAATTTTAAAATTCATTTTCTTAAGAGTATTTTTTGTACTCAAATAGTTGTTAGAGGTCTTTATTTTTTTTTCGATTTAAATAGGTTTTCGTTTAAAGCTTAAGCTTTTAAATATATATATATTTTTTTTTTCATTTTAATTTTAAAATAAAGAAAAATTGAATAAATAAATTATTGTTTAGTTTTATTTTATTTTAATAGAAGTAAAATGATTTATGATGAATTTATAAAAAAAATATATATCTTATTAACTTGAAATAAACTAGGATTAATTTCCAGACTTTTCAAGTCTAGTTAACAAGCTTATTATATAATATTTAACTGCAATTATTAATTTACTTAATCTTTAAGATAGAATTTTATTAATGACAAATCAATGAATTATAAATTTCAAAAAGAATTAATATATATATATAAATATAAATCCAGTCTGAATTTTTATATTAATCTTTTCTTACTTTTGTAGTTAGTAACAAAAACAAAAACAAAGATAATCTGATTTAGATATTTTTTGTAATTCAATTGTTTAGAGAAATTAATATCTAAATATTGTATAACTTTATTGGATTATAAAAATTAATATAATCTACTAAATTGATTATATTTAAGCATGGTATCATTTTTCAAGCCAAATAGATACATAATTATTATTAAATAATATATATATTTTTAAGTTTTCTGATAACAATATTAAAAGCATTATTAAAAATATTTAATTTCGTATTTTGTTTAAAAAATTTCGAATATTTAATCTCAATAATGATTATGTTATATTTTATGATACTATTAAAGTATTTTTCATTTTAAAAATTCATAAAACAAAAAAACTTTAGAAGAGAATTTTGAAATTTAACTTATAAAGAATAATAAAAAGCCGAAATATTTTTTTCTAATTTTTAATTAAAATACTAAAGCATGTAATTATTTTTCAGACATTTTTAGCATAAAAATTTAAGCACTCGAGCCATTTAGCAATAAAAAATAAAGAGTAAATTCCCTCAAGAAATTTTCTGAAATTAAATAAAATTAACTTAAAGAAGAATATTAATCACTTTTATTTATTAAAACTTTATTAAAATCAGCTGTAAAATAAACAATTATTAGTATAGTATAGTATAGAAATACTCAAATATGAATATGAACTTTAAGTGAAAATGAAATGATAAAATTTATTTTTGCATGAAAAAATTTGAAATATTGTTTTGTTTATAATGAAATTTGAATTATTCCAATAATTATATTGATTTGAACTCAATTTTTAGAATTACAACAACCACAACAACAACAAAAAACAAAAAAAAAAAAACAAAAAGTTTAAACAAATAAACAAAAAATAGCTTTTCAATATGTGATTTCAAATTAAAAATCTATAAACTCGATCATCCAAAATGATAATAATTATAATTAATTATTGATTTTGATTTAAAATAAAAAATAAAAAATTCCATGTATAAATATGAATATATGAAAAAAAATTTTAATTTTGTTCTTTATAATAAATATAAATTATATTCTTCTTATAATATATACTTGAATCTATAGATTTTTTTCTTTTCTTTTTATTATTTTTATGTTTATATTAAAAGATTTGCATGCATTTAATTGAAATAATTAAAATATTGAATTTTCTAGACTTTTAAAAGTGCGCTGTGTAATAACTGTACAATTATTAAAATGATTGGAATTTTATTTTTCTCTTTTTATTTTTTCAAATTTGCTACAATATACATTAAACACGTATTTCAATTCAAAATATCTTTTAAAATTAACATTTTTTTTTTATTTTTTTATTTTCAAAATTTTCTGTTTCAATTTTAGTTTTACCCCCGGTTTTAACAAATAATTCAAAAAAGCATTCAATTTCAAATTATAATATATTTTTATTTTTTTTTTTTTAATATAAAATTTTTATTTTATTTTTTTTTTTCATCAAACTGCAAAATAATCATAATAAATTTATATGAAATCTTCAATTTTAAAATAGTTATATTATCTTTTTTATTTGAATTCAAACATCCCTCATACAAAAATAAAATAAAATAAAAAAAAAAAACCAAGTTATATTCAAATATATTTTTAATATACTTATTTTTTGTTCTCCTTTTCCTTTTAACTAAAAAAAAAAAAAGATTAAAACTAAAAGCTATATTAAAGCATGGTACTTAATAAAAAAAAAAAATTTAAATTTTAAAACGTAAAAAAAAGTGTTTTTGATTTATTATAATTATAAAAATTATAAATTCGAAAATAAATAACTTTAAAAAAAAAATAAAAAAAAAACACTAAATAGTCTTTTTTTTTTATTTGCGATTTAACATTTTTTTGTGATAAAAATTTACTACTTTTTTTATTTTTTTTTAAATTGCGTCTAGAAAAATTAACAACACAAGAAATAACATTAGGCATTTTGAATTTTGAAAAAAAAAAAAAAAAAGTTTGTTTTTTACTTTTTTTAAATTTTTTTATGATTTAATTAAATCAAATGAATGTTCAAACAACATTAAATAATAACAATACTTCAAATGGATTAAATAATCAAGTTGATTTTTTAATTCAAAATGAACAGATAAATGGAATTTTATTACAAGCATCTTTGCAGCAACCACAAGCTCCGCAAGTTATTTTACCATTTCAGCAGCCTCAATCGAGTCAATTGGAAATAACTGGTGTATCAAGATCAAGCTCAATTCAATCTCAGAATAGTTTATTAAACAAAGACTCGAATCGTTTTCGTATTGTTAAAACAGATTCTGATCGAAAATCGGACTCGGCAGACGAAAGTGTTCAAGTAATACAACAAACAGTTAACAATCAGTCATCAACCACTGATTCTAATTTGGTTCAAAATGGTTTAATAAATAATTACCAACGGGGTAGATGGTTAGTATCTGATTATTCACCAGATAATTTTCAATCATTAAAACAACAAACAAAACCAATAAATATTAATAATACTACTAATAATAATAACAATAATATTTCACAATCAACAACAACTACTTTAAGAAATGAAGAGTTTATTAGCACAAATATAAACACAGCCATAAATGATCAAATCCTAATTAATAATACTACTACTACTAATAATAATAATAATAATATTTTACCTCCATCTATTTTAACCCCAGGTTTATTAAACAATTTAGCTAATCAACAACCGGTTCAATCAAATACGATTAATAATAATAATAATAACAATAATAATAACAATCAAAACCAAATTTATCAAAATATAAACACAATACCATCAGGCCAAGCACAAATTTTGCAAAGTGTACAAAATCAGAATCAAGCAAATAATCTAACAAATGGACCTTCAATTATTCCGTCTTCTGCGACCAATTTTGTTAATATTCCACAAACACAAACTCAAACACAACCGACACAAATAAATCTAACATCAACATCTTTAAATGCTAATAATGATTTTCTGATAAAGCAACAACAACAACAACAACAACAACAGCAACAACAACAGCAGCAAACAACAGCTGTATCAAATGTAACTCAATCGTTGGCACCTAATATAACTTCTGTCTTAGCACCAAATATAACTGATAATACTCAATTATTCATACCGACTAGTCAACCGAATTCAAATTCATCTACGAATCAAACACAACCGAGTTTAAAAGAAAATTTAAATATAACAACAAGCACGAATACGATTAATATAAATAATAATACGAATATTTTAAATACACAAGTTCCGAATTCACAATTATCTCCTAAAGAGCAATTAAAATTAAATTTAGTAACACAGCAACAATCAGTTCAACCACAAACACAACAGTCTTTAATAACAGCACCAAGTATGTCTACTAATACATCTTTACTCGCGAACAATATTACAAATAATACAAACATCAACAATAATCCTAATTCAACATCACCGATTGATTTGATAACACAGGACTTTTTGAAATCAGATTTAGGCACAGAGCCTAGTAGAAAATCATCTGATTCTGGTATTCATAGTAGAATAGAACAAGCTATGGACATAGTTAAAACACATTTAACATCGGCTGTTAAAGAAGAAATTGTTTCGTTAAAAAATGAAATAAACAAATTAAAAGATAAATGCAATCGATTGGAACAAGAAAATTTATTATTGAGACAAAATTTACCAAGTGAAACTATTCGTATGCTAGAAAACCGAGGTCTATTAATTCAACAACAAAACAATCAATTGCCTAGTTTATCAAATCAATTAACAGATTTACGAAATGCACAAGATAGTATGATAAGCTCTTTTACCGAACATGTGATAACAAATAGTAATGATATTATATCAAATATTCATACAACAATAACAACACCAGAACAATTAAATTTTGTAGATTCAATATCTTCAACAATCAATGATAAAATAATAGGAAGCTCAATTATTGAATGATAGATACTAATTTTTTCTTAATTTTAATTTTAATTAATTTAAATTTATTTTTTTAATTTTTTTTAATAAATAGAAGAAAAAGAATGATTTATTCAAATTTTTTTTTTTTTTTTAAAAAAGCTTATATGATATATCATTTATTCTACGCATTTTATTTAATTTAAATTTCAATAAAAAATTTTGTTTATTTTTTTTTTATTGTTTTAGATGTTGTTCTTATTGTTGTTGTTAATTAAAACTAAAGAAAATATTCAAAAATTATATAAAAGAAATGTTTGGAAAAAAAAAGCATGAATTTATCTTAATTCGAAGTTAGAATTCCTTTTGTTTTTTTTTTGTTCTTTTATTATTAAAATAAAATAATCTATTTTTAATTTTGTATTTAATCATTTTCGTAATTTCTTTTTATCCTAATACTTAATCTACTTAAATTTCCTTTAATAAAAATAGTTATTTCAAAGATAACAAATTAACATTTATAAAAGAATTATTTAATTATAATTTTTTTTTATTTTATTAATTAATTAATTAAAAAAAATCATTTTGTGATTTTGAAATATTTAATAAAAAAACAAACAAAAATAAATCTATTTTTAAAACGATTTTTTTTAATACATTCTAAATGATTTATCAGCTAGCATCATTTTATCACTGAATCTAGAGAAGATATTTTTTGATTTTAAATTTTTAATTATGAAATATTAATATAGAAATAAAAATTTTTGCTTACGAAGTCATCTCGCTTTTTGGAAAAACATGTTTTTTGACATTTGTCCATTTTAGATTCTCTTTTATTGGCTCATCTTTGGTCCACCAACCGATTTGTTGAGAACAAGTTAGCGGTCTTTTAAAAATTTGATTTGGCTCTTTTGATTAAATGTTTTATTAATAAAAAATAAAATAATTTTTAATCAATTAAATAAAAATAAAAAACCTCTTGTGTTTCTGACATGTTTTGTTCGGAGTTGATGAAATTTTAAATTTGAATCTAATGGTTTTATTGGTGGTAAAAATAAATCATCTTTTGCCTTATAATCGCACATTACATTCTGATAACCAAGCATGGTTAAATTAAAAAATGACATTTTTTAAAATAAAAAGAAAGCTTAAAAATTTGTTTCAATTTTCTATTTTTAAATTTTAGAGATTATGAAAAAAAAAATTAGAAAAGAAACAATTGTAATACTAATCGTTACCATGGTATTAAATTAATTAGCATATTAGCATTTATTTCGAGTATTTGGTTTTTTATAGAGTAAACACTTTTTTTGGCTTCTTTTTACCGTTTCAAATGAAATGATTTTTAAATATTTAAATTTTTTTTGTTGGAAAAAATAACATTCTAAATCATACAAATGTTAATAATAACATAGCAGCAAATGGAATTTCATAAAAGACTAATCAATAATCAAAAAAACGAAAATCGACCAAACTCCGATGTCGGTCTTTGCCAAGTTTGAATAAATAAACACTACCAACATTTAAATTATTTAATATTTGCTTTTAACATATTTTACTGATAACATGCTATTACTGACAATTTTTTTTTGATATTATTTTACATCACTTGTCAGTTAAACCTTGAAAATCTACTTCTAATATTATACATATAATGATCTTAAATTATTTCCTAATATGGGTTAGTATAATTATCATTTTTAAATTTTCCACAACTATTTTTATTCTCGATAGAAGGAATTTTTTAACTGAAGCTTTTTTAGAAACTGTTCATATTCCAAACCGAGGTCAGTTGCACTAATTATCTTTTAGAGTAATTAACTCGGTTTGGTTCTGGTTCATCATCACAAAACCATTAAAATTGGTTCCTGTTGATTCAGAAGTCTCAATTTCTGAAGATTTATTTGAACCATTAGAAAGAGACTTAAAGTCGACATGATTGATTGGTCACATTTTTTGCTTAACATCTAGTCATTATGACTCGTATTTTTTTTATTTTTAATTATAAATAAAATTCAATTAAAATAAATAATTTAAATTAATAAATAAATCTCTTTTCTAAAAGTACAAAATTTTATTTCTACTTATGTGATCATATTGCAACTTGATTAATATTAAAAATTTGCTATTTTAAATCGCTCTTAAACGAAAAACACAAAATGAAATTTTAATGTTTCTTAAAAAATTTAAATTACAATTTATTCAATAATACAGAAATAGTTTTTATATTAAGAAACTTAGATTATCTATTATTTCAAGAACAGCAAAAACAGAAAGCAAAGAATCATATAACCAATTACAAAAAATTAATTACTAACAAAACCAATATTTTTCCGAATGCCTTTTATTATTTATGTAAGCTTTTAAAAGTCATAATGAATATTTTAATTTTTTAAAATTAAAAAATTTTTCAAAATATATTGTCCAAGTCATCATCATCATCATTATCATTATCATTATGATTATCATTATCATATTAATAAAATGCTTCAATGATTTTCTATATTTCACGTCGAAAGCATTTAAAGTTTAATTAAAAAACATGAGAAAATTACAAAAACTAAAAAGAAAAAATAACTATTATTTGTATGAACTAGTTTTTATTTTTTAGTTAAAGCTTTTTTAAAGATTTAAAAAAAAATTTAATTTTTTTTCATTTTTAAAAATAAAAACTAATTGGCGTAAATACGAATCTTGTCTTTTTTATAATGAAAAATTGGGATTGAGATATCTTTAATTTAACAATTTTTTTTTTAAACAAAATCTACATCTACACTTTCTATTTTGAGATCAGCTCAAATATTTCCTTTTTTAAGAAGAAGTAAAAAAAAAAAAAAGAATTTTAAAAATTTGTAATATTTTCTAAAACTTAAAATATAATTTAGCTTAGTTTTATTTAAAAAAAAAATATATATATATATAATTTAATATGGGAACCAAGCATTCATCACATTTTCAAGTCAGAACTTATAAACAAGGTCCGGAACGAAGTCCTTTAAACCGAGAATTGACTGATCTAAATCAGATCTATTCAACGCCTATAAATAATTTCCAAATCCGACCTAATGGTGTTGAAGCATACACAGATTTAAATCGTCGTCAAATGCAAACAACTCATTATAATTACAATTGCTTGCCACCTCCAAAACCACCTCGCTTAAACGCTGAAAATGCTTTAATGACTGGTGGTTCAGGAACAACATCGAATCGTATTTCATCTTTCACACCGGCACCATTCGAAAATGAAAATCAAAATTTAAATAATTCTTTAAACTTAAGAAAAGTAGATAGTTCAATCGAGCCTGAATCTTCAACATCAAAGCAAAATCTACTACAAGAATTACTTGAGTGTCCAATATGTATGAATTTATACGATAATCCTCATGTTTTACCATGTCAACATACTTTTTGTAAAAACTGTATCATATCTTTGCAAACAAATGAAACTAATAATAGATCAAATACTATTAATTGCCCTATTTGTCGTGAAATACATGTTTTACAAAATGGTGTTGAAGGTCTAGCTGCTAATTATACTATGAAACGATTAATTGAACTTGAATCTATAAACGCAGCTGAAAGAGAAAAAAATAGAGAAAAGTCTAAAGCTAAATGTTTCGGTTGTCAAAAATATGCTCATTTAAAAGTATGTGTTGAATGTTCTTATATGTTATGCATTGAATGTATTGAGAATCCCGATCACGATTATATTATAGGTTTTGAAATTTTTATCAAATTTTTAAATTTATAAAAATTTATATTTGTATTTTTTTTTCAATTAAAGAAGCTAAAATAAATTCAAAAAAAAAATATTATGCTTTCAAACAAGATTATTATTCGCCTAAAAAAATCTACAATCCAAAAGATTATAGAAGGTGCTTAAATATTAACTAATTTTTATTAAAGTTTAAATTAATATTAATCTTTGTTTATATAAAAAACATTGTTTAAGACAAGATGTTTATGGAGATTTAATAAGTGAAGATCTTAAGCTTAAACTTACACTGCTATGTCATTCATCGGCATTAGAGACGAGTCCTTCTATAAAACATAATGAAGAACTCGAAGATGAGTATGGTAAATGTAAAACATTTCATAAAGTAGGTATATCAGCAAATGATCGTGTTATAACATTAAAAAAGATAGTAGAAAAAAAATTTTCCATATCGACAAAAGATCAAATACTTGTTTACAAAGATAAAATTCTAAAAAGTGATTTAAAACCTTTGAGTTATTATAATTTAAAACAATACTCTCGAATTCATGTGTTTGATGAAAGAGATATAAAAGAAAGCACTACTGATTTAGAAGAAGATGTGTACGGTATTTACCAAGATACAGACTTAATACAATTGGATGATACTAGAAAAAAAAATGAAAACTCAAACACAAACTCTAGTTCAGCAACAAGTTCAAACAAAAGCTCATTTGTTAAAAATAAAAATTTTGGAAAAAATAAAAATATGTCTGCTTCTGGTTCAAGTCAAGCAACTGACAGTAGCTATGAAAATCAGTTCAAAAAAAATAATGTAACCAAATCGAATACATATAAAAAAGGATATGATAATTCGCAATTAAAGAGAATCGATACAAAACGATCTTCATCAGTTATAAATGTCAGAAGCTACTACCAGCATCATGAATTAAATGAGAATAAGTACGCAACCATGTCAAGATATAGAAGATTGGATGAAATTTTTGATCGTCAAATAAATATAAGAGATTATTAATAACTAATTTTTCTTCAAGCAATAATTTATTTTTGGTTATTTTTTCAAATTAGCAAAAAAATTGTAAATTACTTTTATAACAAAAAAAATTTACAAATACCTCAAAGGTGATTTTTTATTATTTTGGTCAGTTTATTTAAAAATTTGACAAAGCGATATAAATTTACTACTTAAAAGTTAAATAAAACTTTTTAGACAAAATTTGCTAACAAAAAAAAAAATAAAAATTTGGTTATATTTTTTTTTTGAGAAAAAATTTTTTTTTCTAATATTTTTTTTTCGATTCGTTTTGAAATTCTTGTACCACATCTTTCAGTTTTTTGATACCATCTGAAGATTTTTCGTATTCAATCATTTTCTTTTTGGCTTTAAAAAAAAAAATAAATTTTTCTTAAAATCATTTAAAATTTTACTTTTGTTTAATTTTATATTTACCAACATCTGATGCTTTAACCACATAATAAGCTGTTAATTGAGCCGCTCTTTTGATTGCTTTGGTTTCAGCTAACTTTAAACTACGTTTTATATTCAATATTCAATAATATTTAAAAGAAGTTTTAATTATTACTTTATCGATTAATTGCTCATTATGAGCTAGATTACCAAATATCCTAAATGAAATGAATAATTAATTAAAATGATCAATTATTTCTAGAAGTAGGTTTAAAATTACCTTTGTAGAAATCTTGCAATCATTTCTGTAAAGTTTTTCTGAAAATGAATTTCAGTTTGTTTAATATATTTATAAAAAAAAAAAATTGAAACAAATAACAAGTTATTTTTTGAAATATTTCATAAAAATTGCATAATAAATTAGTTTTTCTCTTAATTTAAAAATAAAATAAAAAAATTTTGAAATTTAGGTTAGAATTTTATTTGAATAAAAAATACAATTTATATACTCTCAATTAAAATTATATGTTTAATGTTCAAAATTTAAAAACTCAAATTAAACATCAAGGACTTAATAATAATAGAATTAAATAAGCTTTAATAAAATTTTATAATAATATAATGGTCTGGCGTTACATTAGAAAGTAAATTTATTCTTAATATTAAATACGATTGAAAGAATTTTTTTGACTTTATTTTATCAAGTTATATAACAGGTCTTGGAACAAATGAGCATTTGATTAATAAGGTTTTTATTTTAAATAATGTTTTAACATTTTTTGATTATATTTCTTTTATTAAAGCTTGCAGAATCAAGAGTTATAAAAAGAGCTGCTCAAGTAACAGCTTATGCTGCGGTTAGAATTTTAGAAACAAGTATGCTTTTTAGAAACAAGATGGCTTAAAATTATAATTGGAATATTTATCAATATTTTGCATTTTAGTGAAACATAAAATGATTGAATTTCAGAAGGAAGGCGGACATCAAAAATTGAAACAAGTAGCTAAAGATGACTTTAAAGAAGGTACAAAAATAGTTAAAGAAATGGTTACTTATGATATACCTGAAACATTAAAAAAAATAGTTAGAGACCTAAATCCAAATAAAAGAAGACGAAATTAATTTTTTTATTAAAAATTTCTTTTTTTTAATCAAATAAAATTTATTTATGCTGTATTTATATAACAAAAAAAAAAAAATTTTTACATATTTTTTTAAAAGATTTAAAAAAAGATTGTAAGTTTATAAAAAACAAATAAAAACAAAATTTAAAAGAGCATTTATCATTTAATTATTAATTAATAATCACTATCATAGTTATCTTGCTCGTTTTCTTCATCCGATTCTTGGTTATTGCTATCATATTCCATTTCTTCATCATCTTCTTCTTCATCATTCTCATCTTCTTCACTTTCATAGTAATTACCTTCAAAGGTAAGATAGTATAGTTTTTCATTATCGGCTTCATTTATTCTAAAAAACAATCTTTGGTCTATCTCATGGATAAGATCTATATTACCATACAAATAAACATATTTAATCGATTTCAAATCCTTAAAAGCATCTTGATTTATTGACTTGATCTCATTGAATCTAAAATCAATTTTAGTTAAACAATCTAGTTTATTAAACATTTTGGAATCTAAATATTTTAGTTTATTCATATTTAAATGTAACTCTTTAAAATTAGCCAATTCATTAAAACTGAATTGTTCAATTGATTCTATTTCGTTAGAATTAAAATAAAGTTTTTCCAGACTTGTCAATGAATCGAACACATATTTTGTAATATTTTTAAAATTGTTACATGATAAGTCCAAGTCAGTTAAATTTATTAAACGATTAAATATGCCGATATTTAACACTTGCAATTGATTACCAGATAAGTCCAATTTTTTCAAATTTTTTAATCCATTAAAAGCCTCTTGATCCAATAAGAATAATCGATTATTTGACAAATCTAATTCTTGTAAATTAAGTAAATCTTTGAACACGTTTGATTCAATTTTATCTAATTTGTTAAAAGATAAAATTAGATTTTTCAAATTTGTAAAATTTAAAAACGATTCTTGATCTATTCTAGTTATTTTATTATGATTTAAATTAAGAGTTTTAAGACTATTAAAATCATGTTTGCTTATCAGCTGGTCGATTGCATTCAACTCATATCTATCGAATTCAATTTCTTCTATTTGGTAAATATCTTCTTTGCTTATTTCAATTATCAAACAATTCAAATCTTTTAGTCTTGTTGAAATTTGTTTTGATATAGCATAAATTTTTAAGTATTGATTGCATAAACTATTACTTTTTTTACTTGAAATAAATTTTATTACTAAAATTAAAATTTGAAAAAAATTTAAAAATTGTTTTCTTACCTTAATAAAAAGCGTTTCTTATTAAAATTAAAAAAAAAATTAGATAAAATATTAAATTTAGAGTCAAACAAAAAATCTAAATATTATGGTCAAAAAAAAATTACCAAATTGGCGGGATTCTCATAATCAGCAATCTTACTTTAATAAAAAAAAAATTTTATCAAAAAATTTTTAATTTTGTTGTTTAAAAAAATTGTTTTACTTAAACTCATATGAAATTTCATCAGTCAATAATAAATCAACCAAAATAAGTCTACCAAAATCTAAATTGTTTTGCTGTTGTTTTTTATTAGCTTTAAAAAAGACCCATTTATCTTTAAATAAGAACCTCTTTAACTCTAAAATAAAATTAGATAAATTTTTCAGCTCATTTGTTTTTTTATTTATGTTGTTTAAATAATTGTTTATAACTGGTAAATATTCAATATTAAACAGTTTTTTATCAAATTTATCAATACAATTTTTTTCCAATTCCAAAACTTTGTCAATCATCAATTGTCTTTTCTTGTTAATAATAAGAATTTCATTATTGCTGAAATTTGCATTTTTGTTTAAACAAGTTTCTGTGTAAATGTCAATATCGTTAATAACTTTTTTAAAATAATCGTTGATGAACAAAACAGTAGAGTTTTGAATTGATGCAAGCTTTTTTAAATTTGGCAAATAATCATTTTGGTTTAAATCTGAATTTTTATTAGAAATCATGCTTAAAATAGATTTACAAAAAAAATAATTTTTTAAAAACTTTAAAAATTTAAAATTATTTTCTAATCAAAGCATGTATTAAAGACAATTAGTATAAAAAAACTTGCAGACTGAATAAATTTCTATTTTTGCTTAATTTTTTAAGCTAAGATATCCTTTCGAAATTACTTAAAAGACTCTCCTTTTAGTATCTTAAAATAAATGTTCTAGCTGAGGTTTTAATAAGTAATATATTAATTTAAACAAACATAAAACGCAATTTGTATTAATAAAAATAAAATTTTTTTAAAACATTTTCTCAAAACTTTTAGGAATTTATTTCCTCTTCTATTAGCTATTAAAGTAGATATACTTTATATTAAAAATTCTTTTCTTTAATTCTAAATGGTTTTTTGAAAAAAAGACATACAAAATGAATAATAGAAAACAATCAACGGATCATAGTTTCTTAAGATTTTTAGCCATTGGAACAGCTATTGGAGCTGGATTTTATGCTTTTAATAAAGTTTCTTTTTTAATTATATGAAAAATTTTTTAAATTTTTAAACAAGATTTTTATAAGTTTTTAACAGAAAAAGTTTTAAGAAGTATTCCAATAGAGATATTTCATCAAAATACAAATGGTAATAATTAATTTAAAATTCAAACTTTGTTGTTATTTATAACTTTAAATAATAATAATAATAATAAAAGAAGATAATGAAGAGAATTGTATGATTTGTTTAGACAAATTAAGGACTAATAAACCAGTAAAAAGATTATGCTGTGAGCATGCCTTTCATCCGGATTGCATTGATGCATGGATAAGAAGAGTAAAAATAATTTTGTTAAATAAAACTTTGAAGGCATATTATTGATATTTTAATTTTAAAGTCATCAATGAGTTGTCCAATATGTAGAAATAAAATTTGATGAAGCTTTTTTTTTTTTCAAATTTATATTCTTTTCAATTTTATTTTAAACAAGTTGCTTAATTTAAAATAAATTTAAAATTATAGTTAAAATTAATTTTTAAATAAAAAGTTTTCTAAAACAATTAAACTTAATGCTTTTACATACAATTTTGAATTAAATAATTTGATTTGTTTGATTTTAAAAATAAATAAATGTAATCAATTTTATTTTCTTAAAAAAGAAAAAGCTATGTGAAAAGAGAAATTTATTTATTTGAATTTTTTTGAAGTATATAATTCATACCTATTAAACTAAAGATAAAGTATTGAAACGTAATTTATTTGCATTGATTTTTTAATTTTCATTAAAAATCTAATATAATATTAATCAAAATTAATTCAAAAAAAAATAAAATTAATTACATTAAATATTATACAATATTGAATATTGATTATTAAGAAAAATAAAATAAAAAATATTTTTAAGAATTTTATTTAAAATTTTGATTTAGTAAAAAAAAATCGATTTCTTTTTTTTATTATTATAACATTTTAATTGAATTTCCAAAAAAATTCAAAAAATCAATTTTAAACAATTAATTTTATATAATTACATTAAATAATAATAATAATAAATAATATATATATAAATATATATAATATTTATCTTTTTTTTTTATATTAAAAAAAAATAATAAATAAATAAATCAAAACAACAATTAAATTTATTAAAATTTCTTCGCTTAAATATAATCCTAATTGTAAAAAAAATAATCTTAATAAACAATAAAACCAAAATGCAAAAAAAAAAAAAATTTTTTTTTCAAATTTTCCAATGTTTTACTAAATTTCATTTAATTTTAATAATCCATTCAATAATATTTTAATTAAAAAAAAAAAATATTTTTGATTACAAAAATTTACTAAAATAAAAAAAAAAAACACTTATATTTTTTTTTTCCAAATAGATTATTTTTATTAAAACCAAGACCCGGAACCCTGATTATTTAAACAACAACCAACTCTTTTTTTTTTTAAATAAGGCAAAATATAAAATTTTATTAAAAAAAATTTTTTGATTTTTATATTTTTTTTTATTTTTTAAAAAAATAAATATTTTGCTAATCTCTAACTTGAAATTGTCGGTAGATTTTTACGATCGATAAAGTTGGTTTTAAGCTTAGCTAATGATTTTTTCAAGCGCAAAGCATTTAGACGCTCATTTGGATTCTCGACCCAGAGTTCCTCGGTAAGTCGAGTCATTTCGCTCAAGATCGAATTTTTCCTCCAAAGATAATTTATATCAGGTCTTAGCTTTTGCTCATAAACTATTTTAATCATTAGTGCCTCGTCCGGATCGCCTTGTATGTATTCATAATAAGGTAATTTATACTCAAACGAGTAAACACTATTTGTTTCTTCGTCTTCAAATTTACAACTGCGTATTAATTCCCACATGATTAATGCCATAGAATACATTTCTGCTTTTTGAAAATTGTCCAAATATCTAAAATCGGCTTTTCTAGTTAATATTTCTGGTGCCATGTATCGCTTAGTTCCAGTCCTTATAGGTCCTGTTTGAACTACTTTACCATCTTTATCACCACTTAAAGCTAAACCCAAATCTCCAATACAACAACTTAAATCAGATTTAACTAGAATATTTTTAGACTTTAGATCACAATGTGCTAGAGCAGGCTTGCCTTTACAACTTTCTATAGGCATATGCAAATGAACAAGACCATTAGTAATTGATAAAGCCATTTTAAGAGCTAGTTCAGGCGTTATTTGATTTAAAGTTAAATAGTCGTACAACGAACCATTTTCGTGGAATTCAGTAATAAGCCAAAGTTCAGTATATAAACCTCTATCAATATTATCTGATGCTATAAAACCTAGTATATTATCATGTCTAAAACCAGTCGTATTGTAAATATTACATTCATTTTCCCATGATTTTTCATCAGCTGAATTAAATGTTTTGACAGCAACCAGTCCGGCACGCCATTCTCCTTTGTATACTTCACCAAATCGTCCTTTGCCAATGCAAGGATAAATAAGCTTAATTTGTCTAGCAATTGTTCTTTGAACACATTGTGGAAAACCAGCGCCAGATCCCGAGCCAGACCATTCTAAATCAGTTTGTACTTGAGATTGTGTGCTTGGTGTTTGTAAACTATTTGTACCAACATAAGCAGATGACGATTGTGTGGTTGATAGAGGCGAATTGATTTCGATTGGCTCGGACAAAAGTGGCAAGAATGGTTCAAACATTTCACAAGGGCTAATTTTAAAATCATTTTCTTTATACAAATGAGGTTTAAAATTAAATTCACATTGATTTAAACTATTTTCTTTGCTGTGTATAGAAGTATTTGTAGTCGATGTAGTAGACGATGATTGAGTAGATGAAGATGAAGAAGAATATGGAGACATTACCGATTCGGTAGTTTTGCTTAATGAAGTCGAATTGGTCGGGTCCAAATTACAACTTTGCTGTTGTTGTTGCTGCTGGTGCTGCTGCTGCTGATGTTGTTGTTGTTGTAACAACTGTTGATGTTGCTGTTGCTGTTGTTGTTTATATATTTGAGATTTAAACTGTGCTTTGGCAGATTCAAGTTTGAATTTTTTATACAAAAAGAAGACAAACAAAGCCAATGCAATTAAAAACACACCAATAGAGAAACAAGATAGAACTAAATTGATCGGATTTAGTAATAAATTAGATGTGTTTTGTTCAGTGTTTTGATTGTGTACTAAGCTAGGTGGATCCAAATTGTTTGATGGTGAATTACTAAAATCGTTTATGTCTTTTATGGAAACTTGAGGAATCAGATCAATGTTACAATAAGGTTTTTCATCGCAGCAAAATTCGGCCGAATTGGTCAACACATGATACTTGTCTTTCGAGTTTTTTGTGTTTATTTTACAATCACGAAACTCGATCACTTTGCTTTTTATGCTATTTAAAGCTGATTGATCACAAGAATATTTATACCAAAAATTGCCGTTTCTTTTTTCAAGCTTTTTGGTCAAACATACCGTATTTGTTTGGCAAGTACGCAATTTCAATTTTGTCTGATTTAAAAACTTGGCCAAGTTTTCATCTAATTTATTAATTAAACTATTTGTTTGAGACATGTCTTTTGTTTTTTGTATCTTTGAATCTTCGTCAGGACACAATTGATCATCGTTGCAGAAACACTGGATCAATTTGTGAACATTGTTTGATTCAAGTTTTGTTTCTGTTTCCGAATTCATTTTGAATAAAATAAATTGAATTGAATTTTTTTTTTTTTTCGATTTTCTATGTATATTATTATTTTAATTAATTAATCTAAATTTATTATTATTTTTATTATTTTTGTTTTAAAATAAAAAAAAAAAAAAAATAAAAATTATAATAAAAAATGAGGTGAAATTCGTGTTAAAATATATAAAAAGAAATATAAAAAAAAAATATTTACTATATGATATATATATAGAAAAATATAGAAAATATAATGAAAATTATTAAGAACATACAGTAAACATTTTTATTTCATTTTTCCAAATTATTCGATTTTTTAATAAATTATTAAAATTTTATAGCTATTTTTATTTCTAAAGGTTGATGATGTTAAAAATTAGGATAATAATAATAATAATAATAATAATAATAATAATAATTTTAATTAAAATATTTTTCAGTGATAAATAAAATAAAAAAGAAAAAATAAAAAAAAAAAAAAAAAAAATGTAATTTATTTATTTAGGTTTAATTTTTGAGTAAATTAATAGACTTCAAAATTGTCTGTTGTGTTGTGTATTTTTAGCAGTATAAGATCTTATTAAGAAATACAGTTAAATAATCTTAAGATAAAATTTATTTATTGATTTCAAGTGTCACGTTTTCACAGAGAATACACAACACACCCGGAGCACCAATTTAAATAGCTTAATAGTATAATTATTTAAATACATAACTGTTTACTTTTACTTATCTATAAATAAATTTGTTTTTTGAATTTTAAATTTTTACCTAAATTCTAATTTTTAAACTTTAGTGTTTAAATAATAATAGTTTTAATACTTTGGATTTTGGTAAGCAAATTTAATTGTTTTTTTTTTTTTTTATTGATTGGTTAATAGCTAAATAAGATAAAAAAAGATGTTTATAGTTAACATCCAACACCTGCTTACTGCAAATGAATTGGTTTTTTATTAAGCGAATTCTATTAATAAATATTAATAAATATATATTTCAAGTATTTTTGTTTAAACTTTGAGACTTTATGAAAATTTAAATTTAAATTTGAATTGAGTTTATAAATAAAATTAAAAGATAAAATTATCTAAAATTTATTTTTAAAATAGAAATACTTTAAAAAATTAAAAAATTTTATTTTTATTAAATTTAAATTAAATAAAGTTAACAACAATTTAAACAAAAAGATAAACAAAAAATTATTTGAATTATCTTTAATATAACAATTTTATTTTTTCAAATAAGCTTTAAAAAATTAAAAAATTTTATTTTATTTTTTGAAAAGAAAATTTTCAAAACTAAAGAATCTTAAATACATATAAATATTAATATATTATATCTAAACCATAAAATCAAAATTAAAATAAAAATATTTAAATTCAAATGCTTCTTTTGAAAACAATTATTTTATTTCATACCTAAATTAAATTAATTAATTTAACATTTTGCTATTTTAATTTTTTTTTATTTTTTAATTTATCTTTTAAATTTTAATTAATTATTCATTACAGATGTTTAAACTTGTGATTCTTTTTTTTAATTTATGTGAAAGAATTTAAAATATTTTTGAACTAAATAACTAAATTTTGTTTTTTTATACTTTTTAAATGTCTAAAAAAAAAAAATTTTTTTTTTTTAAATAGAAAAATAAGCCTAAAGAAACCAAGAGAAACTGCCTTTGAAATATTCTAAAAAAAAAAGATTTGAATATTTCTAAAACTGGAAAGTAAAAATTTTGACTAACAAGTTACATCTTATAAATTTTATTTCAAATATTTTATATGATAAAATATTGATAAAATTCATAAAGCTATTAATACTGTATATTTTGCTTAAAAATATTAATAGAAACAAGATGAGATTGAATGAGATTTAAAATTAAAAGTATTTTTTTTTATTAAATTACAGAAATTAGATAAGCTAAATAAATTTATTTTACATAATTAATAAATAAAAGATCAAATAAATTCAAATTTAATGATTATTTATTTCTATTTTTATACTTAATTTATTTTAATTATTATTTAATATATACATATTTTTAATCCTATGTTATCAGTTAGAATAAATGAATTCAAATCTTACATCTGATTGAAATTAATAGAAAAAAAAAATTTTGAATATTGTTATTAATGGACGAATTATAAAAGCAATATATACAGTATACAGTATACAGTATCTAGTATTTTATTAAATTCTTGTAAATAATAGATAGAATAAAAAGATCTATATATTTATTAAATTACTTTTATTATTATTATTATTATTATTATTATTTGCAACATTAAAATTAATTTAAAATTCAAATATTTTATTTAAAAATTGTAATATGAATAAATTAAACAAACAAAGAAAAAAACAAATAAATTTTTTAACAAAAATTTAGAAATTTTTTAACAAAAATTTAGAAATTTTTTTTTAAAATAAGTAAAATTTACGTAATTTTTACAGTCTAAAAAAGATAAAATTAGAATATTTTTGAATAAATAAAATGTAATTAAAAAATTCTTGCAGCATTTTTGAATTGAATTGATTATAAAATAAAAAAAAATAATAATAATAATAATAGATATAATAGAATAATAGATAACAGAAAGAGTCTAGAATAGAAATTAAAAAATATGTTTCTTAATTTTATATAAATTTTTATTTGATTTAGTTTAGGTGAATAAAAAGAATTTATTTTTGTAAGAAAATTATAAAAATAAGTTTAATTTTTATTATTTTATTTTAATGTATTCATTAAAAAAAAAAATTTGATAAAAATTTCTTAATTTTTAAAATTAAAATTTTACGCTTTGAAATACCAAGATTATATTACAGATAAATTAATTGTTATTTTTTAGTTTAAATAAAAATACACAACACACACAAATTAAAATTTAAACAAATTTAAATTCTAGAATTGATGGTATTTAAAATAAAATGAAATTATTTTATGTATTAATTTAATCTTTAAATGTATTTATTGAAATTTGAAATAAGAGTAAGACCAATAATATAATTCAATAACATTAAAAGAGTTTTATAAACATCGTCTGCATCCAAGATAATATATAAATAAAAAAGAAGAAGAAAATTTTACATTTAAAATTTCAAAAGTCAAATGTAGTCAATTTTAGCAAAATATAAAATTTAAATATGAAGAATAAAATTTTTTTTAAAAATTTAAAATAAAAATGAAAATTCAACGTCAACAAATATTCAATTGATTTTTTTATTTTTTGTGTTTGTACCTTATTTTAATAATGGAATAATTAAAATATTTAAATGTAATTTTTAAAATAAAATTTATTTATTTTTTAAATTTAAATTTTTTATTTTATGACAAGAAAATAATATTTAAAAAAAAAATAAAATAAAAGTAATAATTTTTTATTTTGTTTTTGTTTATTAATTAATTTAAAATATTAAATAAATACATCAACAACAGCTAGAAACAAAAAAATGTTACAAAATATCAAAATAAAAAGGAAATAATTGAATTGGATTATTTTTTTTAAAACTTTAAAAAAAAAATAATTATATAATTATAACCACCGTATAAATACACATTTTTTCTTCAATTTTTTTTAATTTGAATTTTTTGGAAAAAAAAAATAAAATTAAAATAAATAACTAAACCCCATTTAGAAAACCCTTGAAATAATTTGCAATTGATTTAAAATTTTTAACAAAAAAAATATTTAAATTGCAACCCCATATTATTTTTATACAAATATATTCTTTTCCTAAGACTAGAAAAAAAAGCAGTTAGACTGCTGAATTTTAAAAGTATTTATTTTAAAAAAAGGAAAAAAAAACATCCTAAGAAATCAGATCTAGAAAATCTCTTAACGAAATCAAACAAACAAGTCTCATAAATGAGAATTTGGTAAACAAAAAAATGTGCGCATTTATATCGGCTTTAAGATAAATGAATGAAATGAGAAGAAAAAAAATTAACCAAAGGAAACGAAAAAAAAAAAAATGCGTTTGAAAAAAAATTCGAAAAATAATCTCGACTTTTAATTTGTCATTCTCATTTTTCCAATATTAAAAAAAAAAAAAGAAAAAGAAATTTCAATTTCAAACGCAACAATTTGTTTTTAAAATTTGTTCACACTTCTTATGGGCTCTTTTTTTTATCAAGGAAAAAAAACAAGAACTTCATTTAAAAAAAAATTAAATTATTCAAGATTAAATAAAAAAGTTCCTGAGTTTAAAATAGATTAAAATATTTTTTTTTATTGAATTTAAAAAAAAAACAACCCCGGATTCTTGTAAATGCAATTTCTTACAATTATAAAAATCTCTTTTTTTTTTTACTTAAAAAAAAAAAACTTGTTGGACGGCTCTGACTCAACTTTTAATGAAAACGAGTTTTTTGAATCAAGCAGCATTTTTTTTTCTTAACTTAGAAGTGTGTTTTGTTATTTGAATTAGAATCAATTTTGTTTTTTAAAAACAAATTATTTGACCAACAAAAAAGAAAAAAAAAAAATTACTAAGAGAAATAAAAATTGAAATTTTTTTTAAGTATTTTTTTTTATAGAATTTTTTAAGCTGCTGATTAAATGAAAGGCTGTTGTTGATGTAAAAAAACTCTTTTATTCTTAATCATGTTCTCAATCTATTCTTGATCGAACCAATCAAGTTTACCTTGTGCATATTGTTGATTGACACTTTGATTAGCGTAGTAGATTTGTTGCTGTTGTTGTTGTTGCTGCTGCTGTTGCTGCTGCTGCTGATGTTGAGGTAACATCCCTGTTTGATGGTAGTTTTGTTGTGGTGCAAAAGGAGCTGCGTTTACATTATAATAATGAGCAGGGTTTTGACCCTGATGATTAACATTATATTGTTGTTGTTGTTGTTGTTGTTGGCTATTATTATTATTCGGATATGCTTGATATACACTTTGTGGCTTGTTATTCTGATACTTTTGTCTGTAATCCCTGCTGGCAAATTGCTGATTAAATCTATTTTTATTTAAACTATTAGAAGAGCCATTGTTATTATTGAATTTATTCTTATTTGAGCCCTGTCTTATGTCATCTACCATTTTTTTCAAAAATTCTGGTATCTCTTGTTGAGTTTCTTTTAAAATATCATGCAAATCACGAGCTATATTTTTGTTTTTTTCATTGAAAAACGAAATAGCTTCTCCTGAATTACCTGCTCGACCAGTACGACCGATACGGTGAACATATTCATCAATATCAGTTGGTAAATCAAAATTAACCACAAACTTAACATTCGAAATATCCAAACCACGAGCTGCGACTGCTGTAGCGACAAGAATTGGTTTGCGAGCGTTTCTAAATGAGCGCAGCGCATCTTCTCTTTCTGCTTGACTCTTGTCACCATGTATACTAATAGCTGGATAGTTTTCTGATATCAAGAACTTTTCCAAATCATCAGCACCTCGTTTTGTTTCAACAAAAACCAATGTCAAAGCGTTCGGATCAGTTCTCAACAAGTCCAATAAAAACGAGCGTTTTTCTTCTTCTTCAACCCATTCTAGTTTTTGTGTTATCATAACAGATGTACTACCAACTCGGCCAACAGCTAAAAATATGTAATTATTCAAAAAATCTCGTGCCAAGTGTTGAATTTCTTTTGGAAATGTAGCCGAGAACATCATTGTTTGACGTTGACCAGTTCTGGGCATATCTCTTTTTTCAACTATATCTCTAATTTGTGGTTCAAAGCCCATATCCAACATACGATCTGCTTCGTCTAGAACCAAATATTTTACATTAGACAAGCCAATTTTGCTTCTATCATGTAAATCAATCAAACGACCTGGTGTTGCTACTAAAATATGACATCCTTGATCTAATTCTCTCATTTGAGCTTTTATATCCGAGCCACCATAAACAACACATGCTTTTACTCTTGATCTATATGAAAACTATATAAAAAAAAATTTATTAAAAATTATTAATTATAATACTAATTAAATTAAGTAATTTATTTATTTAATTTTATTAGAAAATTTATTTTAAATCAGAAACGAGGAATTATTTGTCAGCAGTTTGTTAAACAACTAAGACAGGGATAACTATTGCTCATCATTATAAAATAAATTGAAAAATTAATTAATTTTGAGTTATCTCAGACAAGAAGAACGGAAAGAATATTTCTTCATTATTAGAATTTAAATTCGTATGGCGGAATCAAATTATCATCACAGATAACTCATTTTTAGAAAAATTTTTAAAAAAAATATTAATTACTTTTCTAGCTTCATCGTATATTTGTAATGCGAGTTCTCTTGTCGGTGCCAAAACTAGTGAAATTGGTAGCATTTTTTTTCGTTTATTGATAAATGTGAAATTATTTAATTGAGGACCATTAAATATCAAATTCAATATTGGAACCAAAAAAGCTGCTGTTTTACCAGAACCTAAAATTTAAAATAAAATTAATCTTAATTCTAAATAATTTATTCAAATATTTATCCTCAGAGTGTAGAATAAGTGGATTAAGATTGATTAAGTTTCAGCATTAATTTATCTGAAATCAACATTCATCATAGGATTTTATTTAAAAAAAAAAAAAAATTTGGTCTAATCAGAGGTGTAGAATAAAAAGAACAACATTATTTTAAAAAAATAATTCTGTTATTATTTAATTTTGTCATCATTATAGACCAAGATTATTTTTTTTTTTTACATTTTAGCTAAAAAATCAGAAAAAACCACTTTATTTTGTCAGCAGTATTTTATTAACTAAGACAGGGATAACTTAAAAATCATCATATTTTTTAGCTATTAAATGTTGCAAAATTAATTGCGTTTTTTTTAATAGAATTATATGCAAATAAACGTATTTAATTATGCAACAAAAATTTAATAAAATTTGATAGAAATTTTACCAGTTTGAGCACAAGCCATTAGGTCACGTCTCGATGATATAATAGGCATAGCGTTCTTTTGTACTGGCGTTGGTTTAACATAATTGGTCAATTTTATATTATTATTAATAATTTCATGAAAATTTAAATCTTGAAACTTTAAAAAAAAAAAAAAACAATTAATTTCAAAACTATTTTTGAATAAATAAAGGTAGAAAAGATTTCAGTGGGATCGGAGAAGTTTTCATTTTAAATCAATTTTAAAAATGCGCTTTATAAACTCCGTTTTCATCATTAAATCTTTAATAAAAAAAAAAAATTACATAATATTTAAACTTACAGTATTTATAGCACGTGGTAAATTTTCACCAGTAACTTCGACAGGTATGTCTTCATAAGAATCAAAATTAATTCCATTTGTTGGTTTTGAATTGAACAATTCTCTTTAAAAATAAAAAAAATTATAAAAATAAAATTTATAGATTTTTTTTAAATTTATTTTGTATCACTTCTTCTTCTGTTTATTTTATTTGATAAAATAACAAAAATAAACAGGGTAAGTCTATGATAATCAATTTAGCAACTTTAATTTTCGATCTTTTATTAACAAAAATAAAGATCAAAACTCAAAAGCTGCTTTAATTTAATAAGAATAAAATAAAAAAAGCGAGATAAGAACTTACTTTTCTATTTCATCATCAGCTGCTAATGGACGTCCCCAATCATTTAAATGAATGTTTCCATTTTGTTCTGATTGATAATTATTTTGAAATGCACGTTGTTGATAAACATGATTACCATTTCCATTTCCATTACTATTACTGTTATTATTATTAATATTATTATTGTTGTTGTAAAATTTGTTTCCATTTTGTGGAGCTGAATTGTTGTATCGTTTTTTGTAAAACGTGTTTTGGTTCATTTCGTTTGGGGATATGATGCCATTATGGTTTTGCTGATATTGATTATTGCTTTCAATGCCGTTTTGTTGATACTGATTTGATTGTTGATATTTATTTTGTGATGGTTGCTGCTGCTGTTGTTGTTGTTGTTGTTGTTGTTGTTGTTGTGGTTGTTGTGGCTGTTGCTGCTGTGGTGGTGGTGGTTGAAAGTTATGTTTATTTGGATAAGTGTTAAATCTATAAATTTAGAAAAAAATTTAATTAAAATTTTATTAAAATTCAAAGAGAAGAAATAAAAAATGGTCAGTGTAACTATGACATAAAAAATCATGGTTTACGTTTGATAAACAAGTTTAGACATGTTCAAAGCTAAATGAGACTTTCAATAAAACATTGAAAATCTCCAAGAGAAAGAGAACAAGTCCAGACAAGTTTAAACAAACTTCTTTATTAGATTAAATATCATCATCCCATTTTTTTTTTAACTTAAAAAATCACATGAATAATAAAAGTTAAAATAACCTTTCATTTATTTGATTTTGATTGTTGTTATTATTGCGCTGAATATTATTATTATTATTATTGTTGGAGTTGTTGTTGGTGTTGTTGTAATACTTTTTGCCATTAGGTTGATTGTTATTGTTTATGTCGCCGTTCTGATTCCAATTTTGTCGCGTTGCTTGCGATTGCTTTTGTTGATTAAAATTATTATTGAAATGTGCTCCATTTGAATTGTATTGTGTTCTATTATTCAAATTGTAAAATGTGCTTTGATTATTTTGTTCTAAATTTGAATTTGTAAATTCTAAATTTCTGAAATGTGGCGGAACGTATTTATCTTTAAATTTTAAATTTTAAATAAAAACGTGTTTTTAAATAATAAAATAAAATTTTAAAATTTAAATTAATATTACTTGTATTAGATGCTTGTTGATTAATAGTTAAATTTTCGAACTATTTATATTAAAACAAAAAAAAACAAGAGTATTAATAATGGTTTTTTAAAACGACACTGACCTTATTTGCAAGTTTTTCTATTTCAGGACTAAGAAAAATGAAAAATTAAAAAAACGTGCAAATCGGCTTGAAAGTTAGTTTAGTTTATTAAATTTAATAGTTAATAATAATAATAAATAGTTAACCTGTCTATCTAACTGATTGAAATGAAGATCATTTTGTTGTGTTGTTGAAGAAGAAACAACTGAATTACCATTCATTTTTTTTTTTTATTATTGTAATTTGTATTTTTCTGTTTTTTAATTTAAAAAAAAAAATTTTAATTAAACTTTAAAAAATTTTTTGTTAATAAAATAAATTTTTATTTAAGCTTTAATTTATAAGTGATTTTTATTTTATTTTTTTTTTGTTTTCTAAAATATGTCCTATGTATCACAACTAAATGATAATAATAAATTTCAATTAAAACGATGATATGGCGCAATTTATTATTATAATTTTATTATATACTGAGGAATCTGTATTTAAACGCATTTAAAAAATTATAGTTTTTTTTTTTTTTTTTTTTTTTAAGAGCAAACTAAAATATATAGAAAATAAAAATAATATAATAATAATAATAATTTATAATTTTTTTTTTTTTTTTTTGATTCTTTTTGTGATAAGTATTTATTTATATATATATATATAAAATATGTTTTTCTTAATTTATTATAATTTATAATTTTCGTCTTACATTGTCGACATGATCGAGCGAAAATTATAAATTTATAAAAAGCGATAATTTTATTTATATATTTTATTTATGTATTGAAGAGAAAACATGAAATTAACAAGAATAACAAGAGATCAGATTTTTAAATGCTTATTATTTTGTCTTTATTTTTATTTTTATTTTTATTTTTAATTTAAACATTTGTTTAAACTCTAGGCTTTTAGCAAAATAAAAACTTTAAAAAAATTATAAATTTGTTTAAAATTCTAACAAGATTTTCAGGCATAAAATTGAAATTTGATACTATTTAGATATATTTCAAAATAAAAACAAATTTTCTCGTGTTTGACAAAGTTTTAATTTCTATGCTATTAACATATTTCGCTAATATACAATAATGTAATAATATAATAAAAAATATATTTTATTGTATGTTATATTATATATTATATGAATGCTTTAATAAAATAGAAACACAAGTAATAATGAAAAAAACTAAATTATATTAAAAAAATTTATTCTTTAGTTTCTTTTTTTTTTTATTTATTTTTGTACAAGTTAACTTTTAATAATAAGAAAAAAGTACAAAAAAAAAAGAGTTTTTTTTTTATATTTTAATTAATTCTTATTATTGTAATTTTTAATTTAGTTTTACAATAAATTCTTAAATTCTTGATATTGAATAATTTTGAGATATTAATTATTAAAATATTTACAATAAATTTTTATTTGAACCAAAAATTAACCAAAAACCAAATTGAAGTATTAAAAAAATATATTCTCTTTTTTTTTTTTGCTTATACTTTTTTGTTGTTTTTAATTAGTTAGGAAATATATTATATAGCAGCTGGTCTATAAATTAAAAAAAAAAAAATTCACAAAATTTAGAAAAACCAACTGAAATAACTAATTAAAAAATTATTCCCTCATCAATTGATTTCTCATCAATAAATTTATATTTTATTTTTCTCTTAAATTTAATCTTTTAATACGAAAATTAATATTAATTTTTAAACTGAGAAATTTTATAAAAACTAATTTTAAAATTTTTAAAAATTATTCTATTTTGATCAAATATTGTGTATTTGGAGATTATTTAATATATTAATATTATTTGAATTCAAGATAAATTCTTTCTTTCTTTAATTTTTATTTTAAATCGATACTTTATAAAAATATTTTTTTATTTTATATGTATTTATATATCTATGTTTTGATGTTATGTTGTATGTGTTTTTTTTTTTTTTTCAAATTTATATTCGAAACAAAAATAAATAAGCAGATAAACTGCTATTTAAGTAAACCAAAAAATATTCAAATTTTTAAAAAAATGGTTAATTACAAAAAAAAAATAAACAAAAATTTATACATTTTTTTGTTAACCATTTTAAAAAAAAACTTGGAAATTTAAAATAAAAAAAAAATAATAATAATAATATAAAGATAACAAGTAAATTTTGATAAATTTAAAAAATAGTTCATTTTTTTTAATTAATAAATTGAAAAAATATAAAAATATTTATATATTTATGTATATTGAGGTAGAAGTTTTTTTTTTTTTAATAATTTTCGGAATAATCGACTTTTTGTCGCTTATTTGAGCCTTGATAATTCTCGTCCCATCTTGATCCTCTTGATTGATTTGAATCTTTTTCAGTATATTTGTGATCATCTCTAGAAGAACTATAACTAGTACTAGTTTTATTTGTTTGATTTTGAAAACTTTTTCTATAATCTCTACTTGCAAAACGATTATTTTTGGCTCCATACTTGGATCTTTTATAAGCACCTGCCGACTCTGAGACTAGATTTTTCAAAAATTCTGGAATACTTTGATTGCTCTCTTCAAAAATCTCGTACAATCCTTTTGCTATGTTTTTATTTTTATCATTGAAAAAAGATATAGATTCTCCTAAATTGCCGGCTCTTCCTGTACGACCGATTCGGTGAACATATTCATCGACATCACCTGGCAGATCGAAATTTATGACTAGTTTAACATTAGATATATTTAAGCCTCTTGCCGCTACAGCTGTAGCAACTAATATTGGTTTATAGCCGTTTTTAAATGCATGCAAAGCATCTTCTCTTTCTGCTTGACTCTTGTCACCATGTATACTTATAGCTGGAAATCTCTTATTCATTAGAAACTTTTCTAAATCATCAGCGCCTCGTTTTGTTTCAACAAAAACTAGAGTCAATTCTTTTGGATAAGAGTTTAATATATCCATTAAATAATCATGCTTTTCGTTCTCTTCTACCCATAACAGTCTTTGTGTGATATTCAATGATGTACTACCAACCCGACCAACAGTTAAAAATATGTAATTATTCAAAAAATCTCGTGCCAAGTGTTGAATTTCTTTTGGAAATGTAGCCGAGAACATCATTGTTTGACGTTGACCAGTTCTTGGCATATCTCTTTTTTCAACTATATCTCTAATTTGTGGTTCAAAGCCCATATCTAACATACGATCTGCTTCGTCTAGGACTAAAAATTTTATGCTTGATAAAGATATTATATTGCGATCTAGTAAAGCTTTTAAACGTCCTGGTGTTGCTACTAAAATATCACAACCATAATCTAAATCTCTAATTTGAGATTTTGTATCAGCTCCACCATAAACCACACATGCTCTTGTTCGAGATTTATATGAAAACTAAATTTTTTTTAAAAATAAATGCAAATTTTTTATAAATAAGAAAAAAAAATCTAAATTTTGGTATATCTACTTTTCTAGCTTCATCATAAATTTGTACAGCTAATTCTCTAGTTGGCGCCAAAATCAATGCTTTTGGTAAAAAACTTTTTCTCGAGTTTACATAATTATAACTCGGACCACCACGGTCACTATAAAAAATCGTGTTTAAAATTGGAATTAAAAATGCAGCTGTTTTACCAGAGCCTGTTTGAGCACAAGCCATTAGATCACGTCTTGCAAATATTATCGGAATAGAATATTTTTGAACTGGTGTAGGTTTAACATATTTACACATTTTAATATTATCTAATATTATGTCATGTAATTTAATGTCATCAAACTTAAATATATTGAATACTTTTTTATTTAACTTTAAGAATAAAGTATAAATAATATTTTAGCTACTTTGTTTATAGGTCTAGGAACGCTTTCACCGCTTGCTTCAACTGGTATATCATCATAAGAGTCAAAATTAATTCCTGTACTTTGACTTTTAAATAGGTCTTTTTCTTTATCATTATCTTGATATTTTTTTGAGTCATTGGTATCATGATATTTTTTTGTCTTTGAATAATCGCTACTTGATCTATCATAATCACCAGCAGGCTTTCTACTCTTAGATTCATAATGCCTACTTGATGAATAACCAGAACTTGTTTTATTATGATTATTTATATCGCTTCTATCATCTTCATATTTTCTTTTTAAACTATATTCATCCCTAGATGAGCGTTCATCATGATAAATTTCTAATAAATAAAATTTTATCAAATTATACAATATCCTATTTATTTTATAAACTAAATTACTTGACGAACTTTGAGAATGTGAGTTTCTATTAGAATATGATCCATTTTGATCATAGCCATTATTTATCCGAAAATTCGGATTTTCTGAGTTATGAAAAGACATTTGGTTATAAAATTTTTTTTTGTTTTAAAATTTTTTTTATAAATTGAAAAGATACAATTAAATTTTTAAATTTTATTTTAGCATATGTAAGTTTACTTTTTGGAATCAATAGCAATTTTTTTTTTTTTTAATTTTAAAAGTGAATTTCATTAAAATAATTTACAAATTAAGATTTTGTTTTTTTCCAAGTTATGTATTCTTGATTGGGTACATCTTTGTTACCATATGGCCAAATATGATATGGCCCAGCGCTTAAATATTGTCCTGAACCAACACATTGTAATAAAAATCCGTCATTAAAATCAACAGTTTTCCATAATAAATAATTTAGATTCGGATAACGTTCTGGAGTGTAAGGCCAAATATGCAAAGGTCCTCCTCCACCATCTAAATAATGTCCTGTACCAACACATTGTAATAGAAAATTTCCTTGATAAGATTTAAGTTTCCATTTAATTAAATCTTGATTTTGTTTAATTTCAATTCTAGAAGACCAAATATGATTCAAATCGCCATCTAAATAACCGAATCGGTTATGAATAAAATATGAATCATCATCAACTGGTTTTGGTTCAGGAGTTGGCTCCGGAGTTGGACTTGGTGGATTAGGATCTGGTGATGGATTTGAATTTGGTGGAAAAACATTTTTTTCAAATTCTCCTATTACATTTCCGGGTGGATAATAGTTAGCCACAGCATAAAATGTACCACTCTGTGACTCTTATTAATTAAAATTTTTTTAAAATGTTGAAATAAGCTCAAAATTATAAAATTTACTAGCTATTCCGAATCCTACTTGTTGTGAGTTTTTCCATACAACTTGAGTAAAATGAGCTTAAAATTTAAATTTCAAGTTTGATTTTCACATAAAAAAAAAATGGAATTGTATTAAACCTGTATTTTCAAAAAATCCTTGATTAGAAAAGTTATAATTTTCTACTTCATTATACCATACCATGGTAGCGTCTCCACCATTATATACATCAACGCCAGATGACCAAGCTGCTAAAATATTCTCGCCAAGTATTCCTAGACTTGATTGACGTGAACTATGTTCTAATACATCTCGAGATGCAATATTCTGGGCCCATGATAAAGCTATATTATTAAGCTCTGAATTAAGAGATAGATCTGGAACACCATGTTTCTTTCTGCACTCATTATGTTTATTTAAAGCTTCTTGACAAAATTTTTTTTGCTCATCAATAGACATTTTAAGTAACGAAAATTCATTTTTTAATCAACTCGTTTTAATTTATACAAAAAAATGTTTGAGTTTTAGTCCAAAAATTATTTTTAAAATGAAATTTTTTTTTAAAACAAAATTCAAATTTCAAGTTAATTAAAATTATATATAAATGATTATAAACTAGCACCAGTTTTGATTAAAAATGCTTAAATCAAATTATTAGGGTCATGAAACAGATAAATGTATTAAGTTTCAAAGTCAGGAAGTTTGTTATTTCAAAAGCAAATAAAATCTTATTTTAAGAGGTAATTTTTATTAAATTTTAAATTTAATAATGAATTTTTTAAACTAAGATAAAAAATATTATTTTCTTTTTAAAATAAACTTTGATAAATTTTAATATTTTAAATGTAAATCAATTAACCTAGCAAACTTTTTTAAGTTTTTATAAATATTTTTGAAAAGCAAAATTTGATTGCATAATTAAAAAAAAAGGCAAAAATAAATGCAAGCTCTAACAAATTTTTTTATTTTTTTGAATGAATAAATTTTTAATATTTTAATGATTTTTAATGATGAAATAGCTTTAAATTTATTAAAAAAAACAAAAACAAAAAGAAGATAATTTTAAATTTAATTTAAAAATTTAATTTAATTTTAGATAAAATATAATAAATTTCTAATTAAATCTATAAAAAATCATGACAATTTTAAATTTTAACATAGGAGTTCTTGGCCATGTTGACAGTGGTAAAACTAGTCTTGCAAAAGCTTTAAGCACGATTGCTAGTACTGCTTGCTTTGATAAAAATCCGCAAAGCAAACAGCGTGGGATTACTCTTGACTTAGGTTTTTCTTCATTTACGATTGAATCAAATGAAGTGCTTAAACAAAACGGATTTGATCATGTACAATATACTTTAGTGGATTGTCCAGGGCATGCTGGTTTAATAAAAACTATAATAGGAGGTTGTATTTTTTTTTATTAAAATACTTATTAGTTTTAAATAATAAAATTTTTAATGTTCAGGAGCACAAATAATTGACATGATGCTTTTAGTTATCGACATAACAAAAGGCATACAAACTCAAACTGCTGAATGTTTGATAATCGGAGAAATTTGTTGCAATAAAATGTTAATTGTTTTGAATAAAATTGATTTAGTAGAAGAAAAAAATAGAGCCAAAGTTATTGAAAACATGAATAAAAGATTAATGAAAACTTTGGAAAACACAAAATTTGCAAATAGTCCAATAGTTGCTGTCGCTGCCAATCAGTCAAAAGAAGGCAATAAAGAAAACCTTGAAGAACAAATTTCAAATATAAGCTTAGAGAATAAAGCTCAAACAATGTTGAATATAGATGTGTTAATCGAAACGTTAAAAGCCTATACATTTTTACCAAATAGAAATGAACAAGAAGGTCCTTTTTTATTCGCTGTTGATCATTGTTTTACTATTAAAGGACAAGGCACAGTTATGACTGGAACCGTTTTAAATGGAAATATAAAAATCAATGATGTAATTTTTTTTCAATATAAATAAATTTAATTAGGGATAAAAACGATTTTTTTTTTGTTAGACAGTCGAAATACCCATTTTAAAATTGCAAAAAAAAGTAAAATCTATTCAAGTATTTCGTAAGCCTGTAGAAAAGGCTATTCAAGGAGATAGATGTGGTGTTTGTTTGGTTAATTTCGATTCAAAACAGTTCGAACGTGGTATTGTCTCAAGTCCAAATTTTGTAAAAAACTCATACGCTGTTATAATTTGTATAAATAAAATAAAGCATTTTAAACACAAAATTGATTCTGGCTCTAAATTTCATATTTCAATTGGACATGAGACAGTTTTAGCTAAAATTGAACTTTTTGGTGAAAACATTACGGAAACAGAGTCTTATAATAATAATAATAATAAAGAGTTTAATTTTGAAAAAGAATATTTTTATGTAAATCAAATAAACCTTGAACAAAATGAAATTAATAAAGAAGATGTACAAAAAAAAAAAATTAGATATTATGCTTTAATTGATTTTTGCAATGATTTAAGTGAGCATCTATCTGCAGGAGTTTTATGTGTTCCAAATAATCTTGTTATCGGATCCAAACTAGACACTGATATTCATTTAAATCAATGTCGTATTGCTTTTTATGGCAACGTTTTGCATTCGTTTACAAACAAAGATTTTAAAGAAATTATTCAAAATTCAACTTTAAACATTAATTCTCATTTATCAAGTCTAAAAATTTTTAAAGAAAAAGTAAAGGAGGGTATAGTAGAACGCAAACATGACGAATTTACAGTCATAGGAAAATCGTTATTTAAAAAAGAAACAAACATGGATATATTTGTAAATTTAAAAGTAATACTTTCTACTGGAGATGAGGGCTACATCGAAGGTAGTTTTGGTCAAAGTGGCAAATTTAAAGTAAGAATTCCAAAAGGCTTATCTCAAAAAGCAAAAGATGAATTAGACTCAAAGTCAAAAAAAAAGCCAAATATTAGCGATACAGATAATCAAGTATCAAATACTGAAGCTCAAAACGGACCTATAAAAATTTTTCTAAACTATAAAAGATTTATTTATGACGAGAAAAAAAAAATTACTCAGTAAATCGTATTTACCTATTTTAAATTATTTAAATAAAAAGCTTTTAAATTTGTAAAAAAAAAGAGAAGATTTATTTAGTATAAAAATTAAAAATTTTAAAAATTTATAAAAAAACAATAAAGTTTTCTAAAATATACAATTTTAACCCTAAACTCCTAAATTGACCCAAAAACTGTATTGCTTTAAATTATGATTATGAAAACTACTTGTTGAGCAAATATTACCACTCAAATCTAAATCAGTTAATTTAGAAAGTGGTTTGAATATTTCCAAATTATTTAAATTTAATTTATTTTGACTCAAATCTAAAATTTTTAAATTTTGTAAGTTTAAAAACGCGTTCGGTTCTATTTCTTCTATTTCATTTAAAGAAAAATTTATTATATTTAAATTATCCATAAATGTTAGCAGATTATTTTGTAATTTTTTGATTTTATTTTTTGAAAAAGCTAAAAATTTTAAACTTTTTAAACTTTCAAAAGTTTCTTTTTCGAGAAATTGAACATTATTCGAATATAAATACAATTCTTCTAGTTGATTTAAACCTTTAAAAGCATCTTTGCTTATTTTTTCTATCTTATTTCTTGAAATCATTAGCCTTTTTAAATTTTTATTTTCATTAAACATATCCGAATGAAGATATTTTAGATTATTATTCGATAAAACTAATTGTTTTAGATTTTTCAAACCATTGAAAGCATTATCTTCTATTGTAGATATTTTATTATTCGATAAGTTTAACTCTTCCAAATGAGTTGTAAAAATAAAACAATTTGATTCGATTTTGTTCAAATTGTTTGCAGATAAATCCAAAATTTTCAATTTTTCTAGGCTATGAAATATTTCATTTGAAACACTTGTTATTTTGTTATTTGATAAAATCAAACTCTTCAAGCTATTACAAGCTCTAAACAAAAATGCCTCAATTGAATCAATATTTGAAAATTCTAATTTTAATTCTTCTAGTTTTGATAAATAATTTTCCAAGTTTATTTCAAATATGTAGTTGATACTGAATTCTTGTTGAAATATATTTTTGATTGCATTCAGTTTTAAATATTCTAAATTCAAACAACTCCTTGATTATAAAAATTAATTAAAAATGTTTATTTTATTTTAGAAATCTTAATTCTAAAGAAAAACTTTGATTTTATTTGTTCAGATATCTTTTTTAAAAATTCATTTTCTTCATTGATTGAATCAATCAAAGTTTCATCAAAAATATAATCAATTGTTATCAATTGGCCAATTTTTTGTTGATTGCAAATACTTTTTTTGAAAAAAACAAACTTATTTGAGAGCAAGATTTTTTTCAGTTCTTGTATTTCACCAATTAAACAAAATTGAAGTTTTTTAATGCAGTTTAAAGTATTAACTGATTCTATTTGATCATTTAAAATATCATTTTTTATTAAATTGTTAAAATCGTTTTCAAATTTAATTAAATAATTTCCTAAATTAGATAAAATTGAAGAATTGTAATGAATTCTTTTAAGGTTAATTATCAACTCTGATTTGTAGACATTTAATTTATCTATCATCATATTTCTTATGTAATTTATTTCGTTTACTTGATCCAAATTAGAATCATTTAGAGTATTTATGTTATTTTCTACGCAAATATCAATAGCGAACTTAATCGAATCAATATACTCATTAATAAACAAAATAGGTGATTTTTTAATATATTTCAGCATAAATAATTTTGAGTTTAACCATTTTCTTAACAAATCCAACTCCATTTGTTTTTATTTCTAGTAACAAATAAATTAAGTTAGAAATTTGAAAGGTTATGAAAATAAAAAAATAAATAAATAAAACAAAATTTTAAATTTCAAAGGATTCATATATAAAATTTTGAATTAATTCAAACATAAATTAAGTCTCGGCTATATTATTTCTAAATTTCAAAATTTTCAAAAGGTTAGCTTCTTTGAAAAAAAAAAATAAATTAATGAATAAAACTTAAATTAAAATTATATATTTATTTTTATTTATTTTAATTGAAATTATAATAATAATAATAAAGATAAAACTAAACTAATACAATATTTATGATTTAATTGTTTTATTCCAAAATCTGACTAAAAATTTAATTATATTTCTTCAATCTATTTGATGTTCTAATAATAATTTTCTTAATGGCTCATCATTTTTTACGCCTTGAACAAATTCTTCTTGGCTCAGTTTTTTATCACCTGTTAAATCAAATTTTTTGATAACTTCTTCTACTCTGTTATCGACATTGTATCTTTCGTCTTTAGTATTTATATTCAACATAGTAAACAACATTTCAAACATTTTTTTCAATTCTTTTTTATCAATTTGTCCATTATTATCCAAATCATATAAATTAAAAGTCCATTTTAATCTTTCATCTAAGCTACCTTTAGATCTGATGTTGAAAGCTAATAGAAATTCGGTGAATTCAATATAGCCCGAATGATCAGTGTCAAAAGCGTTAAATACACTTTCTGCATATTTATCAGCTTTTCCTTCAGTCGGCTCCAACTGTGTGTATAATTTAACAAACTGTTTTTTATCTAGTTTTCCACTTGGGCAATCAATAATAAATGCATTATGCCATTGGATTATTTTCTCCCGATTGAAATTTGTATTCGCTTCTAAAAAAAGTAAATCTTTTTCGCTCAAGTAGTTTCTTGGCGAGCTTTTCTTATTTCCCATATTTAACAAATAAAATAAAAAAAAATAAAATCTAAAATTTTATAACTGAACTTGTTTTATTTCGTTTTTATATTTTTTTATAAAATAAACAAGCTTTAATCGAAATAGATAAATCTTTGAAAACGAAATCATTTTTTTTTTTAACAAAAATAAATAAAAGCCTAAAATAAAATATAAAAAAATGGAATATATTAAAAAAAAAAAACTAATATTTTTATAAAATTCAAATTTTAACTGTTTGTTTTAGTAAATTAGTCTATATTTGCTAGTAGTCAACTTGAAATTTAAGAATTTGAAGCCTTTTTTTTTAAAGATTTTAATTAAAAGCATATAGAAAAAGATATTACTATTTTGAAATTCAAGTCAATTGATTTTTATTTCTAATTAAAATACTTTTTGTTGTTTCAAGTTGTATATTTTTTTTAAATTAAATTTTTAGTTCTTAATTTTACTTGAAGTTTGATTTTTTTTTTTTTGTTTCGGTCCTAAATCTTTGAAGAGTTGAAACTTTCATCACGATATAAAATAAAAATAAAAATTCGATTTTTAACTTTATTTCTTTTTTTCGTTTCAAATAGATCCTTAATTGATTTAAAAAAAAAAATGTACTTAGGAAAAAATCGCTTAAGAGATTTAAAATAGAAAAAAAAAAAAAGTAATTATCTTTTTCTTTGTACTAAAAATTAAATAAAAATTTTTCGAAATCAAATAGAAAAAGAAAAAAATCGATTGAAATTGAATTTATTGTAGAAGATTTTTACAATATTGAAACATAGCATAATATATAATAAATAAAATTATTTAAAATAAACAAACAAATAGTTCTAGATAATATCTTCTTTTTTTTGAATCTATTTTATAAAAAAAGAGTTTCAAGTCTGTCTTTATTCGTATAATTTAAGAAAAAAACAAGTTGTTAAAAATTTAGAGCCAAAAACCAAAAAATTTATTTAGTTTATAGTAGAAAATAAACAACATTTTTGCATTTTTTAAAATTTCTTTTTATGATACATTTTGATTTTGTTAATCCAAAATAAAAAAAAAATATATATATATTAAAAGATTAAGATATTTTCTCAATTTATTATTAAAATTACTTATTAGAAGCCTAAACTAAAGAATATATATACAACGAAAAAAATCAAGTTTTAGCTTTTATTTTTAATTCAAAAGATTTTATATTTCTATTTTATTCTAAAATTTGATCTTAAATTAAGATTAACACAACGCAAAACGAAAAATTATCTGAGTTATTTATTTAAATATTAAGAACTTTATAAATATGTATTATTAAACTGATTATTTGTTTAGAAACGAATCAAATATGCACTTGATTCTTTTATTTTTATTATTACGATTATGATTATTTTAAAAAATTGTCATTTAAATATTTCCTTAATTGACTAATATATTCTTTTTTTTTTTTATTTTATTTTCTAAATCCAAAGTAAAGAGTGTTTTTTTTTAAAGCTTTTAAATGTCATAAAAAATATAAAATTTATATCCCAATAAATATTGTTTCAAGATAAGATATCTTAAAAATAATAATTTGCATTCGTTTTTTTTTTTTTTTATTTTTTATTTGAAATCATAAATTTCTAAATTTATAATTTTAAACGCAATTTAATTCAACAGGTTTGAATTTAACAACTAAAAGAATTTTAATTTTTATAAAAATTCCTTTTATTTAAAATAAAACTCAAAACACAAATTTTCTATTTAATGAGACATGAAAATAAAATTTTAATATTCATTTCATTTAGTAATAAAAGTATTAGCTGTAGACATATTTTTTATGTCATTAATTTCTATATTTTCTATTTCTTGTTTTAGTATACAAGGAAATATTTGGTTCCTTTCACTTTTATTTGTAAGCATTGAGCTGTTTCTAATACCATATAAAAAATAAACAATTAAACCTATCATATTGAATTGTTATTTATTTTTTATTTAATGTTTTAATTTAAATAAAAAATACCAATTCCAAACCATACAAAAAATCTAATCCAACTAGTTGCTGTAAGGCTCATTGTCAAATAAATATTGATAAATAAGCTTATTGTTGGTAATAATGGAACAAATGGAGCCTTTTTTTAATTTTTATTTTATAATATTTTTTTCAACTTTTGTTTTAATGGAATAAAAATTTATTTTTACTTTAAAAGTTTTTATTTCTTCATTTTGTGGTTGTCTCCAAATTATTATAAGACTAATTAAAACTAGTAATGCGAAAAACACAATTAAAAAAATAATATAAGCTTTAAACTCTTTTGCCGTTGATACAAAAATACAAATTGGTATAATTGAAATTACTTTATAAAAATTAATTTAAAATATTTTTTGTTGAGTTTTAAATAAAAATAACCTTTAACAAAACAAAAAAAACTAACAACTCTAGATGTTTGATTAGAACATTCTTGTTTTGGATTAAAAAGTCTTTTTAATAAGCCTTCTTCTGATTTTCCGAATATTTTAATTATTAAATTATGATCATTTTCTTCAGGTTCTTGTAAATATTGTTGAGATTCTGATTTCAGCTTTAATCTAATTGAACCAAATGATTTAGATTTTGGCGGAGTATATCTATAAATAAATATTAGTTTTTTTTTAAAGTTTCTTTTATACTAATAAAACCTTAATATCAAAACACAAATTGTCACTAAGCTATAGGCTAACAAAGTTCCTATTGATAACATATCAACCAGTTCGTTTAAATCTAAAAAAGCAGATAATAAGCCTTCCAATAATAATAATAATAGTAATTTATACTTAAAGAATTATTTTAAAATAAAAAATTTACAATTTACCTGCCAGTATACCACTCAAAATACAAGCTATATATGGTGTTTTAAAACGAGGAAGAATTTTAGACAGAAACTTAAATAAGAGACCGTCTTCTGCCATTGCTTTAAATAATTGTTTTTTTTTAATGTACTTAAATTAAAAAAAATAAAAATTTTAAAAAACCATATATTATTCTTGGTAATGGAAACATTGAAGCATATAAGCTTTGTAATAATAATTATTATTATAAAATTTAGTTTTTAAGTTTTTAAGTAAACCAAAATACCAAGTAAAAAGACTAACAATAGCACCAGTTGAAACAACATACTTTGCCCATGTTAAATTTACAAACTCAAATGCTTGAGGTAAAGGAGTGTCTGGGTTTAATAAATAATAAGGAATCATTAAAGTTAATACTGAAGACAGACCACAATATAATACTGTAACAACTATTAATGTAATTATAATACTCATAGGTATATTTCTTTTAGGCTTCATAACTTCTTCACCTTTTAAATTAAAAGCAAAATGATCAAATTTCTAAAATTTTCAACAACTTTTAAATGCGTTTAACCAGCCGAAGCAATAGAATCAAATCCGATATAAGCAAAGAAACATTTAGCAGCTCCACCAATAATTCCAGTTATTCCAAAAGGCATTAATCCACCTTTAAAATTGTTTCTATAACTTTAAAATAAAACAAAATTTTAAATTAAAAAGAGACCTTTTCCACATCGTGGTGATTCAGCTAAGCAAATTGTATTCGAATCGTTTGTAATAAAACTTGAATTATACTTAAAAACATAAGCTTTATATAATATTGTATTAAATAATAAAAAATTTAATCAAATTAAACTTCAGCTTTAATGTTCCAGTATTTGATATTAGTTTTTGTAGCACCACAAATAGTTATAAATAATATTATCAAAATATTAAGAACGGTGAATAATTTATTTAAAAAAGTAGATTCTTTAACACCCATTATTAATAAAGCTTTTTTTTTTATTTTTTTAAATTTGAAAAGTTTTTTTTATCAATAATAAAAAAATTTACTGGTAACTAGAATGGCTAAACCAAATGCTAAAAAATCAGGATAAGGTGCTATCGATGGTATATTAATGGGCATCGAGTTTCTAAACGCAATGCTAATTTTATTTCCTGTAATTGAATTAATGTATTGGCTTAACGCATTTGTTGTAGCAGAAACACCTTTTGCATATCAATTTATATAGAGTATGAAAAATATATATTTGTCAAAAAATCTACCAATAACATATTCTAAGATCAGATCCCATCCCATAATAAATGCAAATAATTCACCAATCGTTACATAAATATAAACATAGGCCGAACCACTTTTAGGAACTTTAGCTCCTAATTCAGCGTAACACAAACCCGAAAGAAAAGTAGCTATTGCAGCTATAATAAATGAGAATATGATAGAAGGCCCAGAATATTGAGTTATAACAGCTCCACTTAAAACATAAATACCCGAACCAAGTGTACATGAAATACCTATATTTTAATTTATTTGCTTGTATTCTAATAAGAAACTAAATAGCAAAATATTAAAACCTAAAGCTGTTATATCTAAAACTCCTAAAACTCTTGAGAGTCGAGTATTTTCTGCTGATTCAGGATCAAAAACTTTTTTCCTGTAAATAAAATCAAAGTTAAATTTCATATTTTTGATTTTCTTTTGAATTATGATCAAAGTTATATAATTTTAGAAACAAATTCGCATTTATATTAGCCAAAAAAAAATGATTTATAGCACAAAAAGTATTTTTATTAGTTGCAATCATGTTTATTAGCATTAAAGAATGTATACCAGTTATTTTGTATAATAAAAAAAATTTTATTTTTAGTCGAATTTTTTTAATATAAAGTGTTGTAAAAAAAGATAACTCCCAGACGGGGAATTGAACCCCGGTCTCCCGCGTGACAGGCGGGGATACTCACCACTATACTATCTGGGATACATTTCGAAAAAATTGAAATTTATAGTTTAAATATATCATTAAAATTTAAATTATATTAAATTAAAATATTAAAAATTTTTGTTATAAAATAAGCATAGAAAATTTTTGAAGGAATAGCATATTTTTAAAAATATTTAACAATTAAAAATGTGATTTATTATATGAATAAAAAAAAATTGTAAGGTTCTACCGAGATTTGAACTCGGATTGCTGGATTCAAAGTCCAGAGTGCTAACCGTTACACCATAGAACCCTTATCTAAAATTTACCCAAAAATATATTTTATATTTAAAAATTCATGCTTTATTAATTTTAAAGAAATGCATCAAAAAGCTGATTTTTTGTTAATTTTGTTTCTAAAATACTAAAATTTAAATCTAATTCAAATATCTCTAGTCCTTATTTAAAATATAAAAAAAAAATTTATTTTATATTTTGTTATTGAAAAAATGTTTAAGTTTAAAGTGAATTTTTCTAACAAACGTGTTATATTTAAAACAAATTTAAAAAATAATAATATCATATTCCTATTCAACTTCCTTTTTATTTTATAAAATTTAAATGAAAAGGATATACGATAGGAAAAATTAATTACAAATTGTTATCTATTTAAATTAATATTTCATATTAGCTGAAATTTTAATTAAATAATGGTTTAAACATTTTTTTTTTTAAATTTAAAAATTCAATTGTGTCTAGCTATGATGAAATTTAAACACAGACCTGTTCTGAAGCTCATTATAATGAACAGATAATTGTTTCACTGAGTTAGACTTTAGATTTAGATTTTTTAATTATTTTACCATATTTTCGCAGTTTTTACGCCATGGTGTAAAGACTGAATCTTCATTAATAACGCCATGGCGTTGACTGCGAAAATACGGTAAATTCAATTTAATAAAAAAAACTTAAAAATTTTCTTTGAATAAAACGTTTAATTCAAACGAAAATTCGGCTATATCTTTTAAATTAATATGATTATTTGAATCGGCTCTTAATGTACAATAAAAAAATTCTGGTGCATGTTCTAACATTTTGTACATTTGATACAATATTTTCCCATTGCAAGGCTTTATGTTATCTATAATTGATTTGTTAAATTTTTTTTCATTTAACCAATTTTCTACTTGATTTTCATTCCACGATATTTTATCTTTTGAATTCGTGCTAGAAATATTCTGGTCATCTTTTTTTCCTTCATTTTGATTGTTTTTTGTTTCCATTGGCTTTTTATAAACGTTATTTAATTCAGCCAAGAGTCTTCTCATACACTCTTCAAATGAATACTTTTTAAAATTTACAAACATTTTTGATCCTAATATAATACCAAGCCTAAACATATAAAAAAATTAAAATTCAGCTTTTTATTGGCTTATAGTTTAAATTACCATCCATCTGGTTTGTAATCTTTTTGTAAAATTAAAGGAATAATTGGTTTATTCAATTGAACTGAGTATTCTGCTTCAAGTCTACAATTTGAACTTAGTTTATACTTTTCAGTCATACACATCAGCACACATTCGCTTTGTTCAATCGCATGAGCCATACTCTCTAAGCTTGAACCTCTAATATCTTCGACATCAATCCATATCTTATAGCCGGATTTTTCAAGCTCTGTTTTTATTGATAAGCACAAATCTCTACTTTCTCTATTATAGCTAATCATTATGTGCTTTTGTTGGATTGGTAATTTAGATTCGATTTCGTTTATGGTTTGATTTGTCTGTGAATTTTCTTGCTCTGACTTGATTTTTATATCTAGCATCCATAAAATGCCATTACAATTTTTTAATAATATTTTATTAGTTATTTCTTGATTGTTTGACAAACTGGTTAAAAAATTAATAAACTCTGTATCTTTTAATAAATCGCTTTTAATTTTTTCATCAAAACACAATTGATAAAGCAATTTTAGTGAATATTCTTTTTCAAAGTCATTTCCATTCAATATAATCTTTTTTAAATAAATTTTCATCAAAAATGTTTCATAAATATCTTGTTTAATGTTGTCATTAACTGACATGTTATACAAAGCTTGTATCAATTCAACTAAGTGAAAATCTTGATCACTTATGTTGCTAAAAACTACTTCTTGAACAGTTTCATTTTCTTCGAATTGAAACTTTGTTCTTTGAAGAGAGTCGTCGTTTTTCTCTAACAACTCGGCACAATTTTTAACTAAATAACTAATATGCTCAATTGCTAATTTTATTTCAGGCAAAGTATTTATTTGTTGGTCACTAGCTATGTTAGCTATAATCATATAAACATAAAATCTATAATCTTCATCTATAGGTCCTAATTTATCAGCAAATTTTCTACAAATGTTTACAGAATCACAGCTTTCCCAGATTTTATTAAATTTGTATTTCATTCTGCTCAAATTATGTAATGATCCAATTACACAAGCAAAACAATATTTCAGCATTGATGAAGAAACTTTTTTTGTTAAATTTTCAATCAAAAAATCAGATAACAAATCATCATTTATAAAATTAAACAAAATTTGAATGCCATCGGAATTTTTATGAAATTTGATGCAAAATTTTATACAATCATTGGAATAGTTTGTAATTATGGCAGCTATTTTTCCTATAAAAGTCATATAAATGTTTAAATTAGCGTTTAGTTTTGTTGACGAATCATTAATTGAAATTCTATTTGCATTAGTTTTTAAATATTCTAATGAATTATTGTAAAAGTATTTAAATGATACGATCAAAAAATGAACAAAAAAGTTTTGATTTTCTGATAAAATATTGTCTAGCCTATTCTCCATAATTTGATCTTCAATAAAATAAATAATATTCATAGCTTCCATACTATTTTCTATTAATTCTGGTTTATTCAAATATCTTAAATATTTTATTCCAACATTTAACTTTTGAATACAAATTTCTTTAGCTAAATCATTGTCTAGTTCAAACGAAAAATTCAGATCTATAAAATGATCTTTTTTTCCTAAATTGTAATCAATTATAAAAATATACCAATAAATATCAAAACTTTCATTTTTATCAAATAACTCTTTTAAACTTTCTAAATATTCTAACTCTTTTTTCCAATTGTTTGAATCATTTATTGAAGATTTGAGGCTTAAATATATTAAAGTTTCTAGCATAACTTGATAGTCATATTCTTTGAGTTCAAATTTGTTTATTTGATCATCAAGCTTTTTGGATTTTTTTAAAATTTCTAATAGAATTTGATAAATTTCTGATTTATTTTTATTTAATTTAATACAAAATTCAGTCGATTTCGAAGATAAAACATAATATATTTCAATTAATTTAATCAAAACTAACAAAAAAATATCTAAATTGCACGTATCAAATATTTTATTTGTATCTAAATGTTCCCAATTCAATTTAAATAAATTAAACAAAACATCAATAATAAAATGTTGATTATTTTCTAATAAACTATCAAAATTGAATTCGCTATCTTTAAAAAAATAATTAGATAGATATTTTAAAGCGCCTATAATTTGTTTTGATTTTGAAATTGAGTCCGAATTTTTCATAAAATCCAAATATTTTATTGCTAAATCTCTCTTTTTGCTTTTAATAATACCATCTTCATTTTCGATTATTTCAAAATTGTTCATTATTGGATATTTAACTCTATGATTAATTTTTTTTGGCAGAGATTTTTTTTGAGTTACTTAGTAACTGAATATTTTTAAAAAATAATTTTAGTAAATTTTTTATTTTATGATTTTGAAAAAGTATATTAATATGAATAGAATAATAAAATAAAATAATTAACTCAGCCACCACCTCCATCCAGTTAGTGAGTCTAAACTTCCATTGAACCATCCTTAGAAATTGTGATTGTTTGTTTCATTAAATTTACATCTAATTACTTCATTATAACCAATACTACTAAAAAAAATAAAAGAATCGTATTCAATCCTATTAATTGGCCGCTTCCCTAACTTTGTTTACAGCTTTTTTACAATCTCGAATATGATCAGTAGGTAATAAAAGATGACAGTGACAAACCCATGCTATATCAAAAGGTGGATACAAATCATACTGTTTCATTAGCAATGGTAGCCAATATTTTTCGTAACCATGAATGGCTTATTTAAGAATTATTCCATCATAAAATATGTTCATCTACAAATTTTAGAAATTCCAGTTGATTTAAAGCTTCGTAAATCAAATCTACTGAAAATGAAATGTTTCGATATTCATTCATTTAAAAGATTTAGATTGAAGCTTTAATAAATTTATTAAATATCTAAATTTTAACTTATAATATAACATAATAAATTATTTACAGAAATAAGTTTAAAACAAGAATATTATAAGCCCGGCTAGCTCAGTCGGTAGAGCATGGGACTCTTAATCCCAGGGTCGTGGGTTCGAGCCCCACGTTGGGCGAAATTAATTTTTTATTTCATTAAATTTTTATATTAAAAATTCTCTTTTATGATTATTTATAAAAAAAAAGGCAAAGTAAATATTGAAATGAACAATAACAATTTGAAATCTTCTTAATAATTGCGTATTTCAGTTTTCTATAAAAGCTAAGAAAATATTTTTACCAAAAAATTTAAATAACACAAATATAATTGAATATTTTTATATTTTATTAGGATACAAATTTACTTTTTTTTAATTTGAAAATTTAAATAAGCTCATAGAATCCAAAAGTGTTTAAAAAAAAATAAATGAAAAAATTAAATTTCGCCCAACGTGGGGCTCGAACCCACGACCCTGGGATTAAGAGTCCCATGCTCTACCGACTGAGCTAGCCGGGCTTTAATTTTAATTGTTATATTTGTCTTGTAAAAATTCCTTTATAAAAGATTTAAAAGAAATAATTTGGTTACAACTTGAGAGTTAAAATTAATTTTAATTCATTCTATTTGAAAATTTATCATCAACAGAATCTGGTATTTTTAAATGGAATTTTGAGTTTTTCCCTTTTAATATTATGTAAATATTATTAAAATTGTAATTAAAAATTAATATAAGCTTCAATAAGTTAGATAACCTCTAGAACGAAATCGATTCGGATTCGATATAATAGCTGTCATTATTTTTAATACTTTTAATTAATTACTTTTCCAAATTCGTCTTTTTAAGTAGATTTTAGCCTTGAAATTAGTGTCAAATTTTGTGTTTACTATAGTTGAAAATACCTCAATATTTATATTAACAAAACTTAATTTTTTTATCTCATAAAATAAAAGTATTTTTTCAAATTTTTTTTTTTGATTAAAATATTAGTAAAATTAATATTCTTTCTGATTTTAATTTAAATAAATCTAAAAATATGTTTTACTAATCTTTTAAAATTTTTTGAATTAAAAAATTAAATTTCGCCCAACGTGGGGCTCGAACCCACGACCCTGGGATTAAGAGTCCCATGCTCTACCGACTGAGCTAGCCGGGCTTACTGCTTAACTATTAAGAATAATTATTATTCTATTTATCAAAGCATTTATTATCCAATAAAGATGTTACTGTATTTATAATTTATTTAAATTTAACTTTAAATTATTTTTAAATTTCTAATTTTTTATGATTAAAATATCTTTAAAAAAACAATTAATAAAATCTCATCCAAAGTTGTTTAAAAAAAAATATTAAATAAAATTAGAAAAAATTAATTTCGCCCAACGTGGGGCTCGAACCCACGACCCTGGGATTAAGAGTCCCATGCTCTACCGACTGAGCTAGCCGGGCTTGTTAATTAGATATTTGCAAGTTACTGTTTATTTAATAAATTAAATTAGCTTTCTAATGCTTAGTGGAAGCATTGTCTTTGCGCCTGGTTTAGGACGTTCTGTAATTCGAAAACAGAATTCATTTGAATCTTCTAAAATGTGTCTCTCGTGTTGCCAACTAAACAAAGCTCCATCTGTTGTTTCTAGAAATGGATTTATTTCTATTACAAATAATTTTGAATCACTTAAAACTGCAAAATCAATAATATAATTTTTTAAGAAATTTTTAGAATTCAATTTATGTTTGATTTGATTATTATAAAAATCTAATATTTTATTTTTGATTTCTTCTTTTTGTTCGTTTAATTTTTTTGAATAAATCAAATAATTATATTGAGAAAGAGCCGTAAGTTTATCATTGAAAACAAAACCTCTAAACTCCATGTCGATTTTTATTTCAATAAATTCTCTAATTATAAAATTTTGATTAAATCTTTCTAACTTTTCAGTTGCAAGTAACATATCTTGATATATTCTTTCACTTTTTATAAACATATCGATTACTTGAGTTGAATTTTTTACTTTTAAGCTATCGAAAGCTGCTTTAAGCATGCAAATAATTTGTTCATTTTCATTTTCTTTTAAATTATCATTTAGTTCTTCTAAATATTTTAAGTAAATTGTTTTAAAATTTTTAGATGCTAATGGAGAATCTTTGGCACTTCTACAAGAAGTTTTAACAAATACAAAATTTTCCATTTTAATGAAATTGTTAATAACAGTGTGCAATCTTTGTTCAAGACTAACTATTCCTTTTTTTTGTTCCTGACTTAGTAAACTTTTCCAATCATTTATTTTAATCAAATCTTCAATTGTTTTATCTTTAAAATAAGCTTCATATATTTCAATAAATAGTGTTGCATCTTTCAATTCAATCGGACAAAACTCGGTTCTAAATGTATTGTCTTTTAATAAATGATACCAATTTTCAATATTACAGTCCAAAACATTAGATTGATATAAATCGATCGCATTTTTTGATAAAAATCCAGCTAGTTTTGGATCTGAATAATCTTTAATAGGACCTTTTGGTTTAGTAAGTTTTGCAGATTTAAGTTGCTCGAGAAAATTCGACATTAAAATTGATAATTTTCAATGATTAATCAAAATGTAAAAATAAAGCTTAAAGATGAATAATTTTGGCTTTAAAAAGTTTTAAAAATATTTGATAATTATTCAAATTTGAAATTTTTTAAATTTAATTTTGCATTCTTGACTTAAACGTGTAAAACAAAATTAATAATTTAATTTAAAATAAAACAAAATTTCTAGTTTTTTTTTTATTTGAAAAAATTCAAAATATATATTTAATTAATATTAAAAAATTTATGCTTGTTAAAAATCTTTTCTCTTCTTTGTTGCTTAAATTGAATTAATTAGAAATTTTTTAACAGAAAAAAAATTAAAATATGCTTAAATTAAAATTTATATAATGGGAGAAATATCTTATTTTAGAGCTGTTTTAATTTATGCTAAAAAATCATGGGATCTTTTCAGGTTTAGAATTTTTTTAACTAAATTTGGACAACAACAGCAAGAACATGCCAAAAATAAAATTTTAATTCAATTTAAAATAAGAAGTGGACTGAAAATAAGAAGCGCGCCGAAATCAATTAAGAGAAGAAAAATTTTAATTTACAAAATTGTTTTTGCTGGTGTTGCTAAGTTAATATTCTTTTAGAAACTAATTTTTAATCACTAAAGTACAAGATAAAAAATTTTGAAAGATATTATGGAGTTCATTTAAGAAGTTTAAGCAGGTTTGAAAATTTTAGTCCACCACTTAAAATTGAAATTAAAATTTTATTCAAATTAAATATAAATAAATTTAAAATTTTTATAAAAATTAAAAGATCGCGTCGTTTTATTACGTTTGTTGTATCCATTTTTCTTTTTATCATTTTGATTTTGTACATATATTCGCCGAAAACCAGAAAAATTGGTAATTATTCAGGTATATTTTAATTAATAATTAATAAAGCTTATTTTTCTAAATCTGAAAATTCTTCTAGCCGAGCTTGAAAATTGCATTAACTCAAAGCTAGAAAGATTGAAAAATTTGATTAATTCTCAAAATGTAGTTGTATCTGAATGGCCTAATATTGAAAAAGAGAAATTAATAAGTGATTCTGATTCTTCTAAAAGTTCTAGTCTAGAAGAACATTTATATGATAATGATGAAAAGCTTTTTTTACCTTATACAGGAAACGGGTATATAGGTCTTTCAATAATTAGTAAACAAGGTCTATATGCGAATCATCAAAAAACTTTGAGTTTATCTTTAAATTATAGCCCATTGGCTCAAATATATTCTGATAATTTGTCTAAAAAAGGTATTATTATAAACCTTTAATTATCAAATTATTTTACTAAATCTCGATCAGAAGTAACAATTATTGAGTTTTTGCCAGGCTTAGTCGGAAAAATTCAATGTTACCAGAGCGTATAGTTTTTATTATTCTTATAATGAATCTTATTATTCTAGTAACTTTATATTATATTTTAAGAATAAAGAATGTATTGAAGTATCGAGCACAGTATTTGCTCATCGTACAAGGCCAAGTATTTTAATTGAAGAAATAACTTTAAATAATCCGACTGTAATTCAAAAAATTTATAATCAATTTTTAATTTATATATTTTTTGAAACTTTAATAAAGAAAGAGTCAGTTACTTTTGATATTATTCAAATGGGAGCTAAAAATTGGAATTTGACGAGCACAAAAATAGAAAAGTAGTTTTAATTATATAAAATTATAATTTTTCTAAATTCAATAAATTTTTAGTTTTAATAACATGGAATTTACAATTACCAAAGGCATAATAGATGTTGTAATTGATAATAAGCTAAAACATTTATGTATATCAGTTGGTTCAACTAAATTAGAAAGCACAATTAAGTTAAAAGAGCATGAGTATTATTTTTTTTTTTATCTTACCGGATATTTTGCTATTTTAATTTGATAATATTTGCGCTAAAATAGATTTAATATAAAATATTATTTAATTACAGTCGTAAAATACTCATCGACATTTCTAAGCGGAAAAATTGAAAATTTAGAGCCGGTATTAGGAAATTTAGAAAACCAAGTGATAAATGTACTTTAAAAATTTGTATTATATTTTTAAAATATTTTAACTGAATAATTTTTTTATAGGAATTAAAAGAAGCAACTTCTTTAGGATTTAAAAAACTCAAAAGAGAACATATGCAAGCTTGGAATGAAGTAAAAAATATTTTATTAATAATCTTTAAAAAAAATATATATATAGAACAATTTAGATTTGGAAAAGTGGTTTTGGAATTAGCAATTCATTAGCCACTGGCGCTCTTAATGGAGATCAAATAAATGCTTCATTGTATTATGTTTTATCAAATATGAGAGCTCCATCAATTGAATTAACTCAAGTGCAGACAAAAAATTCATCATTAATAACTGAATGGAAAATTGAATACCATACAGAACGTTGTTATGAAGGCTTTAGTACTTTACATGCTGTAAAATTATGGAAACTACCATTAAATGAATTTGAAATAAATAATCTAACTTCAATATGGTTGCTAACCCTTCAAAAGCACGGATGTAAAAGTTTGATTGAATTAGGAGCAATAGGCGTTATTCAAGCTTTATTATTAAGTATTGGAGGTTTCAAATTTACCAATCATCATTTAGATTTAAATTTAAACCCTCGTCAATTGCACCGTGATTACTATTTTCGTAATATAAATTATGCTAATATGTCTCTATTAAGTGTTGAAGTAATCGTTGATTCAGATAACCATGCCAAATTATATGTAACTTTAAACAGTTTAATAGATCCAAATCAAAAGTTTTATGCTTGTGATGCTGGTTGCATTGACACACCTGTAAAATTAGAACTGTAAAAATAAATTTTTTTTATACCGAAAAAATTTTAATTCTAAATTTTAAAAAGATATGAAAGAACAGAATTTCCAGTAAAACTTACAAATCCTCCAACATCAATATTGTATGTATCATCTGATAAAAATCATATTGATGAATTAAAACATACTTTGCATGTTCAAGAAGTTGATATTGGTAAATTAAATTTTATTAGATATAAAAATATTTTATAAAGATTTCAAATTTCTCTAAGCGCCACAGCAAGACGCAAATTCAATTGCAATTCACAAACATGGACATTCATTAGCTGGTTTAGCAACTTTATTTTGGACCATATTTGTTATCTTAATAATCATATTTCATTTATTTCTGTTTAAACTAATTTATAGAGAATTATGTGGATCAATAAATAGTAGCGATAATAAGAGTTCAAACTATTCTGGTAATAATGAATATATAAAAAAGCATCGTTACGCTAGAACTGTTTAAAAAAACAATTTTATTTTTTTTTAATAAAAATTTATCTAATTTATTTGAAAAAAGTTGGTTGATTAAAAGTTTTTTTATTCTTTTGTGTTGTAAAATTTTTTAAATAAAAATTAATTGAATTTTTTAAACAAAATTAAAATGAGTTTAATTAATGATCTACGAGAAATAAAAAATATTTGTAATGGTTATATTTAAGGTTAAAACTTTTGAAGATTTCTTACAAGAGACTTATTAGAATTAAAATATAGAAGAAAATCTGTTTTTAAAAATTAATTTAAATCGTTCTTATGTTAATACATATATCTAAATATAACTTTTTACATTATTAAATAATAAAAAAAATTAAAAAATGAAATATTTGAAAAACATTGATATTTTTATTTTAAAAAATAAGTTAAAAGTTAAAAATTCAAACTTATTTTATATTGATAATATAAAACGGGAATCAATTATTTTTAAATTTAAATTTAAATATTTAATATTGAGTAAAAGCTGAAGAAAATTCTTCACTTGATACAACACCATCACCATTTGAATCAAAATAAGATCTTAATTCAGCATCGCTGACTGGTCTTTCGCTAGCGCTATAGTTGTTGGCGGTAGCTTGAGCTTGTTCTAATGATACTAATCCTGATGTTTCAGCTGATGAAACTAATTGACCTTGGGATCTTGAAGCATCATATGATACACCTAAACCACTTAAGTATGATCTGTATTCGGATAAACCAGCTCTGTCTAAATCAACTAATCTTAAAGCTTGTAAATCACCTTCTAATTCTGGTAAACCTTGAGCGTTTTGGGCTGCAGCTAAAACAGTATCTGGAGCACCGACTCTTCTGGCAGCAGAAACGAATTCTTCGTGTCTTAATAAGCTGCTTCCGTGTTGTCTAACATATTCAGCTGGATCAGCTTGTTGAGTACCTAAGTTTTTCAATTGACGATTTACTTCAACTTCTGGGTTTTCCCATTGAATAACTAAATTTCTTGGGTTTGGTAAAACACAATCTTGTTCAGCTGGTTGGAAGACTACTCTTCTTTTTGTTGTTTATAACCTAACCATTTTTCTAATAATACTTGTTGTGGTCTTGCTGGTACAGCTGGTAATCTTTCAACAACTACTTTTCTGGCTGGTGGTGGTAATACTCTACCTGGAACAGTGACTACTTGATCTGGAACTCTTGGTGGTGGTGGTGGTGGAGCTTCACGTAAAACTAATGGAGCTGGGTTAGCTGGTTTTGGTGGAGCTTGTCTAACAACCAATGGTGGAGCTGGAGCTACTTGTCTGTTTGGTAATTGTCTTACGACTAAATCACCTGGTCTTGGGGCAGCTGGTGGTTCTAAGAATCTATATTGAACTTCTTGTACATATCTTACTTTTTCAGATGGTCTTTTTCTAACAACTTCTGGGTTTGGGTCTTCGTTTAATTTGTATTGATCTAATGGTAAAGCTGGTAAAAATCCGCAACCATTTGATGAAGCTTGGGCAGTTTCACCAGAGTAGATACCTACGGTTCTGTATTGGTTATCTTCGTATGAAGCCATTGTTTTTTTGTTTTAATTATTTTAAAAACTTTTTTAATTATTAAGTTTTAAAGAATAGATTGATGATAAAAAATCTTTTAGAATTTCCTATTTATATACATTTAAAACAAACAAAGATAACTGATGCGTTCAAGTAACTTCCATAAATCATTAAAGAAAATTGTACAATTTTAACAAAATTATAATTTTCCATTTTCATTTTGGAATTTTAATGTAAATTAAAAATACAGGTAAGAAAAAGATCAAAAATTTAAAATATTTTCATTAATTTTTTTCATATTATTATAAACAAGACTTTCTCCCTAGTATAATATTTTTAAAGAATCTAAAATATTAAATTTCTAATATTTTGTTGATTGATCCGATAAAATCAGAAAATTACGGCATAAACATAATTTTTTTTAATTACATTACAGCCTATAATCAAAATGAAAAACAAAAAGATGTGTAAGATAATTAAATTGTTTTAGTAAAATTATAAAATTTTTCTTCTTTTTAATACTGGAATTTTAATTCAAATTTTATTTTATTGAGGTAAAGAAATATCGAAAAATTAATTTTTTTTTTATCAAAATATTTTTATTTGAAAATTCTTCATCGTCAAATAATTATGATGATTTTTTTATTGATAGTTTTTATTTTAATTAAGCAAACAAGCATTGTAAATTTTTTAGCTTTCAATAAATTAATTACCATAATTTGTTGTTTTTATCAACATAAGTTTACAATTTAAACATTTTATTTATTGTTCATATTACTTTGTTTTTTATATCATTTTCTTTTAGCATTTATGACAAAGATTTTGACTAGTATTTTGTAAAAGAAATACAATCGAGGTTCATATTCAGACTAAAACAAGAGCATAAAATTTTGTTCATAATTTTATCCAAGATTTAATAATTTTATTACCAAAACCAATACCTTTTAGCTTTTTTCAAAATAATATCCTATTTTATTGATTCTCTTGCCAAACTAAAAAATTAAAATATGAATATAAAAAATTATACGTGGCTTCAAAAATATTTTAAAAAAACAAACTATTACTTTTAATTTAGAATGGAAAAAAACAATTTTGATGTGCCTTTTTCATAATATAAACATAATTGTAAATTTGAATACTTTATAACGAGTTAGAAGACTCAAACAAAGAAAGTAATAATTTCTAATGATTTAAAAGTTTCTCAACAAATAAGTTTATAAGATCACAATTAGAATTTTCAATGTCTGTATGGAATCCTTACTTAGATTGGTACGAGCAACTAAAAAAAAATATTTTTATTAAAATCAAAATATTTTTATTTGAAAATTCTTCATCGTCAAATAATTATGATGATTTTTTTATTGATAGTTTTTATTTTAATTAAGCAAACAAGCATTGTAAATTTTTTAGCTTTCAATAAATTAATTACCATAATTTGTTGTTTTTATCAACATAAGTTTACAATTTAAACATTTTATTTATTGTTCATATTACTTTGTTTTTTATATCATTTTCTTTTAGCATTTATGATAATAGTTAATTAGCTGATAATAGTAGTCTTTATATCAGCACTAATTTTTTATTTAATAACAAAATGATCTGATAAAGAAACTAACGAATAATCTAATACTAGTAAATATGAAAAGTTTTGATTAAATTAATTTAATTAGTTAGTTTCTTTATCAGATCATTTTGTTATTAAATAAAAAATTAGTGCTGATATAAAGACTACTATTATCAGCTAATTAACTATTATCATAAATGCTAAAAGAAAATGATATAAAAAACAAAGTAATATGAACAATAAATAAAATGTTTAAATTGTAAACTTATGTTGCGTTCAAGTAACTTCCATAAATCATTAAAGAAAATTGTACAATTTTAACAAAATTATAATTTTCCATTTTCATTTTGGAATTTTAATGTAAATTAAAAATACAGGTAAGAAAAAGATCAAAAATTTAAAATATTTTCATTAAGGAGTGTAGGAGTGATATTATAATTTACTGTCTTTTGCATTCTTCAAAGATTTTATAATTTCATGAAGAGCAGTTTCACAAGAGTGTGAGTTGCGAAAGCCATGTTGACTCAAAAAAAAGATTGTTTTCATCAAAGTGTGATTGTGATCTGTTTTGCTAGCACTTTTTCAAAAAGTTTTGCGATTTGTGGCAGAACTGAAATCCTTTAATTATTGATATCATTCATATCACCTTTATTTTTATATAATGGAGTAACAATCGCTGTTTTTCATTTTTTTTGGAATTTGTTTACAACTGATGCAAAAATTGAATTATTTACTTAAAATACCAGAAAGATTTGATTCTTTGATAATTGTAGATTGAATTCCAGAGACACCAGAACTGTTATTAGAATCTAATTCGCTTATTAGCTCAATAACTGTTTCTTCAGATACAGGCTTGAAATTTAAAGATTTTGGTGCAAATATAGAAAAGTCTAATAATATTTTAAATTGATTGCTAACAAAGTTCATACAGTCATTATAAGAAGCCTCAGAATTCGGTGAAAACCAAGTAAAAAAAGTATTAAATGCATTACAGACATTTTGTTTTCCGTTATATCGAAAAATATTATATTAAAAGATTAGAGAATTTTTTTTTCAATCTTAATTTCTTTACGTTTTTTTATTATATTGTGTTTTATGTTTTTATTCAAAATTTAAAATAAACAAATGTCTAAATTAAACTTAATATAATTTAGAGATAGAATATTAACTTAATATAATAAAAATTTAGTTCTTATTATTGTTATGCTCGCGTTTAAGCGGCATAATTAAATAAAACTAAAAATATAATTTAAAGTTTAATTATTTTATTTGAGATCCAAAAATCTAATTATGTTAACAAAAATTACAAGTATTTATATTAAAAATAAGTGTGTGTGTGTATCGGTCTGCAGGTTGAGGATGTTAATCGCAAACAGTAAGAATAATTTACATGCATAACATACCTCCCCCCTTTAGACATGAGGTCCCCGAATTACAAATTTTTAATTTAAAATTTAAATTTAACAAGAACAAAAAATTTTGCGTATATATATAAGTGAGGTTAATTATAATAAGTATGTTTTTTATTTTATTTTTAATTTTCAATTTTTTAGTTTTTTGTTTTTTATTATTTAATTATCGTTTTTCTTCTTTTATTGTATACCGCTACTGTGCCTGTCGAATTGTTGTAAGAGTAGACTGGTTCATCGGTCGGCGGCATATAGGGCAGTCACCAGAGTTTTTCATATGCTCGGTTAAGCAGGGACTACAATAAATATGACCACAAATACTTATCTTTATTTCTTTTAAATCTTTTTTCCCGACCGACTCCAAGCAAATTGGACAATTAATTTCAAGGAGTTGAAAAGCTCCGATCTTGTTGGCTTGGCTTCTTTGAGGATCCAATTCTTGTTTCAACTGATTTATTTCTTTATCCACTTCCGCTTCTTTTTTTCTATCTTCGTCAGCTCGCAACATCTGATTTTCCTGACTTAACCGAGCTATCGTATCGGTCAATCTCCTTAAATCATTTTGATTTGACTCTAACTCGGAGGCGCGTATTTCGAGATCTACTATGTCGTCCTCCAGTTCGAGTCTGTCCAACTCCAGTATCCGTCTTCTTTCATCTAGTTGTGCACGTTGTTGCTCCATATCACGTATCGTACTAACACGATACGTTTCTATCTCATCGTACTTTTTATCCAACTTTTCTTCTTCTTCCATCACTTTTAGCAGATATTCGTCCATCTTACTCTGGTCTTCTTCGAGTTGTCGCTGACGATAATTCAGAGCTCTTTCTTTCCGAGCCAATTCGAGCTGGTCTTTGTATTTTTCTTCAAATTCGGCTCGATCTCTGTCGAGGGCCGTACGGTCCTTTTGTACGTCTTCTTGAAGCTTCAGTATCTTTTCGCGGGCCCATTCCAACACTTCGGCTTTTGCTTTAATTTCCGGCGGACTCAATTTATTAACTTTAAAGTGATGTTCGCTGGAAGGTATTCGATTGATCTCGAACTTGAGTTCCCGATCTTTCCAAGGTACGCCGTTAAAAGCCGCGACAACGCGGTGATGTATCCGTCGATTTACGTATCTAAGGTGGCCAACGGTTGTGGGTGTAAAATTGGCGGTATGTTGAACCACAAGTTTGTACATATCACCAAAACCAAATATAAAATTCTCGTGACGGATGGCCGCTTCCAGATCGTGACAAACTCCCTCATAGTTAGGAATATTCCTAATAAAAATGTCTCGGTCGCATTCAGCCTTCTCATCGGGTACGTTCGACATACGCGAGTTTTTAATACCGAATCGTATACTCTGGTTCTCACAAAAAAGCGGTGGGAGGATGGTGGTAGTTGTGGCGCGTATTTCCCACTTTTTGATGTTGTCTATCAATTCTTCAAGGGGATCAGATGCCTTTACCGGTTCGGACACTTGAAATCCTTGTCGATCGCGCTCTTGTTGATTAAATCGCAATAAACCTCTTCCTCTTCCAAACATTTTATTGTTTTTGTAAATTTGTAAAATTATTTTGAATAATATTCTCACTCGTATTTATACTAAAATTTTAATTCTTTGTACATTTGTATATAAGTATCGGTAATTACAAAATCACGAGTCACAATTCAAAAATAACAATTTGCAACATCCAAGTATATAGAAATAATAATTTACAATAAAAATTTATAAAAGAAAATTTTATCGATTGTATAGTTATCTGATAGATTGGTAGGTGAGACGATCAACAGGTTTTCGAACTCGTTGACTTTGTCTTAAGTTGTGTATCGGTCGACTTCTGCGAGATTGAAAAGGATTACACATCTCATCAGATTCGTTTTGCAATTCTACGTTTTTCGGAATGCTAGACTCTGCTATAGCCGTGGAAGGTACTATCATAGCGGAAAAATCGCTGTGGTCTTCATCTGTAACAATTGGGTCAGGGATTGGCTTTCTAGGTCTACCTACTGGCCTTTTTGGACCAATGCAAGCAGTATTTTTGTATAGGATGACACTAGAGGCATCTAGACTAGCAGAACTATTATTTACCAAGTATTCACCAAAGAAACGTTTAAGCCTGTTTATGTGAACGGTGCTTATTTTAGCTTTTTGGCTACCGTAGCGTTTTATTTTATAATTCAGATAACTCATTTTGTCCACAATAACAAAAGGACCCTCCCATTTATGAGCTAATTTTCGAGATAAGCCTTTTCCGATTCTCACTATATTTCGCATAACCAAGTCTCCTGGGTTATATTCAACTGATCTTATATTTCTTTCACCGATAATCCTCGATTTATTAATTTTGATATCTCTACGTAATGAGGCTCGTTTGAATACCACTCTGAGGTTTTCTTTTAAATCATTCACAAACTTGTTTACTTCGTCTGGCTCCGCGTCCTCAGGTTCCATCGCAAGATACTGACTGTTTAGTAATATATTGTCCGACTGCATAATTAGATCAATCGGGATTTTTGGCTTCCTACCGTAAAGCAGTTCGAACGGACTGTAACCAGTCGTCTCATGTACCGATATATTGTAAGCAAATGTTAATTTTTTCAAAAGGACATCCCAGTTACTTTGATTGGTATCACAGAAACTAGCGATCATGTTTTTTAGAGTCCGGTTGAATCTTTCGGTTATACCATTACATTGCGGATGATATGGACTCGTTTTTAACTGATAAATGTCTAATAGCTCATATATACGTTGTAACAGTTTAGCTTGGTAATTTTTTCCCAAATCGGTAAGTATATTAGTCGGAAGGCCGTAAGAAAACATGAAATCTATAATGCACTCCGCCGTTGTATCCGCAGTTTGATTTTTAATGGCATATGCAGCGACCCATTTGGAAAAATGATCACAAATGACTAGTATGTATTTATTTCCTGCTTTAGACATTGGTAACGGTCCTATAGTGTCCGCAGTAATAACTTGTAGCGGTTGAGAAGTTGTAATGAATTTAATACGGGCTTTCATTATCTTACTAGGACTTTTTACCTTCTGACAAGTCGGGCATTGCTTTATAAAATTTTCCACCTTTTTTCGCAAATTTGGTCTAAAAAATCGGCTAAGTAATTTTTCAGAAGTGCGTTTTACGCCAAGATGTCCCCCAATGACGCTTGAATGTACTAAACTAAGCACTTTATCGATGTCATCTTTAGGTAGAACTAATAGTTTGTTAACCCTGCCATCACTATCTTCCCTTATTAAATATAACTGATCAGCTTCTAGGGATAATGATTCGTAATTCTGCAGAAGTTGGCGTTGGAACTCATTCTCATACTCCATGGGTGGTTTTGTTTCACCATAATCTCGGATTAGATTCTTTATCCATTCAATATCCGCGTCGGTTTTTTGATTTATGAAAACATTCGGAATGTTTTCGTCCTCACTGGTATCGGTTGAATCTGTGACTTGCTTGGTAAGGTTTGTTATATAATTAATTGAAAAATTTTTTAAATGTTTAATCAAAACATGGTTGATTATCAACGGAACGTCATCATCGTGATTGACATAATAGGGAAGTGGCCATCTAGATAAGGCATCCGCATTGTTGTGAAGTCTACCACTTCTATAAATAATGCTAAATTCATAATTATTAAGCCTAATTAGCCATCTTAATAGTCTCGAATTCGGCTTCTTACAGTTGATCAACCATGAAAGCGGTTGATGATCAGTTACTATATTAAAATGTTTACCAAATAAATATTGGTGAAAGTGTTCTACTGCTAGAACTATTGCAACAAGTTCTTTTTCCGAAGTACTGTAGTTTTGTTGTGCGTTATTTAAGCATTTGCTATAATAGGCTACAGGTCTGAAACAACCATCCATCTCTTGGGATAGTACGGCTCCGATCCCCGTATTACATGCATCTGTTTCGAGTCTGAATTCTTTTTTCAAATCGGGTAGGATTAAAACAGTATCGGTTGTTAAACAAGTACGCAATATATTAAAAGAGTTTTCGCATTCGTCGTTCCACAAAAGATCTCCGTGTTCATCTACTCCATCTTTTGAAGTTAATCGATATAGTGGCTTAGCTATGAGGGAAAAGTCTTTTATGAACTTCCTGTAGTATTGAGCTAGGCCTAGAAACGATTGAACTTGCTTTACGTTTCTTGGGGTAGAGATTTTCAATATAGCCTGAACTTTGGAATCATCGGGACGAATGCATTTATGGGAAATCTTATGACCAAGGAATATGACTTCTTGTATTAAGATTTCACACTTTTTTAATTTTACCCTGAGGTTGTTTTCCATCAGTTTGTTTATAACTTTAATTAAATGTTGATAATGTTCCTGTATAGAAGAGGAAAACACTAAAATGTCATCTAAAAAGACAATGACAAATCCATCATCAATAAATTCTTTGAGAATTCTGTTCATAATTCTTTGAAAGGTTGCCGGGGCATTGGTAAGTCCCATGGGCATCACCACGTATTCATATAGACCCCATTCGCATGAAAAAGCAGTATACTTTCTAGAATTTTCTTCAATTTTGATCTGGTAATATCCAGAGTATAAGTCTAGCTTGCTGTACCATTTCGCTGTAGCTAGACGAGCAAATAAATCTTCAGGATTTGGAAGTGGGTGAGCATCTTTAATTGTAAGAGAATTAAGATCCCTATAATCCACCGTAAAGCGGATTGATCCATCTGGCTTCGAAACAAGTAAAACAGGTGAGCTCCATGCACTATCGCTAGCTTGAATGAGACCAGCGTTTAACATTTCCGTTAACATCTGCTTGAATTCTTCCCTTTTACTGTAGGGGATTCGACGCGTTCGGTGACGTATCGGTTTGCAGTTTATATTAGTCAAAACGATCTTGTGAGAATTTAAAGTGTTCTTACTCGACTTTAAATCTAGTAAAGTAGCGGCAGATACTTTTTCTAACTCATTTTTCAGCATGTTTCTAGCTTCTTCTAAACTATCGCTTTTATTGTCTTTAACGTCTTCAACTCCATGGCAATCCGAAATAATACCTGTTTGGTTAGAATAATCAACACTTTGAGCGACGGTGGGGGATTCTATATGGCCTATATACTGTATTGGTCCTATCGTATTTGTATTAAACTTTGATTCACCTTGATTGGATTCAATTTTTTGAATGAGCTTGGCGACAACCTTTCTCATAAATTTAATGGCGCGATCCAATTCTGGAATACAACTATATAAATCTCTCCCCAATAGAAGATTAGTTGATAGACCTTTGACGACCAGTATATTTGGTTCTAGCCGCTCGTCTCCGAGTTGCATCATCACTCGAGCTAACCCCACCACGTTATCCATAACTCCTCCAGCGGAGAGAATTGGCAAATCGTATCGGTATATAAAGGGTGTCGGAGACAATTGAGGTAAAATTTTTTCGTTTAAAACAGTAATATCGGCTCCTGTATCCACATCATATTGTATCACTGTGTTGTTTATTTTACATAATCCATGTATTGGTTGAGAGCTAATGACATTATTTTCTTTCACTTGCATTACGTTTAACTTCGATTTTTCGTCACGTACGTCTGAATTAGCTTTGTTAGAGCTGCTTTTCACTGTATCGGTCTTGTTAACTACAGGCTCTTGTTTGCAATCATTGGGTTTGTGCTTCTTTTTACAACCTTTGCACCACCTTATGCATGTTATCCTGTCTATATTATCCTGCCATCGTCTATCCTGCACGTGACCAGGCATATCGTCCAATTTAGCGAAAGCACTGAAATCAACGTTGTATCCGTTGGTGGCATTGTCACAAGTGGGTCCTAGCACACCAGCGTCAGGCTGACTTTTACAATTATTTTTTGGCGGATACGATGAATTTAGTTGGCCATCTATTACAATGGTCTTTTGTATTAGTTGAATTGAAGGTGCTTGTAGTATTAATTTCATCCTCGAGAATTGATCATCGAGTTGTTGAGCATAATCCACCAACTCATTAAGTTTTTTAGTTTCGAATTTTCTACATAGTTTTTCTTTGATTCTATGATCTGTTATTCCTCGAATAAAGCGATCTTTTATTACCTCCTCATGCACGTGGTTTTCATTCTTAAAAGCCAACTTAGCTAAACGACGCAGTTCACATACGTACTGATACAAATTTTCACCCTTGTGTTGAATCCTAGTAGCAAAAGTGGAAAACGGGTCAACCTCATCTACTCTCTTTCCATATAACTTGATTAAAAAGGATTTAATTTCCTCAAAATTAGCGTAGGGGTTTACATTCATAATCATTTCCTCCACTTGCTGCAGACACTCTTCACCTAAATAGCTCAATATGGAATCTATTTTGTCATCTTCATTCATATTTGTAGAGAAGATTTCGAAGTTCCTTAGCCAATGGTATAGGTTGTCGCCTTGTTTATAAACAGTAGGTGCTCTTGTATGAAACTTGTGGCGTCTTAATAAGCTTTTTTGTCTGGATCTCCTAAAAATGTTTAAGCAAGCTAACACTATCTTCTTAAAGAACGGTTGAGCTGTGCATCTTAGTTTATACCATTCGTTTATGAATAAGATTGTTACTAAGACCGATAAAGCTGAGGCGATTAGAATCCAGTATACGTCTTCGATTGGACTAACCGGTGGTACATCATTTTTTGCTGTATCTATTTTTATCTCCGGGTCCATAACTTTTATACTTTCTTCCAAGCCAACAACATTATCAATTGAATATAAAGGATCAATAACATTACTTTGTTGCTTTAGCCATGCTAAACCCCTCCCCCATGAATCACGATTCAACATATCATCCATAAAGGACTGTAAAGAGAGGTTGTATAAGCTGATAGCTAAAACGATAATTACATGTAAAAACAGCATGGTTTAAGACCACGTTGTTAATGAGCTTAAGAGACTTAATGAATTTTTATCGGGCGCCAATGTTATGCTCGCGTTTAAGCGGCATAATTAAATAAAACTAAAAATATAATTTAAAGTTTAATTATTTTATTTGAGATCCAAAAATCTAATTATGTTAACAAAAATTACAAGTATTTATATTAAAAATAAGTGTGTGTGTGTATCGGTCTGCAGGTTGAGGATGTTAATCGCAAACAGTAAGAATAATTTACTGTCGGCGTAACATTATTTATTATATTATATTTTAAATAAAGGTCCTAAAAAATAAGTTGTCAATTAAATTGCTTCGTTTTAAGAAGCTTTTTTTTCAAGAAATATATTTGTTTGTTGTTTTATTTTTTCCATTATGCCAAAAATTCGTTTTATTAAATTCGCAATTTAAAAAAAAAATTGTATTCTTTTTAAATGGTTTTGTTTCCGTATTTTATTTTTTATTCTTTTTATCAAGGAATTCGTTAAAACAAGATTCGTTATTAGAAGGATTAACTGTAATTAGGTTTGTTAAAATATTTATTGAAAAATTACAAAATTTACTGCAAATTTGGTTGGTCCTTAATAGGAAATACTAACCCACACATCTATTTTACTATTAAATTTAGAATTAAACGGAAAAGTAATTGGTCTTGCCGATTTTAATCTTAAATGATAAAAAGGCTTATCAAATACTTTTACAAACAACTCTATTTTGAGGTATAATTTCTAAACAGTCTAAGCCTAATAAAGCATCGTGATTGTCGTTTTCCGATTAAATTAAATTAATCAAAACTTTATTAAAGATCGAAAAGAAAATCTTAAAATTCTAAGCTAAACAAAAAATCTTGGAGACTAGAGATCATTTTTAAATTACGGCCGAAAAAAAATTTGTCATAAATGCTAAAAGAAAATAATATAAAAAAACAAATAAGTAATTGAATTAAATCGCCTCTTAATCTTCTTTCTTCTTATGTTGTTATTTTTAGTTTTTTGAATTTAAGTTCGTAGGGATAGTTTCTAATTCCAGTTGCTTTTTTAGTTGCTCGTACCAATCTAAGTAAGGATTCCATACAGACATTGAAAATTCTAATTGTGATCTTATAAACTTATTTGTTGAGAAACTTTTAAATCATTAGAAATTATTACTTTCTTTGTTTGAGTCTTCTAACTCGTTATAAAGTATTCAAATTTACAATTATGTTTATATTATGAAAAAGGCACATCAAAATTGTTTTTTTCCATTCTAAATTAAAAGTAATAGTTTGTTTTTTAAAATATTTTTGAAGCCACGTATAATTTTTTATATTCATATTTTAATTTTTTAGTTTGGCAAGAGAATCAATAAAATAGGATATTATTTTGAAAAAAGCTAAAAGGTATTGGTTTTGGTAATAAAATTATTAAATCTTGGATAAAATTATGAACAAAATTTTATGCTCTTGTTTTAGTCTGAATATGAACCTCGATTGTATTTCTTTTACAAAATACTAGTCAAAATCTTTGTCATAAATGCTAAAAGAAAATGATATAAAAAACAAAGTAATATGAACAATAAATAAAATGTTTAAATTGTAAACTTATGTTGATAAAAACAACAAATTATGGTAATTAATTTATTGAAAGCTAAAAAATTTACAATGCTTGTTTGCTTAATTAAAATAAAAACTATCAATAAAAAAATCATCATAATTATTTGACGATGAAGAATTTTCAAATAAAAATATTTTGATAAAAAAAAAATTAATTTTTCGATATTTCTTTACCTCAATAAAATAAAATTTGAATTAAAATTCCAATATTAAAAAGAAGAAAAATTTTATAATTTTACTAAAACAATTTAATTATCTTACACATCTTTTTGTTTTTCATTTTGATTATAGGCTGTAATGTAATTAAAAAAAATTATGTTTATGCCGTAATTTTCTGATTTTATCGGATCAATCAACAAAATATTAGAAATTTAATATTTTAGATTCTTTAAAAATATTATACTAGGGAGAAAGTCTTGTTTATAATAATATGAAAAAAATTAATGAAAATATTTTAAATTTTTGATCTTTTTCTTACCTGTATTTTTAATTTACATTAAAATTCCAAAATGAAAATGGAAAATTATAATTTTGTTAAAATTGTACAATTTTCTTTAATGATTTATGGAAGTTACTTGAACGCATCAGTTATCTTTGTTTGTTTTAAATGTATATAAATAGGAAATTCTAAAAGATTTTTTATCATCAATCTATTCTTTAAAACTTAATAATTAAAAAAGTTTTTAAAATAATTAAAACAAAAAAACAATGGCTTCATACGAAGATAACCAATACAGAACCGTAGGTATCTACTCTGGTGAAACTGCCCAAGCTTCATCAAATGGTTGCGGATTTTTACCAGCTTTACCATTAGATCAATACAAATTAAACGAAGACCCAAACCCAGAAGTTGTTAGAAAAAGACCATCTGAAAAAGTAAGATATGTACAAGAAGTTCAATATAGATTCTTAGAACCACCAGCTGCCCCAAGACCAGGTGATTTAGTCGTAAGACAATTACCAAACAGACAAGTAGCTCCAGCTCCACCATTGGTTGTTAGACAAGCTCCACCAAAACCAGCTAACCCAGCTCCATTAGTTTTACGTGAAGCTCCACCACCACCACCACCAAGAGTTCCAGATCAAGTAGTCACTGTTCCAGGTAGAGTATTACCACCACCAGCCAGAAAAGTAGTTGTTGAAAGATTACCAGCTGTACCAGCAAGACCACAACAAGTATTATTAGAAAAATGGTTAGGTTATAAACAACAAAAAAGAAGAGTAGTCTTCCAACCAGCTGAACAAGATTGTGTTTTACCAAACCCAAGAAATTTAGTTATTCAATGGGAAAACCCAGAAGTTGAAGTAAATCGTCAATTGAAAAACTTAGGTACTCAACAAGCTGATCCAGCTGAATATGTTAGACAACACGGAAGCAGCTTATTAAGACACGAAGAATTCGTTTCTGCTGCCAGAAGAGTCGGTGCTCCAGATACTGTTTTAGCTGCAGCCCAAAACGCTCAAGGTTTACCAGAATTAGAAGGTGATTTACAAGCTTTAAGATTAGTTGATTTAGACAGAGCTGGTTTATCCGAATACAGATCATACTTAAGTGGTTTAGGTGTATCATATGATGCTTCAAGATCCCAAGGTCAATTAGTTTCATCAGCTGAAACATCAGGATTAGTATCATTAGAACAAGCTCAAGCTACCGCCAACAACTATAGCGCTAGCGAAAGACCAGTCAGCGATGCTGAATTAAGATCTTATTTTGATTCAAATGGTGATGGTGTTGTATCAAGTGAAGAATTTTCTTCAGCTTTTACTCAATATTAAATATTTAAATTTAAATTTAAAAATAATTGATTCCCGTTTTATATTATCAATATAAAATAAGTTTGAATTTTTAACTTTTAACTTATTTTTTAAAATAAAAATATCAATGTTTTTCAAATATTTCATTTTTTAATTTTTTTATAATTTGGAATAAAACCATTTTTATAAGATTATACTGCACTTATGTCAGACCCCATTTGCAATATTGCGTCCAAGCTTGGAGTCCGTCTTTGAAAAAAGACATTGCCGAACTTGAAAAAGTGCAACGGAGAGCAATCAAACTGGTACCTTTTATTAGACATCTAAGTTAAGAAGAACCTTTGAAATACTTGGGTCTCACAGCACTCATATGAAAGAAGAAGAGTTGATACTATTCAATACTTCAAAATCTTTGGTGGATTTAACAATTTAAATTGGTACAATATTAACAGATTAATGGTGGCAGGAAGAAATGATAGCCCAGCAGCTGGAGTCCGAGGAAATAATCATCGTATCGCAAGGCAGTTAACATTGGTGGAATCCAGGAAAAACTTTTTGTAAAACAGAGTGGTGAATGAATGGAACAAGTTACCACCTCATATTATCAGCGCAGTAACAGTCAATGGTTTTAAAAACAGATATGATCGTTTTACAGAGGGAGAGAAAAATTAATATACGTCCAAGTTGTGCTTTAGCAGATTTTTGAACAAATCTTGCTTCGTCCGCTTACGTGGGATGTAGATTTCAGTTATTATTATTATTATTATTATTTAATAGAGTAAATAACTTTTGTTATAACTGAAAAAATTGAAGTCACCTCATATTTTTAAAAAATATACTTATAAGATGATTTTTTCGAAAAGCACTAAAGTATCTTTAAATTATTTTTATTTATAAATTGAATATAGAAAAATATAAAATAATAAGAGTGTCAGATTTCGCATTTTTTAGTCTAGTGATGAAATAAAAGTAAAACCAATTAAGAAAAAAATGTTTTTCCAAAAATTAGACTTAATTTAGAATCGGTAATCATAGCTTAACCATAAGGTTTAATCTATTTTAACCGTTGATAATAAATTTATCAGTTTGTTCTTCAAATTAAAAGTTTCAATTGTTTAATGGATGTGTTTTTTGATTTTATCCATTAGGATGCAATCATTTTTTAAAGCAATTTTGAATTGTTGTTGAATAATTTTTTTAAAATAAAAATTATAAATTATTTATTACATTACGGGTGGTGAGGTCTACGGGCCTTATCTCAAATCCTGTCGTACGTCTGTGCCGCTGGCTTTGACCATCACGGAGTATAGTAGGTTGGGAACGATCGCGGGAGCTTGTTTTGTAACGCTGGCACTTTGCACATACTCTTAATAAGGCAAGGTAAAGTCAAATTAGGCGCTTGGTTAGGGGTTCCAAGCTATATCGAGTTTGCAGCATCGGCTCAGATGAGTGATTGTTATTTGTGTTTGTTAATTAAACGACTTATATTCTTTATTTACTATGATGGTTTATATAAAATGCAAATATTTACATTTATTTAGTTTGGATTTTTATCTTATATATTTTTAAATATAAATATATAACTTTTAACTTATAACTTTGTTGTCTAAAACTATAAAGATTTCTTATATAAAATGATGAAAATTTTTTTTGAGAAATAATTTTAAAGCTTTATTAAATTTTTCAAAGTATTTTAAATTTAAAATTTAACCAAAAAAATTTTACCAAGGATAAACGATTTCAGTAAAATTAAAAATTAAATATATAAAAATTGATGTAAATTGTTGAATCTCCGAAAAAGATTTGAATTCTTATAAACAAGAATAAATTTTTAAATATTATAATTTAGCTTTCGAATATTTATTTTTAAATTAATTTTTAAATGGTTTATTCAATATTTTAAGGCGATTGAGATATTCAAATCGAATAGCTAGAAGCCTCTTTAAATGCCCTAGCATTTGATTTCAAGAGCTACTATTAAATGTACTTATTCGGTTTAAATATTATAAATTAATTAATTTAAGCAATAATTAACGCCAATAAAGTACCAAAGTTGTCAAACTAAATTAAGTTAATTCTCAATTTACTGTATATAAGTAAATCTTTTATAATTTTATTAGTACTGATTGAACTTTATAAAACCTACGCAAAATAATTAATATATGGAGACGACTTATAAAATGTAAGTGTTAAACTCGAATATATTTTTTTGTTACAAGTGAAGCTCCATTCAGTAGTTAAAGTATTGACGTAATATTTACGATCATATTTACAAATATGTGAAGATTGGTTTGAATTCTCCCATATAAGGCAATTGTTTATAATTGTTGAATTTTCTGCTATATCTTAACATATTTAATCGATTTATTACCGTTTTTTCACTTGACATTTTTTAAATTACTTAATTTTAACGTTCATTTTTTTATTTTTTGATTTAGTATCAAATAATTAACATGATAATTTTTTACGTTTATTAATACGACAATAAATTTCATCTAAGCCAGAATTATTTGATTCGAGATCTATATTCACATCATCATCGATAAAATTATAAGCATTTTCCATTTTAAATAAATAATAAATAAATTTGCTACTTGTTTAATGTTATAATGTTTGTTTTAAATGTAAATACGAATGTAAATATTTTTAATGTTAAAAAATGAAAAACTCATTTAAAAAGTGAATTTTTGATACGCGTGAAAAAATGAAGAAATTTTGAGATTGCTTGCAGCTATTATAGAGTATTACTGATCTCACTTTTTTAAAAACTGTTGAAGATGTCTTACAAGAGACTTATTAGAATTAAAATATAGAAGAAAATCTGTTTTTAAAAATTAATTTAAATCGTTCTTATGTGAATACATATATCTAAATATAACTTTTTACATTATTAAATAATAAAAAAAATTAAAAAATGAAATATTTGAAAAACATTGATATTTTTATTTTAAAAAATAAGTTAAAAGTTAAAAATTCAAACTTATTTTATATTGATAATATAAAACGGGAATCAATTATTTTTAAATTTAAATTTAAATATTTAATATTGAGTAAAAGCTGAAGAAAATTCTTCACTTGATACAACACCATCACCATTTGAATCAAAATAAGATCTTAATTCAGCATCGCTGACTGGTCTTTCGCTAGCGCTATAGTTGTTGGCGGTAGCTTGAGCTTGTTCTAATGATACTAATCCTGATGTTTCAGCTGATGAAACTAATTGACCTTGGGATCTTGAAGCATCATATGATACACCTAAACCACTTAAGTATGATCTGTATTCGGATAAACCAGCTCTGTCTAAATCAACTAATCTTAAAGCTTGTAAATCACCTTCTAATTCTGGTAAACCTTGAGCGTTTTGGGCTGCAGCTAAAACAGTATCTGGAGCACCGACTCTTCTGGCAGCAGAAACGAATTCTTCGTGTCTTAATAAGCTGCTTCCGTGTTGTCTAACATATTCAGCTGGATCAGCTTGTTGAGTACCTAAGTTTTTCAATTGACGATTTACTTCAACTTCTGGGTTTTCCCATTGAATAACTAAATTTCTTGGGTTTGGTAAAACACAATCTTGTTCAGCTGGTTGGAAGACTACTCTTCTTTTTGTTGTTTATAACCTAACCATTTTTCTAATAATACTTGTTGTGGTCTTGCTGGTACAGCTGGTAATCTTTCAACAACTACTTTTCTGGCTGGTGGTGGTAATACTCTACCTGGAACAGTGACTACTTGATCTGGAACTCTTGGTGGTGGTGGTGGTGGAGCTTCACGTAAAACTAATGGAGCTGGGTTAGCTGGTTTTGGTGGAGCTTGTCTAACAACCAATGGTGGAGCTGGAGCTACTTGTCTGTTTGGTAATTGTCTTACGACTAAATCACCTGGTCTTGGGGCAGCTGGTGGTTCTAAGAATCTATATTGAACTTCTTGTACATATCTTACTTTTTCAGATGGTCTTTTTCTAACAACTTCTGGGTTTGGGTCTTCGTTTAATTTGTATTGATCTAATGGTAAAGCTGGTAAAAATCCGCAACCATTTGATGAAGCTTGGGCAGTTTCACCAGAGTAGATACCTACGGTTCTGTATTGGTTATCTTCGTATGAAGCCATTGTTTTTGTTTTAATTATTTTAAAAACTTTTAATTATTAAGTTTTAAAGAATAGATTGATGATAAAAATCTTTTAGAATTTCCTATTTATATACATTTAAAACAAACAAAGATAACTGATGCGTTCAAGTAACTTCCATAAATCATTAAAGAAAATTGTACAATTTTAACAAAATTATAATTTTCCATTTTCATTTTGGAATTTTAATGTAAATTAAAAATACAGGTAAGAAAAAGATCAAAAATTTAAAATATTTTCATTAATTTTTTTCATATTATTATAAACAAGACTTTCTCCCTAGTATAATATTTTTAAAGAATCTAAAATATTAAATTTCTAATATTTTGTTGATTGATCCGATAAAATCAGAAAATTACGGCATAAACATAATTTTTTTTAATTACATTACAGCCTATAATCAAAATGAAAAACAAAAAGATGTGTAAGATAATTAAATTGTTTTAGTAAAATTATAAAATTTTTCTTCTTTTTAATATTGGAATTTTAATTCAAATTTTATTTTATTGAGGTAAAGAAATATCGAAAAATTAATTTTTTTTTTATCAAAATATTTTTATTTGAAAATTCTTCATCGTCAAATAATTATGATGATTTTTATTGATAGTTTTTATTTTAATTAAGCAAACAAGCATTGTAAATTTTTTAGCTTTCAATAAATTAATTACCATAATTTGTTGTTTTTATCAACATAAGTTTACAATTTAAACATTTTATTTATTGTTCATATTACTTTGTTTTTTATATCATTTTCTTTTAGCATTTATGACAAAGATTTTGACTAGTATTTTGTAAAAGAAATACAATCGAGGTTCATATTCAGACTAAAACAAGAGCATAAAATTTTGTTCATAATTTTATCCAAGATTTAATAATTTTATTACCAAAACCAATACCTTTTAGCTTTTTTCAAAATAATATCCTATTTTATTGATTCTCTTGCCAAACTAAAAAATTAAAATATGAATATAAAAAATTATACGTGGCTTCAAAAATATTTTAAAAAAACAAACTATTACTTTTAATTTAGAATGGAAAAAAACAATTTTGATGTGCCTTTTTCATAATATAAACATAATTGTAAATTTGAATACTTTATAACGAGTTAGAAGACTCAAACAAAGAAAGTAATAATTTCTAATGATTTAAAAGTTTCTCAACAAATAAGTTTATAAGATCACAATTAGAATTTTCAATGTCTGTATGGAATCCTTACTTAGATTGGTACGAGCAACTAAAAAAGCAACTGGAATTAGAAACTATCCCTACGAACTTAAATTCAAAAAACTAAAAATAACAACATAAGAAGAAAGAAGATTAAGAGGCGATTTAATTCAATTACTTATTTGTTTTTTTATATTATTTTCTTTTAGCATTTATGACAAATTTTTTTTCGGCCGTAATTTAAAAATGATCTCTAGTCTCCAAGATTTTTTGTTTAGCTTAGAATTTTAAGATTTTCTTTTCGATCTTTAATAAAGTTTTGATTAATTTAATTTAATCGGAAAACGACAATCACGATGCTTTATTAGGCTTAGACTGTTTAGAAATTATACCTCAAAATAGAGTTGTTTGTAAAAGTATTTGATAAGCCTTTTTATCATTTAAGATTAAAATCGGCAAGACCAATTACTTTTCCGTTTAATTCTAAATTTAATAGTAAAATAGATGTGTGGGTTAGTATTTCCTATTAAGGACCAACCAAATTTGCAGTAAATTTTGTAATTTTTCAATAAATATTTTAACAAACCTAATTACAGTTAATCCTTCTAATAACGAATCTTGTTTTAACGAATTCCTTGATAAAAAGAATAAAAAATAAAATACGGAAACAAAACCATTTAAAAAGAATACAATTTTTTTTTTAAATTGCGAATTTAATAAAACGAATTTTTGGCATAATGGAAAAAATAAAACAACAAACAAATATATTTCTTGAAAAAAAAGCTTCTTAAAACGAAGCAATTTAATTGACAACTTATTTTTTAGGACCTTTATTTAAAATATAATATAATAAATAATAAGAACTAAATTTTTATTATATTAAGTTAATATTCTATCTCTAAATTATATTAAGTTTAATTTAGACATTTGTTTATTTTAAATTTTGAATAAAAACATAAAACACAATATAATAAAAAAACGTAAAGAAATTAAGATTGAAAAAAAAATTCTCTAATCTTTTAATATAATATTTTTCGATATAACGGAAAACAAAATGTCTGTAATGCATTTAATACTTTTTTTACTTGGTTTTCACCGAATTCTGAGGCTTCTTATAATGACTGTATGAACTTTGTTAGCAATCAATTTAAAATATTATTAGACTTTTCTATATTTGCACCAAAATCTTTAAATTTCAAGCCTGTATTTGAAGAAACAGTTATTGAGCTAATAAGCGAATTAGATTCTAATAACAGTTCTGGTGTCTCTGGAATTCAATCTACAATTATCAAAGAATCAAATCTTTCTGGTATTTTAAGTAAATAATTCAATTTTTGCATCAGTTGTAAACAAATTCCAAAAAAAATGAAAAACAGCGATTGTTACTCCATTATATAAAAATAAAGGTGATATGAATGATATCAATAATTAAAGGATTTCAGTTCTGCCACAAATCGCAAAACTTTTTGAAAAAGTGCTAGCAAAACAGATCACAATCACACTTTGATGAAAACAATCTTTTTTTTGAGTCAACATGGCTTTCGCAACTCACACTCTTGTGAAACTGCTCTTCATGAAATTATAAAATCTTTGAAGAATGCAAAAGACAGTAAATTATAATATCACTCCTACACTCCTTAATGAAAATATTTTAAATTTTTGATCTTTTTCTTACCTGTATTTTTAATTTACATTAAAATTCCAAAATGAAAATGGAAAATTATAATTTTGTTAAAATTGTACAATTTTCTTTAATGATTTATGGAAGTTACTTGAACGCATCAGTTATCTTTGTTTGTTTTAAATGTATATAAATAGGAAATTCTAAAAGATTTTTTATCATCAATCTATTCTTTAAAACTTAATAATTAAAAAATTTTTTAAAATAATTAAAACAAAAAAACAATGGCTTCATACGAAGATAACCAATACAGAACCGTAGGTATCTACTCTGGTGAAACTGCCCAAGCTTCATCAAATGGTTGCGGATTTTTACCAGCTTTACCATTAGATCAATACAAATTAAACGAAGACCCAAACCCAGAAGTTGTTAGAAAAAGACCATCTGAAAAAGTAAGATATGTACAAGAAGTTCAATATAGATTCTTAGAACCACCAGCTGCCCCAAGACCAGGTGATTTAGTCGTAAGACAATTACCAAACAGACAAGTAGCTCCAGCTCCACCATTGGTTGTTAGACAAGCTCCACCAAAACCAGCTAACCCAGCTCCATTAGTTTTACGTGAAGCTCCACCACCACCACCACCAAGAGTTCCAGATCAAGTAGTCACTGTTCCAGGTAGAGTATTACCACCACCAGCCAGAAAAGTAGTTGTTGAAAGATTACCAGCTGTACCAGCAAGACCACAACAAGTATTATTAGAAAAATGGTTAGGTTATAAACAACAAAAAGAAGAGTAGTCTTCCAACCAGCTGAACAAGATTGTGTTTTACCAAACCCAAGAAATTTAGTTATTCAATGGGAAAACCCAGAAGTTGAAGTAAATCGTCAATTGAAAAACTTAGGTACTCAACAAGCTGATCCAGCTGAATATGTTAGACAACACGGAAGCAGCTTATTAAGACACGAAGAATTCGTTTCTGCTGCCAGAAGAGTCGGTGCTCCAGATACTGTTTTAGCTGCAGCCCAAAACGCTCAAGGTTTACCAGAATTAGAAGGTGATTTACAAGCTTTAAGATTAGTTGATTTAGACAGAGCTGGTTTATCCGAATACAGATCATACTTAAGTGGTTTAGGTGTATCATATGATGCTTCAAGATCCCAAGGTCAATTAGTTTCATCAGCTGAAACATCAGGATTAGTATCATTAGAACAAGCTCAAGCTACCGCCAACAACTATAGCGCTAGCGAAAGACCAGTCAGCGATGCTGAATTAAGATCTTATTTTGATTCAAATGGTGATGGTGTTGTATCAAGTGAAGAATTTTCTTCAGCTTTTACTCAATATTAAATATTTAAATTTAAATTTAAAAATAATTGATTCCCGTTTTATATTATCAATATAAAATAAGTTTGAATTTTTAACTTTTAACTTATTTTTTAAAATAAAAATATCAATGTTTTTCAAATATTTCATTTTTTAATTTTTTTTATTATTTAATAATGTAAAAAGTTATATTTAGATATATGTATTCACATAAGAACGATTTAAATTAATTTTTAAAAACAGATTTTAATTCTATTAAGTCTCTTATAAGACATCTTCAAAAGTTTTTTAAAAAGTTCTACCAGTAATAATAACTATAATAACTGCAAGCAAACTCAAAATTTTATCCATCTAATATTAGTAACTTTTAGTTTTTTTCAATCTTAAATTTATTTCATTCTTTTTTAATTTTATATTATTAAATTAAAAACGTGAATTTTGTTATCAAATGATTTATTTTACTTAAATTTGATTTTTTCTGATTGAAATTATATTAAATTATTCTTATCTATACAATTTATTCAAACCTCTTGTAAAAAAATTACATAATAAGCTTTTTTTATCTTCATATATTTTAAAATATTTTGATATTCAAGATTAATTATTTTTTGTATTCAAAGCTTAAAATGGAAAATTTATTTGTAAAAATCGGGGAATTCGGAAGATTTCAAAAACTTTCAATCTTAATATGTGGTTTAGTATCAATGTATTCTTCAATGGTTGTATTTTCAACTATATTTATATTAGCAGAGCCTGATTTAATATGTAAAGATATAGCAGAAAATTCAACAATTATAAACAATTGCCTTATATGGGAGAATTCAAACCAATCTTCACATATTTGTAAATATGATCGTAAATATTACGGCAATACTTTAACTACTGAATGGAGCTTTACTTGTAGCAAAAAAATATATTCGAGTTTAACACAAACATTTTATATGTTTGGCACTTTTTCAGCCTGTCTGATGGGTTTTTTCGCTGATAAATATGGTCGCAAACGTACATGTTCAATTCTAGTTTTACTAATATCTTTAAATTTTATTTTAATCGAAATAGTTCAATTAAAAATATTTAATTTAAGCATTTCGGCAAAATATTTTATATACAGTTTTTTGCAATTTTTAAATGGAATCTTAAACTGCAGCATTTTTACTATTGGATTTATATTATTAATAGAATTTACAACACCAAAATACAGTACAATCGTATCAAATATTTTTCTATACATTTATGTGTTAGGAGAATTTTTAATATCAATTATCAGCTTTTTTTTTCGTGATTGGCACATAATAAATTGGTTTTTGGGTTTATTTGGCTTTTTTGTATTTACTTTTATATCAATTTTTTTATCAGAATCGCCTGCATATTTCATAGGAACCAAAAAATATAATGAAGCATATTTAATATTGAAAAAAATAGCTAATTTTAATTCAAATGGTTCTAATTTAATGCAAGAAAAAGAATTTTTATTTGAATTTCAAAAAATCGAAGATATAAAATACAATGAAAATGCTGCTGATCAAAAAAAACCAAGTGTTTTATCATATATCTTTGAATCAAAGTTGCATATTTTAAAAATTATTTCGTTGTCAGTAATTTACTTTTCTTTAGCTCTAGTATATTATGGAGTTAGCTTAGGTATAACCAGTATAGGTAATTTTGATCCATATTTTATGTTTATCTTATCATCATTATCAGAATTAATCGGATATTTAATGTGTCACCTGAATGACAAAATTAATAGGAAGTATGTTTTTATTTTTTTTATGGCGATGGCGAGCATAATGTGTCTCTTAGTTGCAGTCATACCAGAAACATCTAAAATATTTTTAATTTTATTTGCTTCAATTGGAAAAGCAATGGCGTCAGCAGCTTTTAATTCATCATATGTCTACACCAGCTACATGTTTCCAGCTCTTTATAGGAACACATTATTTTTACTGGTTTCTAGTATAGGAAGATTAGGTTCAATCATATCTCCACAAATAAATTTACTAAGAACAATTGTTTGGAAACCTTTGCCTTATATCATATTTAGCTTTTTTTCTCTAATTGGCTGTTTATTTATTAGTATTTTACCAGAGCCTAATAAAAATTCTTAAAACAATTTTTATTTTAGTTTTAATAAATCTTGAAAAATATTATTTATCAATATCAAAAACATTTTCAATAATTATAGTTTTGTTCTATTTAAAAATTTTTTAATGTTTCTAACATCTAATTAAATAAAGTAAATTTTCAAATATTGTTTTTAGAAAGCCAAAACATTTAACAAAGAATAATTTTTTTTGAAAATTGTTAATAATTTTATTTTTAAATTTAATTTGATTAAATTTTTTAAGTAAAAATTATTTTAAATTAACAAATGGATCAATGTAATATTAATAAAGAGAAAAATTTAAGAAAAGTTAAAAAAAACGAAACTGTTTTTTAATTTAAATATTGACTCAAATAATATATCAAATATCCAAACTGAATTGCTCTATTTTATTTGCTAAAAAATTATCATTTGCTTTAATTTGCTCTTTAAGTTCTTTTAAAGATTTTTTAAATGTATATCTTAATTTATTACTTATTTCTCTTTGCTTTGAAGAATTATAATTTACACCTGCAAAATCACTTAACTTCAGTCTATCTGATCTCGTTTTCAATTTGAAATTTAAAACTTTTTCTATATTTTGTAGATTTTTCTCTTCATTTGACTCTGCATCTTGGAATTGTTCTTCTAAAGAGCATTCTTGTTTACTTAAAAGAGGATTAACTAGCACTGGAATAGATTTTTGTATGTACAAATCCCAATTTTCTTCTTCAAAAATATTTTTTAAAAGGTTTTCATTTGACTTTGTTTTAAATATTTCTTTACAGTCTGATTCTATTTGATAATTTTCAATTGGAAAATTATCATATAACTCTTTAGGTTCTTCTTCTCTGCTAATTTCTACATAATCGTAAATTTCTTTTTCTGTTTCGTCATCTATTTCAGAATCTGACTCTTCCTTTAGTTGATAAATAACAAACTTCTCACTTTTGGTAAATTTATAATCATTTTGTTTCATTATTTCAACTAATTCTTCTTTGTTTAAATTAAACTTTTTTACTGATTCAAAGTCAATAAGTTTATCGATTTTAGCTAAACGTATCCTTTCGTCATATAAATCGATATTATTATCTAACTTTTCTTGATCTTCTTCTTTTATTCTATAATCATCTAAATGAAAACCGTGTGGTAAAAAGCTTTTAGATGGTCTAGACAAAAAAAAAATCAAATAATTTAATTCATCGAACAGTGCTTTATTACGATCGTCAATATTCTCAAAATCATAAATTTCAAACGGATAACTTAAGCCCAAAATGAGCTTAAAATTTTTATCTTTTTGATCAAATAATTCTGATTGCAAGTAAAGCTGTTGAACAATTTTTTCGTTATTATTTTTAAACGATTCTTTATTTAATAAATGTATTCTTTTTTTTTCTTTTAAATAAATTCGAAACTCATTTTCACTTATTGTTGAGTTTTCTGCTTCATAATCTTGATTTATGAATAGAGCTATTTGACTACAAAACCCAACATTTTCAAAACCAACCGGTGCTACACCAACACCGAAGTACGAATTTTCACAAAGTTTGTAATTTTTGTATTTTTTTAAAATTCGATTTTCACACCAAGTTTCAAACTCGTTTCTGGTCCATTCAAATTTATGATCCCAATGTCTAAATTTTTGATCATTAACTTCCTCATTGTCATTAAAAACAACGTTGTATTCTCTGTTTGGAGTTGTTATCAAAACAAGCCGTGGTTTTAATTTAGAAAAAACAGTTTCAATACAATTATCTAATACATCAGGATATAAGTGTTCAATTACTTCAATTAAGCTAATGCAATCCAATCCCGAGTTGTGATATTTAAGCTTGTTTAAAAAGTAATCATCAGGGTCTGATATGTCACCTTTAATTAGATACAAATCTAATGGATTTTCACGACATTGAACAAAATCGAACAAATTATTAGCAAATAATTCTTTAGAATTAGTCAATAATTTTTCATCAATATCAAGACCAACAATTAAATTCAAATTTTGATTACAATTTTTCAATAATCTTATCATTTTGCATTCAGCACAACCGATATCGACCAAAGATTTGCATTTAAATTTATTTAATATTTCCAATAAATAATCATAACGTTGAATATATAAAGGTGGTTCAAATAAGAACCTCTTGTTCTTTGGAACATCTTCATGATCATGATGATCAAAATCAGATAAACTATCACCGGCTTGGTTTTTTGATTTTTGAATTATTTCTGTACCAGGTGATTTAATCTCGTTTGAAATTAATTTAATCATTTTCTTTTGATATATATATAAATCTGTAAAATTTAATTATAAACTAATTATTTAAATTTATATTATATAATAAAAATAAATTTCTTGCATTTAGAATTTGCAATATTGTTTATTAAATCAAGACAATATAAAAATCTTAAAAAAAAAAACACATTAATTAAAAAATATCATTCAAGTTTAATTTTTATTTAAAATTATTTAAAAATAAAAACAAATTTTTAAAAACAATATTTTTTTTTTTATTTTACTTACATATTTTTACATATTTTAATAATTTTTCTTAATTTTTAAAATTTTAATTTAAAATAAAAAAAAAATAAAGCGCTTGATTATAAATTATTTTTGTGTAAATAGAGTAACTGATGCTATACAACCATTGGTCATTATTTCAAATATTATGTCTTCGTACAAATAGAAAAAAGTAGGTCCAAAAGGATTTACTGAATTTGTAGATGATGATCTGTGTAAAATTGCTGGTTGCATTTTAATATTTAGATTTTCTTGTAATTTTTCAAGCTTTAATTAAAAATAAACAAATTTTATTTAAAATCACAAATTAGAATATTGAGTTTAATTTAATTTCTTTTACCGTAGTTGCAGGAGTAACCACAAATGTTTGATTAGTATCAGGATTAATCAAAATCGGTATCTCAAAATTACACATATAATAGCTATTAAAGTTGTAATGACATGGAAAATTAGAATGAAATATAAATTTGGTAACTCGATTTGTGTTAGAGTTAAATAATATATCTAAGCCAAGAGTAATATAATTATAAAAGTAGTCATTAGCTGAATTAGAGTTTTCTAATTGAAAATTAGCTCCTTGTTTGTTTAGTTCTTCTGATTTGTAATAAGCAGAATTTGGATTACCGATTGTGCTCATTACATCCTTATGTTCAACTAAGTTTTGTTTTTATTTTAAATTGTTATTAAAAAGATTTACTTGACAAGAATCACTGAAATTTATTTCAGTTTCGAATTGTTCTCTGTCTAATTGATACCTAACACCTTGTACAAAAAGCTTTAAGTTAATACCTTTACTAAAACTTGTTTTAGTGTTAATGTTATATTCTCTAAGAACAGTCAATTTAGAGCCATAAACTACATCTTTATTTAGACAAATCGAAGGTATTTCAGGAGCTCTTTTGTTATTTAAAAAATATTTAAATGTAATTTGAAAGTAATTTAAATATTTAAAAATACTTTGCATTGCTTGGAGAAGAACCATTATAAATAGATATTTTACTAACCAGAGGTGTTCTACCAGTGGGAAATTGAAGTGATTGTATTCCATGATGAGTAATATGTTTAGGTTCGACTCGATAATCGATGCTAAATGTAAATAACAAGCCAGGAAAATGCAACAAAAATACGCTCGAATTATTATCGTAAATGCCAGGAGACGTAATACCAAAAATTTCAATTATTTGATCAAATGTTGGTTGAACTGCAGGTAAATTATTAAAATAATTTCCACTTTATAAATATAAAGTTAAAATTTTTTTATTAATTATACTGAAAAATATTAAGCTTATCAAATTACTAATATCTTAATTTCAATTTTTTTAAATCATTTATTTCTATTAATTTTAGCCTTTGATTGTTTGAATCAAAATATAAAACTATACCATCCAAATTCAAGTTAAGCATATAATCAGAGCTAAGAGGATCCTTTTAAACAAAAAAATTTACTCAAACTTAAAAACTAAAAATTGATTTATCTTTAAATATATTTGGTTACTTTGTCATTATATATCAATTGAACTGATTTAATTGCATCACAATTAGATTTCAAAATTTGTATTACTTGGTACAAAGACATACCTTTGTTTTACTTATATTTAAATAAATTATTATTATTTATTTTAAACTTGAAAAAAAAACCTAATATTATTTGCCATCTTTCACTAGTGATTGATTTTTCAGGAGTTATTTCCAAGTCTAACATTATTTTTTTTTTACTCAAAATATTCTAAATCATTCATAAAAATTTTAGTTTTATTTTTTTAAATTATTGCGCATTTCCAAAATTTTAACTTAAATGAAATTTAAAACAAATATTTTTCAAAAGTTAAAATAATTTTTTTTTTAACGATTTTAAATTTTTTTCTTATTTCAAAGAAGTTCAGAGTTTGTGATAAAATTATAAAACCTTAGAACTAGAAAATCATTTTGTAAATTTTTTAAAAAAATTTTTGATTAAAAAAGAATCAAAATTATAAATTAAAATAATTTTGCTTTGTATGTATTTATTATTCAAAAAAAAATTAATCGTAATTTAGAAAAAATTATTTTTTATTATAAAAAGAGAAAAATAGTTAATTGCTTTGACACAGACAAGAACAAATGTCTGATTGGAATATTCATTAGAATATTTGTTTTCAGAACTTAAATTAGATTAATTAAAAAGTTATTCTAAATTTGCAAAACATTAGTTTTATCTTTTATAATTTTTTTATTTTACAATTGCCAAAAAGATCTTAAACTTTTTGAAAAATAAAATTAACTTTAAATTATCTTTAGAAAAGAAAAGAATCACATTTATTTTATTAAAAGATAATAAAAAAATTTGAATAAAAATACCAATATTTTAGATTAAAATTATAAATTTTCATAAGCTTGTATTAAATTAAAGCTGAAATTAAACAAAATTTAGCTTGGAAAAATAATCAAATCATTTACTTAACTCAACATTATAATAATTTATTTCTATACTTTAAAAAAATTTAAATTTTATTTAAAGCTAACTAAAATTTAAAAATTAAAATGAATCCAGATTTAGCTAAAGAAAGATCAAATTCAGCATTAGATGTAGAAAAGCTCAAGTTATTTATAGGTAAAAATTTGTTATTATCTTCATCCAGATATCAAACAATTTCAGAATTAAGTAGATCTAAATTTTTAAGCTTTTTATTATTTTAAAAGTTTTATATTTCTTACTTTAAACTTAAGAAAAAAAATTGGCGACTAGAATAAAACCATTGTATCATGAAAATTTTGAACATTTAGACAGGAATGAAAAATATGAGCTAATGCTGAAAAAATCATTAGAATTGCTTGAGTTTGCCAATCAGGAAAAAATAGATAATTATATGGAATTAACTTATTTAATAGGGTATTAATAGCGAAAAAAAATTATATAAAAATATTTTTAAAATTTAACAATCAAAAAAGAGAAGTTTTAGGTACTGAAAAGCAGTTGTTTGGACTTCATTTTACCATGTTTACATTATCTATTGAATTATGGAGTACACCTGAACAAAAAGAATACTGGCAAAAATTTATTAGTGAAAATTCAGTTTTTGGTACTTATATTCAGACTGAAATCGGACATGGAACTTTTGTGCGTGGTCTTGAAACAATTGCAACGTATGACAAAAATACACAAGAATTTATAATTGATAGTCCAACATTAACTTCTATTAAATTCTGGCCCGGAGCATGTAACAATTAAATATTTTTTAACAAATTAACTAATTCAATAAAATACTATTAAATAAGCTGGAAAAACATGTAATTTTGGAATTGTGATGGCCAAATTAATTATAGATGATAAAGATTATGGTATTCATGCTTTCATAGTTCAATTGAGATCCTTAGAAGATCATAAAACATTGCCAGGTATTGAAATAGGAGATATTGGCAAAAAAGGAGGATATGAAGCAATCGATAATGGTTATATAAAATTCAAAAGACTTCGAATACCTAGAATGAATATGTTAATGCAATTCGCTCAAGTAACTCCTGAAGGAGAGTTCAAAAGAGTTGGTAACGAGATAGTTATGTATGCAGTTATGCTCTTAATGCGTGGTATTCTATGTATGTTTGCTAGTTTATTACATTCGATTTCAACAACTATAGCTGTCAGATACAGTTGCGTTAGAAGACAAACTGCTAATTTAGAAGGGTAAACAAATCTTACACAAAAAACTATTCTTTAATAACAATATATTTAACATATATTAAAGAATCGAACCACAAATTATTGATTATCAAACTCAGCAATATAGAATATTACCTGGTTTGGCAACTACTTATGCTAACTTTTTTTCTACGCTCAATTTCAGAAATATAATAAACTCTTTTAAAAAGAGATCATACTTTTTTAAGAACATAAACCCATCTGAATTAGCCAAAGTAAAATTTTTTACCATCAATTAAAAAATTTTTTTCTAAGCTTGAAAAAAAGCTTCATGCCATATCATCAGGACTTAAATCAATGGTGTTTGATGATTTGTTGAAATTTTCTCAATTAAACAGATTATGTTGTGGTGGTCATGGTTATTCAGCAGCATCTGGTTTACAACCAATTATTCAAGAAGCTGATGCCGGTTGTACTTATGAAGGAGATAATGTTGTTTTATTATTACAAACAGCTCGCTATTTGCTTAAATGTGCTCAAAAAGGATCTTCGCCACATTTAGAATTTGAAAATTTAACTGAAATTAAAGCATCTAATTTATACAAACAATTTGAGTCATATTTTGTTATATTCGAAAGATTATATGAAAAGTATTTAATAAAAAATTTAAGTTTAAAAAGTTTTGATTAAAATTTTTAATTTAATAGTGCTATTAATGAAGTTTCGAGTCAAATGATAAATTTAATAAATGAACAAAAATTAAGTCAATTCGATGCTTGGAATGAATCAAGCGTTCATTTAATTAATACAGCAAAAGTAATGATCTTAATATTAATAAGATATTTAAATAGATTTTAACAAATTTATTAAGTGTTTTATAAATATTTTTGTGATTTATTCAAATTTGATCGGCCTTTACCAACATTCAAAGACCGAAAGTGAAAACAATCAAATCATCTTAAACGAATTGTTTGAATTATATTTATGCTACGGTATAGTTGATAAATTTTCATCAATTATTTTAAAAGTATTTAAAAAATAAAAATTATTTTATATATTTTTAAATTTTTAAAAATAAAAAGCTCGAAATAATTGATAAAGATGAGATGAACAATTTTCAAACAAAACTTTTTGAATTGTTAAAAAAAGTGCGAGTAAATGCTTTGAATTTAGTCGATTCATTTGGATGGTCAGATTCGAATTTGTCAAGTAGTCTAGGAGTATATGATGGTAATGTTTATGAAAAATTGTTTCAATTCGCCAAAACCTCTCCTTTCAATCAAAATCAAGTACACGAAGCTTATTCAAAAATTTTAGTTCCTTATATTCATAAACAAAAATCAAATTTATAAAAGTTATAAAATTTTTTTTTATTAACTTAAAGTTTAAAAAAAATAAAAATATTGATATTTTAAAATATTTTTTTATTGAGTATAATTTTAAAATAGATTAGAAATTGTTTTCCTTTAAATTAAATCACATTGTCAATTCCTAAAAAAAAAACATTAAGAAAAAATTTTAGAATTATTTTGATTAAAAAAAATAGAAAATTCAAAACAAACCATAATAGCGTTAATGATATCATTGTTGTTGTTTCTAAGTGCTTTGATGGCTCTCTTTCTGCTGACATTTGATTGTTGAATAACAATTTCAATATCTTTTTCTTCAATGCCAGTAGCATCGACTTCTTCACCATCATCTTCCTCTTCAGGAATGGTAGCTGGTGGTTTTTTGACATCAGCAGCAGCGGCAGTTGCAGCAGCTTCGGCTCCTGGTTGACCAGCTTGAGCAGCAGCTTGATTGAATTTGAATTTATCAGCAGCTGCTAATTGGGCTTGATGAGCCAAATCTTCTACTTTGGCTTCACCGAAAACGATATAAGTGTCAGAAGCTGGTGATTTGTAAACGTCTGGTTTGCTGATAACAAAGATTATATTTTTTGATTTTCTCATTGTAACACGGCTAATGCCAGTAACTTGTTTTAAGCCTAATTTGGAAATAGCTTTACGAGCTTTTTTCTCGCTTCTGCTTTGTTTTTGTCTGTTTTCGTCTTGGGCTTCACCTAACTAAATTTAAATTTTCTTTGGTTTAAATAGGAAATTTTTTTTTAATTTGTTTTTAAATATATTTATACTGGTTGAGCAGATTCTTTGTTTTCAGCTTCTTCATCAGAGCTTTCTGATTCTTCACCAGAATCGTCTTCATCTTTACCTTCTTCTAATTTATAATTTTCGGTTTCTTGGGTTTTTGTTGGTTCAACTGGAGCGTTTTCTTTGTTTTCTTGAGTTTTAGCTTTTGGCATTTTTAGTTTTATTTTAGTACAACTTTTCTAAATTATTTTAAATTGATTTTAAAAATTCGATTAAATTGGATTTAAATTTAATTTAAAGCAAAAAAAAATACAGTATGAATAATAACTATAATAGATAAATATCAAAATAAATAAGAGTTAAAAATATTTTCTACTATAATATGTGCATATATTAAATGCTAAACTAATAGTAATATTTCAGCTAGCTTTTACTTAAAATTTAATTTTAATAAATATAATGAAAAACACTTAAGAATGAAAAAAGATGAAGAGCGCGAATGTAGATCTTTTTGAACAAAAAGTTTTGATTTGTAAGCTATAAAGCTTATATGCAAAAGGTTTTATTTTGGTTTTTTTTGATTTGAAAAAAAAATGCAAGGTTTGTTTCTTAGGTTTTGTTTTTAAATTCAAACTTGCAAATTAAATCAAATTATATTTTCTTTTATAGATGTAGTTTTTGCTAAGTCTTATTTACTTTTAAAATCGATATTGATATTAATTTATTTATTGAATTCTTTTTAATAAATTATCCAAAGTTTGATTAATTAAAACATTTTTATATAAATATAAAAATTTAAAATTAACAAAACTTTGAAAAAGATTAAAATAAACTTTTAAATTAAAAAAAGCTTTGGCTTGCTTTTTTCTGTTGGAATTTTACCTGAGAATTTGTTTTAATATTTTCTAAATCTGGATGTTAAGTTAAATATATAAGATAAATTATAAAACCTTAAAAACACGTGATTGCAAATAATTTATTATAATTTCAATATAGTTGCTTTATTTTCGCTTTCTTTTATTTCTTATTTAAAACTAAAAAATTTCAAATTTATATTTTTGTTTAAAATGAACAAAATTTAAAATAATTTATTAAAATTAAATAAAAAAAATTATTTATTATTAAAATAAAATCAACTTGAAATAATTTTAGCTGTTTTCTTCTTTTTTTTTTAAATAAAAATTTGAAATTTTTAGCTTTGTTTGCATAAATCTAGCATTTTTTTTTGTTCGCTAATTAAAATACGAAATAAAAATTATTTTTATCTTTTTTGCTTTATTTAATTTTAGAAAAAAAAAAACTAATTCTAAATTTTATTTGAAAATAAAATGGGACAAACATCTTCTCATAAACATATGAGGAATGATTTTCTTAAAAACGCGCATGTAAACCCACACTCAAATCAACCAAATCCACTTGGATTTAATCCGAATTTAGATTATGGTTATCAAGGCGACGATTTTATTGAAGATGAAGAACCAACTATAGGATCAAAAAGTTCTTATGTAAATTTAATAAATCAAAAAAAAAATTTTCATGTGTTTAATATTTAAAATTAATTTAAAAGAGTCCAAGTGATAGTATACCAATATTTAAATTTCCGAATTCACAAATGAGAATAGAACCAGTAAATAAAAAGTTACCGGTTGTGTTTAAATATTCTGGGAAATTAGCTAAAGAAGTACATTTAATAGGCACATTCACTAGCTGGAAAGATAAAATATCAATGATTAAAAGCGATGGTGATTATATTGTTATTGTTGATTTACCCGAAGGTGAACATCAATACAAGTTTGTAGTTGATGGTAAATGGGAACATGATCCAAGTCAAGTAAATTTAAATTTAAATTTTTTTTAATTTTTAATAAATTTAATATTTTATTACTAAAGCCAACTATTGATGATAACTTTAATGGAAAAAATAATATTGTTACTGTAAAAAAAAGTGATTTTGAAGTTATGGAAGCTTTGGATGTAGATTCTTTACAGCCTGTACCAAATCAAAAAAGTGGTAATCAAGGTAAAAATATTTAAAAATATTTCAGAATTTAAATAAGCTAATTATAAATATTAAAAAAATAGGAAATGATGACTTATCGAAATCCCCACCAGGTGAATATACAGATGAGATACCTGTACGTGGTCTACATTCAATGACACTTGATAAACCACCTTATTTACCTCCACAGCTACTAAATATAGTTCTAAATAAAGATACATCAGCAAGAGTATTTGATATTTTGTTTAAAAACATAAATTTTTTTTCTTAAATAAATTTTAAATTTAAGTGTGAACCAGCTCTATTACCAGAACCGAATCATGTAATGCTCAAACATTTATATGCTTTGTCTATTAGAGTTTGTTTTTATTTTTAAATTAGAATAATTTAAATTAAAGTAACTTATTTAAATTACAAAAGGACGGTGTTATGGTTCTAAGCTCAACATATCGTTTTAAACAAAAATTTGTGACAACTTGCTTTTATAAGCCAATTTAAAAAAGAACCAAAAATAAATATTGATCTTTTTATTTTATGTTTTTCTAAATGATTAGTATTACATGTTATATACGATTATTTTTAATAAAATAGAAAAAATTTTGTAAATTTGTTTTCTATTTTATATATTAAATACTAATCATTCTTAAAAATTTTACCATGTTTTTTATCTATTAAACTAGTAGAGAAAATATTAATCGATATTTTTAAATTATAAAAAATATTTAAATAAATTTCGAATCTAAACAATTTTTTAGCTTTAATAAATATTCTACTAAATTCAAAGTCTTTTCTTTGATAAACTAAAAATAAAATTTTTAACTATGAAAACATTATTTTTTAAGTAAATTTAATAATTTATATTATGATTTTTTGATGATTAGCATATTGTCAAATGTTAATTTTCGTTAAACTTTTATTTTTTTATCTAATTTTCAGCTTTTGAAATATTACCAAATTATTAGCATTCATATTCCAACAAAAAAGAATTATACTCACTCATGCCAATTTCACTTTATTACTCACGTGCTTTTGTTCATTTTTTAATTTGTTTAATTTATTTTTATGTTTATTTTTTAATCAATTTTATCACCTTTGCTTTGCAAGCTTTTCTAGTTGCAATAGTTTAATAGATTCTTTCACTAAACTGCAAAGTTTTAGAGAATCTGAAAACCGATTGGTAGCTTTAATACGCTATTCACTATCGTGCTCACTTAATTATCTCAGCTTCTTCATTAGACTCATTGAAATTTGGTTAAGCTTTTAATATTTAAATAATTTAGTATGATAATGATACTTATATAAAAAGCGCCTTTTTTTAATTAAAAAGAGTTAAGCTGTAATTCTGGCTTGTCATATGAGCACTAAACCGCTGTAGAGGTACTAATAATTATTTGTTGTTATTTTAAAGAAATTTTAATTTTAAAAATTGAATAAAAAAAATTATTTATTTTTAAAATATACTGGAATAAAATAACCGGTCAAAAAAAATTCAAAAATAATAAAAACAAATATTAATAATCTTTTTTTTTTCAAAATTTAATTTCAAAATTAATTTGAAATTTGGTTTTTATTCAAACTCTGATGGTAATAATCATCTTCGTTATAAGCAGTGTAATCATCATCGCTATCTTCTATATAGTTTATTCTTTTAAACTTTTTTTTAAAAAAGCCAAACTTTTTCAAAATATTTTTGTTGTTTTCGACTTCTTTGTTTTCTACAGTGTTGTCAATTTTTTTAGTTTTAGTTTTTCTAATTTCTTCTTTTTCGGTTTCTTCTTGACTTGATTCAAAATAATTTCGTTTTTTATGATTTTGCTTTTTTCGAAGGCTTATTCGTCTTAGATTTTCATCATTAGATTCATAATCTGATTCATCATAGCTTAAAAAGTTATCATTAACTTGTATATTTCGATTAGATAGCTCAGATATACCGCTTTCTTTATCCGAACCAATTTCAGACTCTCTATTTTCGTCCACATTCGATTCACTTTCGCTATTTAAAGATATCGTTTCAAAATCTGATTCTTCTCCTTCGTTAATACCTGTGGCTTCTTTTATTTTTCGATCGAAATCTTCAAATGTGTAGTTGATTTTCGAATTTGTTCTACATGATCTTTTACCTAGTTTATTGTTTATCATGTTGTTTATACTGAATTTAGTTTTTTTTATATCATTTGATAAAGTTTTTTCTTCTTTAATTAATTTTACAGGTTTTATTTCTTGAGGTAGTTCTTTTGGTTTTAATAATTCAGCTTGTTTAAGTAGCTCGAGTTGTTGTTCTATTTCTTTAATTTTTTCTCTTAAGACTTGAATTAGTTTATTGTGTTCACAAATTGGACAAAACCATTCACCATCTGGTATTTCAGATAAATAAGGCTTTAGACATTCAGTATGATAAACTAATTCACATCCATCACAAATAATCAACTTGAAAATAATTTAATAAATAAAAATTATATTAAAAAATTTGATAGAGTAATTTGTACCATGTAATTTGATTTGATTTTTGAGCATTTTGTACATCTTGAATCTTTCAATTCTTCATTATTAATTGTAGAAGTACTTTCAATATCAGAATCAGTATTTTTCTTTTTTCTTTTTGATTTTGAATCTAAATTTTTTTTTAATTCAAATAGGTCTATTTCTTTTTCATCACTTTTATCAAACGTAATTTCTTCTTTTTTTTTGTTTGTAAGTTTTTTTTGACTTTGTTCAATTTGTATTTTTTTTGAAACGGTTCTTTTTCTAGTTGATTTTCTTAGATTCAAGTCTTTAACACTATTAGTTGCATCATCTGCATTAACTTCTTCTACCAATTGTTTTTTTAAATCTGTTTTGCTTTCATTGTGGATTCTTTCTTCTGTTATTTTGATTTTATTCAAAATTTCAATTGTATTGTCAATTTTTTTATTTTCTGTAAAATTATTTACTTAAAAATTTAAATTCTAATAATTCTTTAAAAAAATTTTATTTTTTATTTTATTTACTTGATTTCAATTTTTCTAATAGTGGTTCTGAAGACAATTTTTCAACTAAATCCTTAAGCTCATTTAAATCTCTAAAAAAAGATAATTTACTAATTTTATATCTCAAAAGTAAATTATCTTAAATTAAATTTTATTTTACTTGGCAGCTAATTTCCAAGACTCTAAATCTGTTAAAGATTGGACAAACAAACGAATCGAGTAATTAGAGTCATTATAAAACCAGTATGACCACCCGTTTATGTCATTTCCAATAGGCTTAGTGCGTAGATTATTTAAATCGGCTGTTTCTTCCACCAGAATTTGTTTGAATTTTTGATTTTCATCAAATTGAGCTTCTAATAAATTCTATTTTTTTATAAAATTTAATTTAATTTTTTAAAATTGTAGAATTTCATTTAAGAAATCTTTTACTTTTATTATATTTAACTTAGAAGATATACTTAATTTATTAAAACCATTTAATTCAATTTCCAAAGCATCTTTATTCGAATATTTGAATGTAAACTTTTTTAAAAACAAAATTTATAAATAAATAAAAGAAATGTTTTTTAAATAAATTTAAAATACTTTTTCTAAGCAGAGCTGGAATTTTTCTTTTTTGAAACTTTTGCCAATATTAATGTTTCTTAATAAAAGCCAAATCAAATCCTTAAGAGCTGGTTTAACTTTATTAAAAAACTTATATTTTTTTTAACCAGTTATTACTAATTCATAGGAAAATGTATTACCTTCTTTCTCTTCGATTAAATCATCTTCAAAAATTTCAAATTTGAATTCTTTAATTGATAAATATTTTAAAAATTTGTCCATAAATGATAATATTACTCCATAATTTATATCATTCAATAAACTATATAATTTAATATGATCAATTTCCGATTGAGTTCGAGGAGAAATTTGACTAGTAATCTCAACTGAATTATTAACTTCAAATTTAGATATTTCTTGTTGCATTTTTTATAATTGTCTAATTATTACAACACAATTTACATTATATTGTTGTTTTTTTTTAATTTAATTTAATTATTCTATTTTTGATAATTAAGTGTTTTATTGCGTAATTTAACTTATAATTCTAATCAAAGAATTTAAATTAAAAATATTTATATTATAGAAAATCGAACACGATTTTTAATTTCATTCAGTATCAAATAAAATTTCAAAAGTAAACTTAGTTAATTCTGTTAGTTTATGAATTAAAATACTAAAAGCAAAATAACAAATAAAATAAAAGCTAAATGAAGAAAAATTTATTTTTGTTTTGAAATTTTAAGATTTCAAAAAATTTGAAATATTATAGTTATAGCCAAGCTCTTTTATTTGTCTTCAATTTCAATACTTATGTAATTTGAATCTTGAAGGTTTATATCTAAAAGCATCGAGTAATAACTAATTTTTTTTTTATTTGGCAAAATATAAAGTTTAATCTTTCAATTATTAAATAATTTTTATTCAAAAATTAATTTATAAACAAAAATAAACATTTTCTAAAATATAACAATAACTATTTGATAAATTTTTTTAAATAAATTGTAAAAATTGTCTAATTGAAATGTTTTTTAAAGTATGGCAAGCTTTTTGCATACTTTATAGTTGGATAATGAATTGGAATACCAGGTTGACATTGAATTTCTTGAGCTTTATTATTTCTGACTATATTAGCTAACTCAACAGCTTCAAATTGGCAATCAACTAATTGAAAATTTTTACTTAAACAAACTTGCATTTGACTTAAATATTGAACATCTGAATCTTTTAAGACAAAACAAACAATCATTGGTTCTACTTTAAGAACACTTCGAATTGAATATTTAATTTTATCTAAATCATATAATAAAGTGTTATCTGGATGTATTGAATTTGATTTTAAAATAGGGCCAAAGTCGTATTGAGCTCTTAATCCTAATGAAATGTTAAAATAATCGCTTTCGCTTTGTATTTGTGGTAAGCTTAAGGCACAAGTTCCATGCTTTTCCCATTCATGTTTCCTATTTATTTTAAATTAATTTAATTTTTATTTATATAAGAAAAGAGATTAATTTTTATTTAAAATTACCAAAAAGAGTCTAAAGCAGTATTTGTATAAAGATTTGGCCAAAATTCTAATAAGAGTGGTAATAGCCATTTGATTGAATTAAAATTAAAAGGCAAAGTCTTGTTACAAAACGAAGGACCTATTTCTGTTTTGATTGAAGGCCACAAACCATGTACAACCCATGTAGATATGTTTTTGGCTATTGAGCAAGTATTAGGTCCAGGAAACATGCATGTTGATGCTGGCCATATTTGTCTAAGTATTAAATAATCAAAATTTTGCTCTTTCAAACCATCATTATTATTATTAGTATTATTATTATTGTTGGTCTTAATAATTGAACTAAAGTGTATGTTTGAACGCTGAATTGAAAACTTAATGCATACAAAACATATTGTTAAGAAAAAAATTGATTTAATACCCATATTTAGATTAAATTTGGGTTCTTAATTTAAAATAATAAAATAATTTAGATATTTTTTATACAAATTTAAAATATTTATAATAATAATAATAATAATCAAAGAAATATATTTATATTTCCGCGTTTATGTGTTATAAATTTTGATGCTTTTGCGCATATATTTTGAAAATTTAAAAATATATGAAAAAAAAAAAAAAAGCTTAAATTTTAAATTTATTTTCTAAATATACTTATCACATAAATGTGACTTTAATATAAGCAAAATTTGAGATAAAAAAAATTGTTTATTCAATTTTGAACAAATTATACAAAAAAAGCTTCAAAATTTCAAGTCAATCCTAATTCAAAATGCAAGTTTATTGTTGTTGTTGTTTTTTTATAATAAATAAACATTCAAATTTTGTTTTAAAAGTTGAAATACAAAAATAAATTCAAAATTACTTAAAAATAATCCTTTTCTAGCAAATGAAAAAAAAACAAAACCTTGATTTAAACAAAAACAATATTCAGTTTTTATATTTTAGATTTTGATCATATAAGTTTATTATATACAGTATATATTTATGATTTTTTATTCTAAAATTTGAAGAAAAAAAAAACAAAAAAATAACAGGAACTAATCTAAACATGTGTGAATGATTATATAGAAATAATCAAATTGTATCTTTTGTTTTTAAAATGTATTATTTTTACAGCTTTGAAAATTTAAACCTTTTAATTTAAATCTAAAAAAAAATAAAGCTCTTAGGTATTACAGGTTTACAAAATACATTTCAAAGATTTTTAAAGTAAAGAATAGTGAAATAAAAAGTAAATATTAAGTATCGAATTAGTTATGGGATGTGAATTGATTTTTAGTAACTCCTTTTGAAAATATCAATTTTTTTTTTTTTTATTTCCTTTTTTATTCAATTTAAAAGATTTATTCTGTTTGGTGTTGATTTTTTTTTTTTTGTTTTAATCAATTATAGAATAATTTGTTAAAAATAAAGTTTATGAATAAATCAAATTTCAAATATTATAAAATTCAATCAATCAATATTCGAAGAATATTTATTAAATATTGAAATTATAAATTTAAAAGAAAGAAATAAAGACGCAAATATATTAATTGAGTTTTAGGTGTAAACAGTGTTAAAAATTTGATATACTTTATTAGCTTGATTAAAATAAGATTTTCTATATTATCTGAATAATAAATTTTAATTTATAATTCAATATCTCTGAAAAGTTTATGATAACAAAATATATATTTTTTTTAAACTAAAATTTTAAATTATCAAAATGTTTTCATCTATTTAAACCTAATAAATATATAATCAAAATTTACATGTTTTTTTTTTTTTTTTTTTTTATATTTTTATTGCATCAATTTAAGCCTTCAAAATTAATGAATACAATAGACTGTATATATATTTATATTTGAACGAAAGTATTGATTTACAATTGAAATTTTGTTCAGTTTGATTTTAATCGTAAACAAAACATAAAATTTGAAATATTTTGTTGGGTAGGTCTAAAAAAAATAGAAAAAAAAAATATATATATAAAATAAAAAAAAAAAAAAACAAAACAAAAATCTAAATTTATAAATGGGCTGCAAATCAAATATTTCATACAAAGCAAAATAATTCATTTTATTTTTTTAAATATATATTTTATATTTTAGATTTTGTTTTTCAAAATATGTAAATTTTAAAATTATATGTGTCATAGTTTATTTAGCATATTATAATCGTATGATTTTTATTTAAAAAAAAAAAAAAATAAAAAAAAATTATTATATTTTTAGTTTTTTTTTTAATCGTAACTATTTGAAATATGGTAAACCAAAATTTTTTCTTCTTTTTTTAATTACATAAATAAAACACCTTCATGAATTAACATAATTAAAGAATAGATATTAAAACACGTGATAAGCTTTAGAATATTTGAATTTTTTTTTTTTTAAATTAAAAATTGACAATTTTTGTTTTTTGTTTTTTTAAATAAATTATTTGTAAACATAATTTTAAAAATGACATTTTAGATTTATTTCAATTTATTTCAATTAAACATTATATTTTGAAATTTTTAAAACAAAAAAAAAATGAGCTTTAATTAAAAAAAATAAAAAAAAAAATGGATAATGAAAAAGAAAAATTGAATAACTCAATGGAAAAAGAACAAGATGAAAAAGAAGTGGTTAAATTTACTTTAGACCAGTCGTTCAATTCGGTTTCGAATTCAAGCGAAGAAATAAATATACAAAAAACTGAGCTTTTAACAAATTCTTCTGATACAAACGAATCATCAGCCTTAGAAAAGTAATAATCAATTTTATTTTAGATATTGCATAAGAGATAAATTAGGTTAAGTGTCTTGAAATAAATAAATAAATGAAAATAGAAAGATCCTAATCAGAAAAAATAATTTTATTTTTTTACATTATTTATTCTAATTAAAAAAAATATGCTTGAAATGTAAGTTTCAAACATAATTTATATCATTTAATAATCATTTTTTTTTTTTTTTTTTTTTTTTTTTAATTTTTCTTCAAGAAAACTTGGTTAAAAAATAAATGAAATTTTTTTTTTTCCTTGAAATAAAAATAGCTCTTAATTTGAATTTGAAAGAAATTTAATATTATTTTTTTTTTCTTTTAAAAGAATTAGTTTTTAATTTCAATAAAATATCTATTTGAATAAGCCTCCATGTTTGTTGCTAAGGTTTTATTTTAGTTTATTTTTATTACACAAATTTATCAGAAAATATTTAATATTTATTTTATGTAAAAAAAAAAAAAAATAGAAAAAAAAAAAAAAACTAAAAATTACTGAGATAATTTTTTTATTTTTATTAAGAATTATATTTCATGGAAAAATCAAAACATGAAATTTAATTTTTGAAATTTTTTTTTTCTAAATTTACCTTTTAAAAATTTATCTTAAATTTTTTTGATTATAAATATTTAGGTCTTTCGATTTTTATTTTATAAAATAAATACATATGCTTTATAACTTTTTTTTTTTTTTTTTAAAAATTTTTAAAATACTAAAATTTACATGTCTATTAAACTTAGTAACTCAAAACCTGTAAATGATGATGAAACTCATAATACAAATGAAATTAATAATCCCAAAATTTTGATAGAAAATAATGACGAAATTGAAAACGAAAAAAGTGAAAATAATAATGACCAAGTTAAATCAATTAAGCAACAACAACAACAACAACAACAATCTTCAATAATAATGAATGCATCTCAGTTAAACGCATCCATACAAACACAAAGCCTAAACTCAAAAGAGTTTGATCAATTAAAAGACTTATCAGGATCATCTGCTTCATCTTTTGACAATTTTAATAGCACCAGTAACATAAACGACTCTTTAAATTACCAATCCATAAATAATTCTGTCCAAAGCGTAAAAATTTCGAATAATTTATCCAGCGCAACGAGTGTTACTAATGAAGCATTTTCAAATTTAGCTTATAATGAAGAAAAAACAAAGCAAAAATCTATTAAAGATAAAGATAAAAATGCGCTAAATAATAGCCACCAAAATAAAGAAGGCAAAGTTGCCGATGCTTTGGATGATTCTAAATCGAAAAAATCTAACAAAGAAAAATCGAAAAAACCATGGTATAGTGTAAGTATTATAATAATAATAAATCTTTATTTTTTTTCTTCTTTTTTTTAATTTTTAATTTACTCGCATTATGATTTGCAATTTTGAAAATTTGTGAATTTTTATTTATTAATGTTTGAACAATAAAAAACTATTAATTTTTTTCATTAATTTTTTTTTATTTTTAGTAATTTCATTTTTGCATATTAAATGAAGCATTTTAAATTTTAGTAAAATTTTTATTTATTTTTATTCGCTTTATTAGGTATTTATAAACTCGTACAAACAAAAAAACGAAGACTTTAAACGATTATTTAAATTACCAAACGAAGAACATTTATTAGTCGATTACTCTTGCGCTTTGCAAAGAGAAATATTAGCACACGGTCGATTATACGTTTCTTCGAATTACGTCTGCTTTCGTGCCAATATAATCGGCTGGGAAACAAATGTAAATTTTTAATATAAATTTAAAGCTTTTCTTTTTTTTTTATTAAAAAAAAAATTGTATTCCTTTTTAGTTAGTTTTAAAGCTAAAAGAAATAAGAAGCATAAATAAAGATAAAACAGCTAAAATAATACCAAACGCAATTACGATTGCGCTCGATAATGAAAAATACTTTTTCACAAGTTTTGTATCAAGAGATAAAACTTATACAACTTTGTTGAAAATTTGGCAAATTGCGCTTGCTGATGGGGTATTTATATAGAAAACATAAAAAACACTTTTTAATATTTTTAATAAATAAACTTTTATTATTAAAATTGTTAGTCTATGAGTAGTGAAGAAATTCATAATATTTTAAAAGCTTGTTACGGAGAAGATTTAGGCTATAACTCAGACGACGCTGAATTTGAATACTATTCTAAACTTAAAACAAAATCTTTTGTAGATCAAGTTTCAGCTTCTGCAGGTTTTTAAATTTTTTTTTAAAATGATTTATTACTTTTATTATTCACTTATAATAAATCATTTTTTTTTTTACAATCGTTTAAGATCATTCAAGATACTTGAATAATCATACTCATTCGTTTTTGGGAGAAAATTTGCTTGATTTGAATGGTATTTCAAACGAGAAACCATTTAACTCAGCTTACTCATCTCCATATAATCTAAACATTAATACAAACGATTTGAATTCATTATCAGACGATCAGTCAAATATAAAAATGAAAAAACAAAAATTATCAATTAACAGTAATACCACGGCCGAAAATTCAGCATCAGCTACTTCGTTAACTCCTTTGAGTAGCAATCTTTATCCGCTAGGACACCGGCATTCATCGAGCTATGATGCATCTTTGATTGATACTAGTGAAAATTTAGGAAATGGAGAAGTAAGTTTTAGTTTCATTTTATTTAATTATATAGAAATCGTATGATAATTTTAATTTAAATCAAACCTATTTTTTGGTAAAAAAAATTTGATTACATCATCAAATTTACCTGAAAAATAAAAAAAAAAAAAAAAAAATATTTTTTGAATTTATTAAAATATTTTTCAATAAATTAAATAAAATTTTCATAACTAAAAATAAACGTAAATTAGATTCACATAAGTTTTATATCATATACTAAATTTTAATATCAATAAAACTAAATAAATTACTAGCTTTTTTGTTATATATATATATTAATTAAAAATATAAAATTAATTTAAAGGTTTTAATACCAGTTCCGAATACAACTGGTGTTTTTCTAAAGGTATAGAATTTTTTTTTTCTCAAAAAGGCTAAAAAAGTATGGCTATATTAAATTTGTCAAAATAATAATAATAATAATAATAATTCTAATTTAATGTTTAATTTAATTAAAAATTTAAAAATTAGTTTAGAACCGAATTTTAATTAAATAAAAATTTTTACTTAAATTTTTTTAATTTTTTTATAGAGACCTAAATCAATGGTTGTTAATAAACAATCATTGTCTGTTCCGTCAACACAAATGAATAAACGTCATTCAAAGCCAAGCATTAATCCACCAATAAGCACATCAACCACGATCGAATCCAATTTAGACTCAATTCAAAAATTGAATGATCAAGATTTATCCAATGAATTAAATATAACCAATGATGACGAGAACAATCAAAATTCCAGTTAAATGATATTTTAATTCTTTTTTATTTGAATAATATTTATAATTTTATATTAAACCAATAGGACAAAATGATATATTAATTACCAGTCCATTAAATACAAATGTAACCAATTTTTCAACTTCTTCACCAATTCCAAACAATCAACCTCAAGATCAAATGAGCTTATCATCCTCATCGTCTTCTTCAAGCATCGAATTAAGTAGTTTGCAAGACACAACGAATTGTAAATACAATAAAATAAAAGAATACTAAATGAATGTTTTATTAATGAATATTTTATATTTTATTTTAGTACCAGATAATGTAAAATGTGCGTGCTCCGAACATCAAGGAAAAGAAATGTTAAATCAAGTTTTAAACATAAGTGTTAATCAACTATGGGAAAGTGTTTTCGGGCATTCAGTTTTTTGTAAAAAGTATTGGGAATCGCGCAAATTTGGTAATTTAAAAGTAGGCGATTGGAAATTGGTAGACTCTTCTCCGACTAGAATTTTAGAATATACAGTTGATTTAGGCGCTGCGATTGGTCGCCCCAAAAACACAGAAGAGCAAGTAAAATAAAAAAAAATTTTTTTTTTTTTTTTAAGTTTATTCTAAAATTCATCAAAATCATCTTTTTTATTTGTAATAATTTTTATTGGAAGCGTTAATTTAAGCAATTTATCTTTTGGGTAAGGATTCGAGGTTAGGAAAATTAACTTGAAATTGTCTATTCGAGTTTTGCTGAAATTTTGAGGTTCATATTCTTTTCCGTCTGTTTCAAGTTTGATCAAGCGTAAATATTTTTCTTCTTTAAGCAAATCTTTGTTACACATTTCATAAAATAAATTTGCATCTATTTGATCGCAAACTGATTTGATGGATTCTAACAATTCTTGATCATATTGCATTAAATCTAAAACAAAAGGCTTTCCGTATCGAATCGAGCCTAGTAATGCTAGTCTAAATTTTTCTCTTTCCATAGATCTTATGTCTAAACAATTTACATAATTTGTATCTCTGTATCTCAAAAAAGTAGTTGCCTGATCGTTTTGATCTATAATCAAAGGCCATTTATCAATTGAACTTTTTACTATGTTTGTCAAGTCTCGTAGTATTAAATCGTCTATTTCTTTGATATTTATTTTTATTATTTTTACATCATCATCATCATCGTCATCTTCTTCATCATTTTCGTTATTGTCTAGATTTTTATTATTTGAATTTTCATCTTGATCTATTTCTTTAATGTCTTTTATCTCTTTTTTGAATTCAGTTAATAAATCTTTATAGTTTATTCTAGCTTTTACTGATTTTTCTCTCAAATCTTCATATTTTTGGGTCAAATCAATTTTTTCCAAGTCTTTTTTTTGAATCAAAGGACCATACATATCAGGATTTAATAAATATTCATCATTCAATCGTTGCAATTCACAATTACATTTGTACAATTCATTTTTAACAATTTCATATTGTTGATTTATCTTGGTGTATTCATCTTTGGCTATTCTTTTACGCTCTTCTAGACCGTTTATTTGCTCTTGTTTCATTTCACGTTTAGATTTATCTATTTGTTGAAGCATTCTTTCGGTTAATTGAATATTCCAATTTTTTAATAAATCAATTACATTATCTTTTGTTGCAGCATCAATTACTCTTTGGCCATCTTGAGAATATAGTCTTGGATCAGCACCGTTTTCGAGCAGTATTTGAACACAGTTTAAATGTCCGGCAAAAGCGCTACGCCACAATGGTGTTCGTCCGAAAGCTCCTCGCGAATTCGGATCTGCATTATTTGATAGTAAAAATTTCACCGTCTCCGGCGAACCACCTGCTGAAGCTTCTGACAAAGCACTGTTGTTATTAGAGTCTTTGCAATCTATTAAAGATAATACAACTTCTTTACGCTTACCTGTGTCTAATTTACTCTCATTTTGCATAGAATTTAGTTCATTTTCTAAATCATTTATTAAAAACTTCATTTCTTGCAAATTACCATCGTAAGCGGCATCCATAAAACGTTTTTTTCTAGCCTCTCGCTTACGTTTTAATTCTTGTTCTTTGAGTTTTTTTAATCTCTTTTTTTCTTCTCTTTCTTGCTCTAATTTTATCATTTTTACATAAGCTTCTTTTTCTAGTTGTTGTAATTTATCATCCAAATCTTTTTTTTCTTGTTTCAATTTTTTTAATTTTTCAATTGATTTAAATTGTCTCCATTTTGATTGAATTTTTATTGCTGAATTGTGCTTTACAAGTTCTTCTTCGCTCATTTTTGGTTTGACCATTATAATATTGTCTTTTTTTGGCTCTTGCTCGACAATGTCTTGCTTTGGTGCATTGTTTAAAGTTTCTTCTTGTTTCTTATTATTTTGAGTAGTTAACTTTTTAGGTGGATTAGATTTTTTTGATTGATTATTATTAGATTTTAAATTAACTTGTTTTGCTGCTTTTTTGCTCATTTTTAAATTTTTTTTTATTCTCTAAATAAAGAAAATAATCGAATATAAACCAGAATTATGTGTAGTTATTGAATCTAGCAGTGTCACTCATGGAGTTCCATATTCAGATTATTTTACAGTTATAAATCGATTTTGTATGACTAGAGTTAATTCGACTAGTAGCCGTTTGCAAGTAACTTCGCATTTAAATTATAAACAAAGACCTAATTTTATAGTTAAAAGTAATTTTTAAATAATTTTTTTCTTTTTTTTTCCAAACAATACTTCAATTTAATCTTTGAAAGGTTTCATTGAAAAAAATACTATGGGTGCATTAAAAGACTCTTATAATTATTTAGGTAAAACATATTTTAATATACTGTAGTTTAAGCAAAAAAAAAAAATTTAAGTTTTTTTGTGTATTTTAAAATCGATTTAAACAAAAAAAATCAAGTCCTTTTTTTAATGCTATAAAAAGAGAAAAATAAAACAAATTTTAAATGTCACAGTTTTAATAAATCACTTAAAAACATTTTAAAAATTTTAAAAATATGCTTTTTTTTAAATTTTAATTTTTTAGCTTTTATGTAATAATAATATAACATTATAAGCGAGCGTTTTATTTTTTACTAAATTTTTATCAAATGGTTGTCAAGGTGATCTAATTATTAAAATTAAGCTTATATAAGAAACTTATTTTTATCAAGAATTAAAGCTATTATAACTTATAACTTCCTTAATGAAAATTAGATCACTTTTGGGCTATTTTGTTAAATAAATATTATTCTTATGTATTTATATATATAATAATATAAAATATTTTAATATTTTATTTTTTATTTGGGTAATTTTATTAGTGAATTTGATAAATAAAGACTACTTAAATAGTAACAATTTGTGCCACGAACAAACTTCTTTTTTAACTATTTCAAATTGTATCAACAATATGGACTCTGGGATAACAGAAGAGAACCAAATAGGTGACATATAATTTAAATGAAAATCTTTTTTTCGTATTTGTAGATGTCAATTTAATTTATTATTATTAATATTATTTTAGTTTATTAGCTATTTTTATTTAATAATTTTGTTTATAATTTTTAATTAATTAATCTTGTCTTGTTAATATTTTATCTTAATAATTTATTATATACTTAAAAAAAAAGCTAACTATTCAAAATCGATTTAGAAAAATAGAAATTAGATAAATTTATTTTAAAATTTTAAATTAATTAAAACTAAAATTAAACAATTTTTATATTTTAATTTAATAGAAAAAAATTTACCTGATGTAAAACCGATTTCCAAACGACCCGTCCATATATCGGCTATCAACTCAGAAACAATAAAGTCAAAAAAATTTTCAAATTTAAATCCTTTGACTAATGATCAAAACGAAAACAACAATATAAGAGAAGGCAAAACAAGCAAAAGTTTAAATGATAATATTAGTAAAGAAAATATAATTAAAAATCAGAATAATGTAGTAAAGAAAAAAAGAAACAAAGATAGTCTAGCTGATGCAAATAACATAGATGATTCTAATTTAAATAATAATAACAGCAATAATCAAGACCATCATCATCATCATCACCATCATCATCTAACTCACAATCAATTAGATAATAACAGTAGTATTAACAACAACAATCAATTACAAACTCAGCTGGTACCAATTCAAAAGTTTTCTTTTTTTAAATGGGAAATCAATGTTGATACATTAGTCAGATTATTTATTATTGCGTATATATGTTTTTTTTTATAAAATTTTAATAATAAAAATTTTAATTTTATATATTTTTAAATCAAGAATGGTGTTTTTAATGATTATAAACGGCATGCTTTATTATAAACTACGAAGGATCGAATCATTGGCAGATAGTTTGAAAAACGATCCAAATATTATCGCAAAGTATTTAATTGAATTTAAATCAAAACCAAATATAATAAAAATAAAAATAAAAATTATTTTATAAAAGATTAAATCCTTCTAAACAATTCGAAAGAGTTTTATCAGATAATACGGATGAAGTAAATTTAAATAACTGGAAATCTGTTGTTACAAATACTCTAGATGCAATTGCCAAAGTAGTTTCCTTGCTTTTAATTAATTTATTTCTTTAAAATAAATTTTAAAAAATCTATTTTAAATTTTAGATGGAGAAGTCTTTAAAACAATGGGATAAAAAGTTAAGCAATCGAGAAAATATGTCCGAAGATCTTTGAATAATTTTTTTTTTTTTTTAAATATCAAAATACCAAAAATCTTTTTTAGAAAAATTAAAAATGAAAAAAATTTTCAATAGTTTTAATTCAAACAAATTCTGCCTAGTCATGACCTAATATCAATATTATAAAAATTATTAATTGAAATTTTTAAATTTATTGTAAATATCATTGCAAAACAATTAATTTTTTTTAATTAAGATTTAAATTTATTATAAAAAAAAAATATTTTTATTTTTATTAAAAAGTTATTAAAATCGTTTTTTTTTTCCAGTTTTAAAATTTATAAATATTCAATATCTATTTAATCATCGGTTTGGCAATTTGTTTATTTTTTTATTTTATTTTTATCATTTATTTTTAATTGTTAAATTAAATTAAATTCAAAAACGGTGATTAATTAGATATTAATAAATACGAAATAAAATAAGTTAATTAGAAATCGCTTGAAGCTTAATTCTTTTTTCGTTTTTTTTATTTTTTCCAAATATGACAGTGATTCTATTTAATTTTCATTTTATTTTATTTTTTAGCAAAAAGCTTATTTTTTTAAAATTTATTAATAAAAACAAAAAAAGCAAAATTTTTATTTTTTTTTATTTTAAACTTGTATTTAAAATTTTAATCAAATTAAATTAAAACGTCAAATCTAAAAAGATTTAAAACTATTTTAATACGCCCAAGTGGTTGCTAAGTTATATGAATCACGAAATAAAATTCAAAAAGCTGAATTTCAAAATATTAGAGAATTTTATTTAAAAATAAAACAAATATAAATCTATGTTAAGCAAAAATATTACCCAGAGTACTTTTTTTTTTGATTTAAATATTTTTATTTTATTAGATTAATTTGATAAAATTAATTTTTAAAATATTTTAATTTGAATTGAATCAAACTCGTACAGTATCTAATGAAATATCAAATACTAATTAATATTATAATTTAAAACAACTATAATTATTTTTATTTAAATTAAAATCCTTCCTTCATGTTTTTGTTATAAAACCAATTCTTAAAAAAAATAATTAAAAATATGTTTCTTTTTGTGTCAGAGTTACTTGGGCTTTTAGATTTTTTTCTAATTCTTTTTAAATGAAATTAAAAAAAGATTCTCATGAAATTTAAATTAATTAAATAAAAATTTATTTATTTAGTATTTTACAAAATTGTTTTAAAAGAATAATAATAATGAGCAAAAAACCAACAATTCAAAAACCTGTTAATTCCAAGCCAAAAATTGGAGTAGCAGCAAATACTGTATCAAATTTAGCTAAGCCAAAAGTAGCGGCTAAAGTTGAAGAAAAAAAAGTTGAACAAGCTACTAGGCCAGCTTCTGCAAAACAAGAAGCAAGACCTGCATCTTCTAAAGAATTACCAAGAGCCGCGTCTGCTAAGCAAAGTATTAAGCCGGTGGAAGAAGAAATTCCTAATGAAATTAACAAACCTAAAGAAATTGATTTGAAAGAAATGATATCTTTGATATTTGACAATGATCATATTTCTAATCCTTGTTTTGCAATCATAGATGAAACGACAAGAGTAAGCGCGTTTATGAGACATAGAGATGTAAACTATATTAATTGTTTAGAAAAAGAATCTTTAGAAACAGAACGAGTACGCTTAGCTATCATAGGTGCAATAAGAAACGGAAAACCATTAGTTTTCGGTAATATATAATAATTAAAATTGTTTAAAAAATAATTCAAAAATAATCTATTAAATTTAATTTAAAACCAAAGATTTGATGGAATCGGACAGTTTATTAGAAAACTTAGAACAAGTTTGTTCAGAGCTAGATCCAACTTTGTTTGATGAATTATGTAATAGATCAATAGTAAAAGAAGAAAAGTATATGAAGATTGTTAAGCCAGATCAAGACGGCGATGATTATAAACCATTTTGTTTTGTAGATGAAAAAATGAAAAATTTTAATACAGTTTTTTTAATAGAAAAAAATACACCATCCGAAAAATTTCTTAAGCTAGGAAACACGTTTAGAATTATATAATAAATAACTTTAGAAAAAATTTTTTATCTCATTTTCTATTTTAAAAATTAAAATAACGCTTTTTTTTTAAAATTAATAGATAAATGAAAGAAAATATCATTTTTAATTTCTTAATAGATGTATTTTTTTTTTTTAAATTATATATTTTTCTTTAAGCAACCAAGCTTAATTATTACACATTTCAATTTCTTTTTCGTATTTTAAATTTAGACAAACCCTGGATCATGCTTAATCTTATATTTATTTTTATTTTATTTTTTATCCCTCATTGAAACAAACCGTCTTTATTATGGTTGTTTTTGTTGAAAATTATTTAAAATTTTTTATATATATATATATATATGTCTTAATTTATGTCAAAATGATGATGAAAATAAATACTTTTGAAATAAAATTATTAAATATAAAATAACTACTTGTTTTCTAATTAAATATTCAATTTTATTTCTTAAATAAAAAAAAAAAATAAAAATAAGAAATTTAAAGTAATATCTGAATTAAGCTGATTAAAATTTGGTTTTTTAGATATGTCTCCAACAAATATAAAAAATCGTTTAAGCAAAAAACAAAACTCTATTGATGCATTAATCATTTCTGATAATTCAGAAAATTCGTCATATAAAGACAATATAAACTATTTAAAACATAATAGCAGCTTGCAAATGTTTAATAGCAGCACAAATGAGAATATTTCAGCTATTCTTGATTGTGATTGCTCTGATCATTTTGGTAAAATTTATTTAAATCAAATATTTGATTTGAATTTTGACTACGCGTATGAATGTTTATTTGAAATGAACAAATTTCATTTAGATTTTAGTCATTTAAGAAAAATATCTGGTTGGTGAAATTTGATTTATGATTGATCATTTCTATAAAAATGCTTTTTCAAATTTAGATATAAAAGAAGAAGATTGGAAAACAGAAAATGGAATAAGAACAAAACGACTGGATTATAACGTTGGTCTGAACGGAATTGTTGGAGCTAAAACATGCAAAACTATTGAATATTTAGTAATTAAACAAATAATTTTATTATAGAAATTTTCTAAGTTTAAACATAAGAAAATAGCTAAATTTACTGAAAATGAAGTTTATGTAGTTGATTCTGAAACGATTAGTTCTGGTGTGCCTTATTCAGATTGTTTTAAAGTTGTTTCAAGATATTGTTTAACTAGATGTCCATCAAATAAATGCAAACTAGTAGTCAGATCAACTATCAATTTTATTTCAAAACCTAATTTTTTAGTAAAAAGTGAACATTCAAAAATAATTATTCAAATTTTAATTTCTAAATTTTAAATTTTTTCCTAAATAGATTTGATCGAAAAAAATTATTCAAGTACAGTTACTGAATATTATTTAGAGCTAGGTAAAATTAATATAATCAAAAAAAAATTTTATTTTAAATCAAAGACTTCAAATGTTTATAAAAATAAAAAGAAAAGCAATTAAAATTGGAAAGCGAAAGAATAATAAATCTAAATCAGAATTCATTGGCTAGGAAAGCAAATTTCTCAATACCTCATTCAGAATCATCTTCAAGTTCTATTAAATCTTCTCTTTTATCATCATCGTCGTCTTCTTCCAAGACAGACTTAAGTGACAATGAAAGTAGTTCGGAAAACGAGAAAAAATCAATAAATTTCAAAACAAAAAGAAAAAGCAGTTTATCTTTAGACAAGTCTAAAAATGATACAATTAAAGCTCAAGAAAAATCTACTAAAAAACTTAGTTTAATAAAAAAAGAGAAAACAGACAAACATGTTAATTTGGAAACTCCAAGATCTGGTTCATCATTTAACAGATTGAATAATAAACTACAATCAAAAAATCAAGCTAATCCAGAGCATATTAGTTTTAAAATTAGCACTGATATATTTATTAAATTATTTTTTCTATTGTAAGATTTTTGATTTATATTGATTGATTGAAAAATTTTAATATTTTTAATATATTAATATATTAGAATGGTTTTATTACTGGTGTTGAATTTTATACTGTATACAAAACTACGAGAAATTGAAAAAATTGCCAATAACTTAATTAAAAGTAATTCTAAATTTTCGAATTAATTTTTTTTTTTTTATAAAGTTTTTGTAAAAAAAAAACAGACAAAATTATTTATTAATTAATTTTTTCTTCTCTGAATTATTTTTTTTTTAAAAAGAAACCAAATTAAATTCATATTAAAAAAAATAAAAAAAAAATTTCTAAAATTAATTTTGAACAAAAAAATTATTTTATTTCATTTTTTAATTTTATAAATTTTGAACAAAAAAAAAAAAGCATTTATTTTTTAATTGATTATTTGATAAAAAAAAATTAAAAAGCTAATTTTTTCATTAATAAATACACATTTGCATCTTGTTTGAATCCATGCAAATTATTTGCATCACCATGTAATCTCATCAGAAGGCCTCCAAAAGAAACATAAGCTTTTCTAAAAATTAATTTTTAAATTAATAAAGTTTAAATTTTTTTAATTCAATTTTAATTTAGTAAATGTATAATAATGTTAAATGTTAGATGTTAGTATCAGTGCCAATAAGTCATGCCAGACTAATGCATTTACAATTAAAAAGAAAAATTTGATCAATGTAAATACATTATCAGACACGACCCATTTGGTACTATTTAGCTTTAAGTAGTAATTATTTTTTCTTTAAAAAAAATTGTTTTAAAGTCTTACAAATTTGTGGCATTTTCAGTGGCTGTTTCATCACCTTCAATTCTATATACTCGACCATGCATCACATACTCAAATTGATCTGCTTTACTTGGACGATTATCTAACGGATTGTATTCGTTGTCATCCGGTTGATCATCTCTTAATTTCGTACAAATTTGTAAACGAAATTTATTACCTTTATAAATAAAAATATACTAAATAATAATAAAAAAAATGAAACATTTTTTTTTTGTATAGTTAAAAGCAACTTTATCAAGTTTAAAATTAAATTTAAAAAAACATATATATATATTTTATTTAAAGATAAAACCAAATTTTGTTGAACGAGAATAAAAAAAAAAAACTTAATCAACTAAATTATATTTTATTGATTGATAAGAAAAACAAAATTTTTTTTTTATTTATTTATTTTTTTGAATATAAAATAAAATTTCAAAAAAAAAAAAAAAATATGTTTTATTTTATAAAAAAAAAAAATAAATAAATTTGATTATTGAGTTAGCAATAAAATTTATTGTTATTTTTTATAATTTTTTTTTATTTAAGTGTCTTAGAACAAGTTAAATTATCCTATTAAAAAAATTTTAAAAAATAAAATAAAATAATTTACACTTGCTTTTTTTTTTGAAAATAGAAAATTTACTAGTTAGAGTTAATTAAAAATTGAAACTTAAAGCTCAACAACAAAACTGAAACGTTTCATTTAATCTAAAATTTAATTTTATTTTTAATTTAAAATTTTCTATGTGAGTTTGTAATTGATCTATTTTGAATCACTGGTATTTATACCTTTAATTTAATTTAAATAGGACATTAATTATATTCTAGTGACCAATTGAATTTGAACCACTATCTTAAACAAATACACTTGAAGATAAAATTTTAATATGCTTTATTTTCCCTACGAATAGATATATTTATATAATTTTTAATCTTTTTTGAAAACTAGTCGCGACCTGACGCATTTTCTACTTTATTGTATCTACATAAAGATAAAATTTACGTTACAAAGATAGATTAAGTTTTAGATATAGTTTATATTATATTGAGAGTAATAAAACCTAATTTAGATAAAGATTAATTATATACATAGATAACAAAATGACATATTTTTGTTGAGAAAAATAATTTAATAAACACAAAGTATTTTTTTTTTAGATTTAATTTATAATATTACCTAATGCCATTGGATATATCTGAGTATTAACATCTAGTATGAGATCCATTTTGAACGATTCACTTTCACAGAATAATCTAGATACTTTGAAAAAAAAAAATTAATTTTTTAAATTATCAAAATCAAATAAAATTGAACCAAAGATCTACCTCTATCGAATTTTTGACCATCTGGATCAATATCTTTTACATCAAATATATCTTCAAATAATATATCGGCCATTTAGTAATAAAAATAACTTTATCAATTTTTTTATTTCAAAATTCTAAAAACACATGGGAAATTTAAAAAAATAATAATAAATAAATTTAATTTTTTTTTTTTTTTAAATAATTTGAAAAAAGTTTTGAAATTAAATACACATGATATTTTAATTTTATGAAAGCAAATCCAGATAATTTTGTTGCAATTTTAACTTAATATTGTTTCTCAGTGTTTTATAAGTTTCGCTTTTTGATCCAAGTTTAAAATTCTATTCCTATTAAAAATCTTTAAATGAATTTTAATTTTATTTCAAAAAATATACCATAAACTTATTTATGGATAATACATATTTCGTTTAAAAACCAATAATTTAATTCTAATTTTATTAACTTTAAGTTCAAAAATTAACTAAACCAACCATTTACAATTTCTTTTAAGTTATTAATGTTCAAATAAATAACATATTTTTAATTTTAAGTGCTTTACTTTTTTTTTTTTATAAAAATGGAAAATAGTTTAGGTGCCAAATATGAATGAATTCATATCAATCTTATATTTAGAACTAATTTTTTTAAATACCACAAACAATTGTTAAATAAACCATTAATGGTTTAATATTTAAAAGAAACTTAAATCAAAGATTTAGAAACATTTATTTTGAAATTGAAAAAAAATTAATATTAAAATTGCAATCAAGTCATTTTGAAATACATCTTTTATTCAAAAAGCAAACTCATTTGAAATTAATATTTATACTATTTATTTATAAAATTAACAAAAAAACACATGAAAATTTAATATTCATTTATTTTTTTTTGAAATATTCACATTTCCAAAATGAAACCTAAAAGAAACAATAAAATAAAGCTTGATAAATTAGATAATAAAGATAGAAATTTTATAAAAGCATTTGGAGAATTACATCCAATCAATGAAATAGAGTAAATTATCAAAATTTTATTTTATTTTATTATTTTTTTAAAATTAAAATCTCAAAATTCAAAAAGTACTGAATCAAAGCGTAAAATTCAAGTCGTCAAAGATGATGATGATGATGATTATTCGACTGATGATCAAGATTTTAAGCAAAAAAAGTTTGACAAAAATAGAAAATCATATAAAGAACAAAAAACTGAAGAAGTTAATTTAGAAGAAAACATAGACGATTTAGTAGCTCCATATCAGCTTCTATTAAATGAATTAAATGTTGATAACCCAGAAGTTACTAGTTCTAGTAAACGAAAAAACAAAGATAAAACGAAACTAAAAAAAAAGCTTAAAAAAGAAGCGTTGCAAGAAAGCCAAGAAGAAGAAAATTATGAAAAAGATGAAGAAAGTGATCAGGAAACAGTTGAAGAGAGTCAAGAAGGTTCGGATTCTGAAATAGATGAGACTAATATAAACACTTATTCACAAGAAGTCTTATGCAAAGATAATTTGGAATCAGAAGAGACCATAAAAAATGGTATTAAAATTGATTAAGAATTTTTTTTTAAATTCTTAAATTTTTAACCAATTTATTATGCCAATTTTTAAGATCCTTTTCATATTCATTTTGAACAAAACATTGATGAAAAATTAGTTGAAAAAATAAAAAATAATTTAAGCGATCGTTCGAAAATAAATGAGTTTAGACAAAACCTACAAGTTTGTAGAATATTACATTTTTTGGAATATAAAACAATATTTATTCATTTAAAATTTAAAGTGGTCAGGCTTGGGCAATTTAGTTTATTCACCAATAATAGAAGAAAAAAAACTTAATATAGATCCAAATAAGCACATAAACCAAAATTTTGTATATTTAACAAAAATTATTTAATAAAATTTTTAAATCATCATATTATTTATATTAGATAAAACAACGTATATTAGAAAGATTAAACGACTCAGTTGTCAATATAATTGGCAACAAAGAAGAAGAAGAAGAAGAAGTGCTAGAAGAACAAGAAAATGATACAAAAGTCTCAAATACCAAATCAGATTATAAATTAGACAAAACTCAAACAGAAATGTTAAACATAATTTCAAGCTATGCTGATTTTTATCATTCAAATGTAGAAGTCAATATGGATACTAAAGTTAAATTTGTTTATACAATTCACGCTTTAAACCATGCTTTAAAGTAAATTGATCATTTAATTTAATTTTAATTCACAATTGAGATTTATTTATAACTATTTTTAAAAGAACACGAAGTAGAATCATCGCTCATAACGATAAACTAAAACAACAAAGCAAATCGAATGCTGATATTGAGTATAGAGATCAAGGTTTGACTCGGCCTAAAGTATTAATCTTGGTTCCGTACAGAAAATTTGCGCTTAAAATAGTCAAAATTATAATATCATTATTGATGCATAAAAACGAAGAATTTGTTTCAAATAAGAAACGTTTTTTTGATGCATTTGGACCTGTTGGAGATGAAGATGAATTAAACAAAAATGAAAATAAATCAAAAGAAAAAGAGGAAAATGCAGATGATGGCAAAAAACCAACAGATCATGATGAAGACTATGATTTTTTGTTCACTGGGAATACTGAAGATCATTTTAAAATTGGTTTATCAGTTTCCAAGAAATCACTCAAATTGTACACAGAATTTTATTCATCTGATATAATAATCGCATCACCTTTAGGTCTTAAATCTGTAATTGGAATCGAAGGGTATAATTTATATATAAGTTCAAATAAAATAATTTAAGCTAATTAATTGATAATAAACTAAGTGATCCTCAGCAAGATCATGATTTTTTGTCATCAATTGAATTACTAATTATTGATAATAGCGATGTTCTTATGATGCAAAACTGGGAACACGTGTTGACCGTCTTTGAGCATTTACATTTACAACCAAAAAAGAGCCATGATACTGACTTTTCTCGGGTAAGATCTTGGTTGTTAGATGGTTACGCTCATTATTATAGACAGACTTTAATATTTAGTCGTATACCAGCACCTCCGATAAATAATATATTCAACAAATATTGTTCAAACTACAATGGAAAATATCAAATTGATTTATTAAAAACTCCAAAATATCAAATCGGAACAATAAGTAAAATAGGTTTTCAATTAGCTCAAGTTTTCCATAAAATAGATTGTGATTCACCAATCGATCTACCAAATGTTAGATTTAATTTTTTTATAGACAAAGTAAACATTTAATTAAATTTGGAATTAATTGAATTTTTTTTAAATTTGAAAAAATATTTATATAATTCAGATTTTACCAAAATTTAAAGATGAAATGATGTCTCATACCTTAATATTCATACCTTCTTATTTCGATTTTGTCAAACTGAGAAATTATTTTAAAAAAAATGATATCAGCTCTATGAATATTTCAGAGTAAAAAATAATTTTCATTTTCTAATCTAAAATTGCATAAATTAAATTTTAAATTTAAAGGTATACAGATGATAAAAGCATAGATAGAGCTAGATATTTGTTTTATCATGGAAAGGTTCATTTTTTGCTTTTAACAGAAAGATTTTATTTTTACAAAAGGTACAAAATACGAGGTATAAATCATATTATATTTTATGATTTACCAAGCTATGCTGAATTTTACAGCAATATATGCAATTTTATGCCTGATGTAAAAAGATTTAAAAATGGTGCAATCGAATCATTTTCGAGTACTGTATTATATTCTGAATTTGATGCACAAAAGTTATGTGCTATAGTTGGTCAACAAAGAACTACTCATATGATTAATTCTGATAAAAATGTTCACATGTTTATGACTGAATAATTTTATGGCTATTTTTAAATAAAAATTTTAAAATTAATAATTGTTTTTAAATTATTAAATCTAAAATTCTAAAATTTGATATGAATTTTTTTAATAATTTTGTTTCTAAATATAACATTTAGAAATATTCATAAGCTTATGCTCTATTTTTAATCAAAGTAAAATTATGAAATCAAAATCAAATTAATCAGTTTCATTCCGTTTTATCTTAATCTTAGTTAAATTAAAATTTTACTAATGATAAAATTAAAAAAAATATATATAATTTTTGATGATAGCATAATTAAATTTTACATTATAAAAGAAAATAAAAATTACTTTTTCAAAATTATGACAAAATGATATTAAAAAATTTAATTTCACTTTTAGTTTTTTTACTTTTTTGTTGTTTATATAATAGCGCTAGAAGTTGTAAACCTAAGCCACCTGTTATCACCAGTACAACTCAAACAACAACAACTGAAAGTATTCCACAAGTTTGTGGCGTCCAATCAATTTTGCCTTCTTTAAATGGAAGTATATTAAATAGAATAATAAATGGTAATACTTCAGTTCCTGGTTCATGGCCTTGGATGGTCTCTTTGCGCTCTAATAATTTTCATTATTGTGGAGGAGTTTTAATCACACCACAACATGTTCTTACAGCAGCTCATTGTTTTGATCAAAACGATCAATTTCAAGTTTCAATTATTTATGGATTGCATTTTTTAAACGATATTCCAAGTTCGGAAAATATTGGTCGCATAGAAAGCTATGAAGTTCATCCAAATTATAATCCTAAGAATTATTCTATCAATGATATTGCATTGATTAAATTAACTAAGCCAGTTAAATTATCAAACAAAGTCTCTTATATATGTTTACCTTTGGATAAAAATCCAAACACCATTTATAATAAGAATGTAGTTGCAATCGGATGGTAATTTAGAAAATTAACTTGAATAAAAACTTGGCTAAATTTTTTTAAAGGGGAAGCACGACAGGGGAAAATAATTATAATAAATATTCAAATAGTCTATTAGAAACAGTTTTGGAAGTAAAAAATTTTGACCCTTTAAGAACTTGTCAAGGTTTTGATCAACGAAATTATTGCGCTATTAGTACTAAAACTGAACCTTCAAATGTATGTTTCGCTGATTCTGGTGGTCCTTTAATGTATTGGCAAGATGGTAAATGGTTCATTTATGGAATAAGTAGTTTTGTTGCGACATCATCTAATAAATGTTTGCCTGACCGACCAAGTTTTTTTACAATAGTTCCAAACTATCTTGATTGGATCGACGAAACAATAAAAAATTTAAATTAAAAATTTTTAAAGTTTATTCAAATTTTGCTTTATTATGAAAAATTATAGGAAAAAATACAATTTAAAAATTTATTTATAAAATTTTTTTTTATAAAATTCGTAATTTTAATTTCGTTCAATTAAAAGATATTTTTTGTAAAAAAAAATTAATTAAAAAAAAATTTCTTAAAAATATATACTAATATAAAATCGAATAAAAACTGTTTGCTTTTAAATTAGATTTTATTATCACTAATTATATTTCCTAATGAATCTTTGAGTCTTACCCTACCGTTTGCATACTTGGTCTCACTTAGACCATTGGTATAAATAGTCTTAACACTACCATCTGGATATTCGCGTCTTTTAAATTCTTTTGTATGAATTTCTCTTTGTTTGTTCGGATATTCGATAACTTTATCACCATTTTTGTCTATTCTAATACACGTTCCATTCGGTAAGCGAGTTTCTTCGCTACAGTCTGGATATATAAACTTGCATATTTTATCTGGAAATATTATTTCTCTGGTTTTGTCAATATGATGTTTTTCTATTTGGCCATTAGGAAATTTTAATATTTCTAAACCGTTTGAGTATATTATTTGGGTTATGTTCGTTTCGGCATAAAAATAAGTCTCGGTACCAGTATCACGATTCATTTCTTTACGGTCACCATTAAAAAATTTGACTAAAATCTTCTTTTTATCGGCGCTTACTTCTTTTATAGTTCCATTGGTAAATATGGTTAATAAAGTATCATCTTCCAGTAGTTTATCAACTTGTTTGCCATCAATAATTCTAGCTTCTTTGACTTTAAGTTTACGATCAACACCGCTAAGTGATGATATTACATATTCTTCTTGTTGAACAGGCCTTGTCTCATTCGTATAACTAGGCTCGTATTCGTATTCGTCATTTTCATTTAAATTAGTACTAGATGGTGAATAATATCTAGTTTCTTTTAAATGTTCATGATTAAATTTAACAGTTTTGATTACATTATGGTTATTTGGAGACATGGTCTTGTGATTTTGTACTTTATAATCAGATTTAATAGAGTCAAAAGAATTCGAAGTGAGTGGCGATGAAATTGAATTGATGCTTCTAGTTTGTTGCTGTACTAAATTAAGATGATTTAAATTAGAATGTAAGGCTAACGATCCGGTCGATCCAATTGATGATGAAGAAGAAGATGGTGATGAATTCGGCAATGATTTTTCACTCGTTGTTCTTTTTAAATACATATTTGAGCCGTTTTGGTATTCGGATTCAGAATTAAAACTATTTGTGCTCACAGTTAATTGATTTTTGTGAAAATTTCTAGACAAATCAGTTGTAGAGTTAACTGGTAAACTATTCGTATTTGATGGCTGAGATGAAGTCATCTTAATTAATGAGTCGATTCGTTGTTTTTCTACATATTGAAGTTCTTTTTTTAGTTCTGATTTCTCTTTTTCTAAAGCTTCGATTCTTTCTTTTAAACGATTATTATTTGCCATCCATCTAGACTCGCGTGTTTTTAACTCTTCGTTAAGCTCGATCACTTGCTTTTGTAATCTTTCAATTTCCTCTCTTTCTTTCCTATCCGGCTTTTCTTTAATCGATTGTTTGTATTGTTCGAATATCTTTTTTTCTTGCTTAAGCTTTTTCATTTCTTCTTCATGCAATTCTTTTAGTCTATTGAATTCTTCTTGTTTTTGTTTATCGATTAGCTTCCGATTGGTTTCAGCTAATTTAATTTCAGTTTCCAATTTTTCTTTTAATTTTGTTAGCTCTGAATTTTTTTTTTGAAATTTTTCTATTTCTGTTTCCAGTTGATTTATTTTTTCTTTTAAAAGATTTGCATTTATGTTCGAATTTAAGGAAGGATTGTTAGTTTTGTTAATTTGATTTATTTGGTCGTGTTTAAGCTTATCAAACAATTGTTTATCTTTTTGTTTTTGCTGTTCTAATAATGCTTGTTTTTGTTTTTCTTCTTGTTGTTTTAAAGACGGAAACAGTTTACTTATTAAATTCGAAGTAACAGTGTAGTCTATTTCTCCTAGATTTTTATCATCTTCTTCTTCTTTATCTTCATTGTCTTTGGTAAAATCAAATTTTTTATTCGCTTTTAAATTACTCTGATCTAACCAACTGCTTGTATCGTCGAATTTAACTTTTTTAATTTTATCATTAGAAGATTTTAAAAAATTTTCAAATTCGTCTTCTTCTTCTTCACTTTTTTCGTTTTCGTGTTCTTGATTTAAAAACGTTTCAGTAACTTTACTCACCTGAAATTCATCATTATCGTCTTCATAATCTTTATAATTCGAGCTTTTATAATCATTTGAACGATTCTCATTTAAAAATGAATCTTGATCATCTTCTTTTTTATAAATTCTTTTGATTTTTCGAGTAAGAACCGATTTATTTGAATCTGTATTACTTGTATTGTGATATTTAACCTCATCTTCTAATATGGTTCTATTCTCCAACTCATTTTCATCTAGTTGATCAGTGTTTTCAATATTTTTAAGTATAAAGTTATCAAATTCATGTTCGTCTAAGTCTCGATAATTTTTGTAAATATTTTCAATAGTGATTTTTTCATTTAAATTCATTTCTTTTAGAATATCGGTTATTTTGGACGACGATTCGTAATCAGCAAAATGATTTTGTTGATATATTTCATTCTTTTCGTATCTAAATTGGTTGCTATTTTGCTCATTGGAGAAAAATGTTTCTACATATGAAGCCGAACTTCTAAATGAAGGATGTTCTTCTAAATATTGCTCCAATTTTTCGAATTCTTTCAATTCATTGTCATCATGATGATTGGTTATACTATTTGTTTTGGGTTTAGAAATTTCAGTTTGTTTAGGTTTAAAATAGTTTGAATTGTAAAATTCATCTTCATCTTCATCTGAATTCGCTGCTTTTACTATTTCAACTTCTTTTGCAATCGGCTTTTCAATTTTTTTTTCAATTGGTTTTTTCTCAATTTGAACAGTTTTAGTATTTTGATTTGGTTTATTTCTGACTGAATTTACTTCGGGTTTCGGTTTTTGAGGTTGCGTTTTACTTGTTATTGTTGCTGTTGTTGTTATTTTTGTTTGAGAATTTGATTTTAAGTTTGATGAAGAAGTACTTTTTCGATTTAATGAATTCGTATTAGTTTGATTATTATTTGGGTTATTTTTATTATTGGATATTTTTTTTTGGTTTAAATGCATTTTTTTAGTTTTCGATGGTTGGTACCTTTTGAGACCTTCGCCTCTTTTTAAAAATGGTTTCGGTTTGGTTTTTAATTGGTCTGTTTCTGATTCGTTTTGTTGCTCATTTTGAATCTCAATTTCAACATCTTCTTGAGTATCTTCTTCTTCCAATTCTTCTTCGTCTTCTTCTGTTGTAATTTTTTTTATTTCCAATTTCTTTTTGCTCTTATTTAACTGCGATTGTTCTTTTTCCAACTGATCAGCTATTTTAAGTTTTTCTTCAATTAAATCTTCGAATGTCATTTTATTTGTTGGTTTAATACCAATTGGTAAATTATCAATATCCAACATTTTTACTCAAATCAAATTGCTTTTTTAACTAAAAAAAAAATTAAGCAAAAAATCAATTTTTTGTTTTAAATCTATTTGAAAAAAAAACAGAATAAAATTCCTCAATTTGGCTATAGTTACAGCTGTATATATATTTATAAACGTGACTATGTTTTTTTTTAAGAAATTTTCACAAATTTTAACTGGTGATTTCAAATTATAATAATTTATTTAGAATGTTAAATGGTCTTTACACAAATTGAAATTAGTTTTAAAATGCTATGGTAACTATTGTACAGTTGTAAAAAAAAAAAGCACAATTGAGTCTGTGTTTATAAAGAGAAAAAAAAAATATAGGACACATTTACAATAGAATTTAAATGTAATTTAAGATTCAAATATTTAATGCTTCAGAATCAAAATAAATTCTAAGCCGGCTAATAAGGCTTTATTAACTTGAAAATACTTTTAAAAAAATTATTTTATGGAACTATTTTAATTTTAAACTAAAATAAATTTAATTTTCATTTACATTCAATTAACCAAGTTTTTAAATTGCTTTTGAAAAAATACTTAAATTTAAAAAAAAAATCTTTTGCTTTTTGATAAAATAATTATCAAGTAAAAACCCTTATCTATTATTAATTGCTACAACTTTTTTAAAGTTAATATAAATTTTAAATTAAAAAAAGTTTATTTTCTATAAATAAAAAATTAAATACTTTTTTGCCTTTAGCAATTTTTTTTAAATAAAAGTCTAATAATTACACTTTTTATAATTTAGCGCCTTTTTGATAAATCTTAAAGTTATAAAAAAGCATTTAAAATAAATTTTTTTAATTACAGTTCAATTAAATTTTTCAAAAAGATTCTAATTTCAAAAGAAATTTTAAACTTTAGATAAAGACAATTTGATAGAATCTTGCTAAAATTGAGAAAAAAATAACTTGAAACATTTTACAAAAACTGTTTGAATACATTTCTTTTTACCAATATTAATTGAAATATAATATAAATTCAACTAAAAATAGTTTAAATAAAGAAAAAAAAATATAATAATCTTTCTAAGATCTATTATTAATTACAAAAATAAGCCATGTTTAGTTTACAAAAAAAATTAAAAAATGAAAGCTCAAATAATAGTAATAATAATAAAAAATCAGTAGATCTTAGACAAAAGCTGCTTCAAAAAGAGTTTGAAACTTTGAAACAATTACCACTTGGTTGTAGTATTCAATTTGATAATCCAGATGTTTTACATCAATTTAAACTAAATCTTTTACCTGATAAAGACAGTCTATGGTTCGGTGGTAGATTTGAATTTTTAATCTCAGTACCGGAAGGGTTTGTTATGTTTTATATATATATTAATTCTAAACTTTTTTTTAATTTAAATTTGTTTTAAATTTAAGATACAATTTCGAAGTAATTTAAATACAAAGAAACTGAAATAAATTTTATAAAAAAAATTAAAAAATAAATTTATTTTAGCCTCCAAAAGTACATTGCAATACAAAAGTATGGCATCCAAATATAAACGAAAAAGGAGAAGTATGTCTAAGTATTTTGAGACAAAATTCAATCGATTCTTTTGGTATAAATAAAAAGTTTAATTTTATAAATTTAAGTTTTTTTTTCAAATTCTCTTACAAAAGGTTGGTTACCAACTAGAACAATCGCGGACGTAATATTTGGAATCAATTCGCTTTTTTACGACTTGGTTAATTTTGATGATCCATTAAACACTGAAGCAGCAAATTTATTTTTGACCAATAGAGACATGTTTATTCGTAAAGTTAAAGAATATATGGCAAAATATTGCAAATAGTTTTTTAAATATTTTATATTTATTTATTCGTTTTATTTTTATAAAATTTTTGTTATACATTGTAGACTTAAATTTATAAAATATGTGTATCTAAATTTTTCAAAAAATTGTAAATTAATTAAACTAAATTTTTTTTAAATAAAAAATTTTTATAAAACTTAAATAAAATAAGTTTATTAGTTTATTTTTTTTCGAATGCATTTAAATAAGCTTTTAAAGAAAATAAAAAAAAAGATCTTAATCAATAAACTTTATTTAAAAATTTAACAAGATATTTTTGCTATATTAAAAAAATTTCAAATTCAATTTATTCTTTAGGCTTAGAATAAATATCTAAAGATTGAGAGAGACTATTAATAGGCGAAGATAATGTATTTGGTATAGCAGCCAATAAATTGTTCAATGTTCCACATAATTGAGCTCTTAATGTATCTATATCTTCTAGTTTAGCATAATCTTGAATGCCTAAACGAGTGTATAAACGTTGATGAATCATACCACCTTTAAATTGAAATTAAAAAAAATAAATTTATTTAATTTAAAGAATAATCAATTTTAATTAAATACCAAGTAAAACAAAATGTGGCATTTTTCTCATTAGTGCTAAATTTTTTTTTAAATGTTCTTCTTTAAAAAACAAATAGTAATTTCTTCCTAGACCACAATCGACAATTGTTTTTAAATTTTGATATTTTGGATTATTTTCGATCATAAGTCTTAAAAAAAAATTTTTAGATGAAAATTTTCATTAAATAAATTTCTAAATTTACTTCATAACAACAGTATTAAAATTCCAAATTTGAGTATCGGTTTTTTTAAATTCAATTTTATTTCTTCTTAGAGTTTCACCTGGAACATCTAATTTATGACAAATTAACATAACTTCGCATTTATCAATTATATTGAAAGCATGATTAGCCAAAAATTTTTCAAAATCTCCAGCCTTTATAAATAATCATTAATGATTAATTATTTTTTACTGATTAAAATAAAATACTTCATTTGTACTGAACTTGAGTTTTTTCGCAATATTGTATTTTAATTCCACACATTTTTCAACTGGATCAGGTAGCTCTTTAATTATAACTGGTTTTGTTATTTCTTCTAAATAGCGAGCAATATCGTGTCTTGGCTTTGGCATTTTAAAGTTATATTTACCTCTATGTCTTACTGTTTGTTGCCATATTTTTGGAACAAACAGTCTAGTTTTGGCTATTAAGCTATTTGACATTATAAAACTATTTTTTTTTTAATAAAAAAAACAAAAACAGCTATTGAATTTAAAATATTTGTTTATTTTAACTAGAAAATTGAGTCGTAACTCTCAAAAGTATCAAAAAATTTAACCAAAATAAATTTTTTTAATAATTTATTTTTTAATAAAAATCTGAAGCTATTAAAATTTTATATTTACATCAAACGGTATAATTATATTTATTATCTAGTTTAAATAAATTTAAAAAAAAAAAATTTTAATTTCTTAGCGCAGCTAAACGTTTAGTCAATGTCTCTTCTTCTTCTCTTGATCTACCTGAACTAGTACCTATAGTAGAAAGACCAGCTGCTCCTGGAGCTTCTGCGATTTTTCCGATTACTTCTAGACCATTCTCATCCGCTACTTGTTTTATTAAGGCATCTACTTCGACTTGCGGTGTTGTCAATGTCGTTGCTGATGACATGGTACTTTCTAAAACACCTGATTTAACGTCTAAATCAGTAAATTGTTTTTCAAATTGTTCCATGATTTTAGATACTTTTTCTAAATCTAAACTTGCCATTGCACTTTCTAGCGATTTGGTAACACTTCCGATATTCTTAGCCACATTTTGCATAGCCACTGCACTTTTAACTCTAGACGCTACAGCATCTACTCTCGAAGAGAGTCTTAAATAGTTTATATATTCATTTTTTTTACGAATTGAATTTTCGGCATAGATTTTAGCTCCTTCTATATTTTTCTCTTCTATGGCTTTTTTTACCTTAAGTTTTTCTACTTCTTGTTGTTTTTGTGCTTTGCTTGCCAACTTGTCCAATTGTTTAGCACTCATTCTCAATTGAAGCAAAGTATCTTCAATACCCATTTTAATTTATTTCTATTAAATTTTATTTTTTTTAACTAAAAGTCTTAATGAGATAAACTTAAAATGAGAAATCAAAATGAATCATTCAAATGTTTTAAAAATTAATTAATTTCAAAATTTTATGAATATTAAATTTTATTATATTTATAATGAAAAAAAATAGAAATATATTTAAAAGATTTTTCTTATTTTTAAAGTAAATATACATTAACATAAATCTATTTTAGTCTTTGCTTGGAACTATTAACTATTGTTTTAGAAGTTGTTTAACAAAGTCGATCAAATCGATCAAAATTCATATTTATAAATTTCATTTTAATTTGGCTCTAATAAGGCTTAAAATGCTTTAAATTCCATATAAATTAAACCAAACTAGTTAATTTAACGTGCATTATTGCATTCTAATTTACTTTACACATACACATTTCAAAAATAAATTCAAACTCATTAATATACTATATAGAAAAGCATTTGAAATTAAAAAACTTTATTTTCTAGACACATTTTTTTATTTAAATATTAAAAATATTTTGAATAAAATGTTTGATCAAATGGATAATGAGAAGTTATTTGCTATAAAATTAGCAGATAATGAAAAGCAAGTAAGAGATAATTCAATAAACAAATTAAGAAATTATATTAGATCAAGATCTATAACAGAAGAAGGTTATTTTTAAATATTTTTTAAGAAATGTTTTGAAAAGTTATTAAATTAATGTAATAAATAGAACCATTTAGCGAAGAAGATCTTATAAAGCTATGGAAAGGACTTCATTATTGTATGTGGATGTGTGATAAGCCCTTAATTCAAGTAAATATTTTTATTTTATATTAGTTTAAACATGTTTTTAATAATCTTATTTAAAACTTTAAGGAAGAATTAAACGAAAAAATTTGTAATTTGATGGATTGCTTAAACAAGAATAACAAACAAGTTATGCTCTTTGTTAAAGTCTATTTTATAACAATAATAAGAGAATGGATCGGCATTGATAAATGGAGAATCGATAAATTTTTGATGGTTATTTTTAGCTTTTAAAATTTTTAAATCTTATTTAGTATGCATCATTTCTCTATTTCTTAAAGATGGCAAGAAGTATGATTAGAAAAACAATGAATTATATAAGCAATAAAAAATGGAATAAAGTTTTGATTAAAAAATTTAACAAACTCATGTTAGAATTACCACTAAATATTAATGATGATAAAATACCAGACGGTATTACTTATCATGTAACTGATATTTATCTAGAAGAATTAGGGAAATTCGGAGAGACTTTAAAACCAGTTAGAGCTATTAAAATGTTAGCTCCGTTTTTCAAGCTTTTAGCTATTTCAAAAAAGTAAACTTTTAAGTTAATTTCAATGATATAAATTTTAAACTAAAAATGAATTTTAACAAAAAATAGAAGACCATATGTTTTGCATATTAAAAAACGAATATTTGAGCAAATAATTGAATGCTCTGATGTCGGAATCGATCCCGAAGCTGAACATGAATTAGAAGAAATAAAAGCTTTTGGTTTACAAATTGGAGAAGAAGAAGATACATCTGAATACTTAATAAAGGTTTATATTAAAATTAACAAAAACTCAGAAAAAAAAATTTCTAAAACAAAAAATTTCAGTTTAATTACAATTTGATTGCCAACAAATTATTTAAAACTGCTAATGGTCCAGATTGTTTAGTTCGTAATAAAAAAATAATTTATGATTTAGTTAAAAAGTAATATTAAAATTTTATTTAAAGAATTTTATTGAAAATTCTAAAATTTAAATTTAATCAATAGATTCAGAGCATTGTCCAAAGGCGTTTACCCGATTGATGATTATAATTTTGAGCCATTGGACAAAGAAGATAATCAATTAAAAGGTTTAAAGTTATTAAATACTAAGAATAAAAAATCAATTAAAAAAAAGAAAAATAAAAAATTTAAATAAAAACCAATTAAATAAAAAATTAAAAAAAGTTTGAATCTTTTCTTTTCAATGTTTAATAAATTAATTAATTTTTAAATTTAAAAAGAACTAGATTTTATTCTAGTTCTTTTATCTATGAGGTATATGGTTATTAGGCTTTTTAAATTCAATTGAATTAACAAATCGTACTAGCATAAGGAGGATTTGTACTAGGGCAAACACATACGTATGTAGGATCGGGATTAGTACATGTACAATTAGGTATACTTGTTATTAAAGCACCAGCTTCAACTGGAATACATTTAGAGCCAGGCTTTTTACATGGATTTGAGACACAAGGATCTGGTTGACATGGAGAACCAAAAAATCCCTTTATACATAATTTTTTTTTAGATAGATATAAATAATATTCAAGGTATTAAAAAATTGTATTACAGGTGCACATTGACATACAAAACTGTTTCCATTTGGCTGACAAATAGCGCCTTGTCCACATGGGTTATTATTACATGGATTTACATCTTTAAAATTTTTTTCAAATTTAAAATTATTTAAATTTAAAAATATAATTATTCTATAATAATTAATCTAAATATACCGATATTACCAGATAATTATAACTAATGTTAAAAATTGCTAAATTACTAATATTTTTTTACATTATTTTTAAATTTACCTTTAGCCCTATTACGAAGAGCTAGAGTAAGAGCAGTAGGTAATATCGGTAGTAATGCAGCAGAAACTACCGGTAAAATAACTGGCAATAATAAAGAATTAAAATCATCGCCAGTTCCAGATAATAGTGCTTAAAAAGAGTCAATTTATAAAATTTTTTAATTTCTTTAGAGTTAATCAATAATTGAAAAATAATTAATTACATGTTTCACAGTTTTGACCAACAAAAGGCCCAGTGCATCTTTTAAATAAAAAATTAGAAGCTCATAATATTTGATCAAACTATATTTAAAGAAAAAAAAATACTCGCAATAGTAAGCGTCAACCAAATCATAACATTTTGCATCATTTAAGCATGGAGTTGTTTCTACTCCATTTACAATTACAGAACATTCATTTATTTCTAAAGATTATTAAAATTCAAAGGAAAACATTTATAAATTTTTTTAAAAAATTAAGCCCACCAAATTGGCATCTATCTCCATAAAAACCGTTCTTACATGAACAAGTGTAGTTATGATTATCAGTTAAGGGAATACATAAACCATCATTTAAGCAATGGTGATTACCACAAACATCAAGAACTTAAATATTTAGAAGAATAAAAATTTAGAATTGCTATCATTAAAAGAATTTAATCAAAAAAAAAAATTAAATTACAATTTCCACAGTTTTTTCCTGTATAAGTACCAACGCTAAAGAGAAACTGAAATTAAATAATTTCTTTCAATAATAATCTTAAAATTAATACCAAATACCTTTTTAAAAATTTAATTTAGTTTCGTTTAATTTGAATTTTTTTTTTAATAGTTACAATGATAATCCCAACTGTTATTTCTGTTAACACAAATTCCATTATTTAAGCAAGGATTTGAATTACATGGTTTTGGAGGAGCTTTAAAGAAACTAATTAATTTTTAATTTATTATCGGATTGTCGAATTTTTAATTACCATTTTGACAATTGTCTCCAAAAAAGCCACTGTAACATTGGCAATGATAAGAAGTTTGCTCAACTGGATTTAACTGACCAGGAATGTTTTGCGATTTAACTACAGGAAAGCAGGCTCCATTGACTCCACATGGTTTAACATTACATGGATCAATTAATTGACATTTTGCTCCTACAAAACCTGGCTTGCAAACACAAACTGCAACATTATTCTGAATTTCGCATACACCATTTGTTCCACAGAAGTTTTGACTGCAAGTAGCTGTAAAAAATAATTTTAAAAATGGATCCTAAATAAAAAAAAAATTATTTTTTATTCGAATACCTTGAGCATTGACTTGAATCGAATATAATTTTAAGATAAATACGAAGACTGAGATTATCTTAAGCATTCTAGAAATCGAAATAATTTTTGAATTTGTGAATTTAGATTATTTTTTTTTTCAAATTTTTCTAAAATATGATTTTTAAAATTTTTTTCGATTTTTAAAATGAAAAAAATGTAATTTGATATTTTTGTTTAAAAAAAAAGTTCAAATTGAAAGGCTTTTGATTTATTAAAAAAAAATTATTCAATTAATAAAATTTTGATTTTATTAAAAAGATTATTATTAATTTTAAAATTTTATTAGATTTAAAGTATTCAAAATCCTATAGAAATAAGAGATATGTCAAATTATTTGTTGAGAATTCTTTAAAAAGTAGTGATTTAATCTTTTAATAGTATTAAAACCAAAATATATTCTCACGTATAAAAAAAAAGTGAAATATGATATATGATATATTTATTTATTAAAACCTAAAGAATAATTATTTACTGTTAAAGTTTAAAATAATATTACCTATATTTTAGGTTTATAAAAATAATTTTCCAAAATTAATATATTAAATTTAATTTTAAAAAGAAATCTAAACCATTTTAATCAAGATATTCTTAAGTTTTTTCTCAATTAGCACAATTGACTGGCATATTCTGGTAAATTTCCAGGGCAAATACAAACATACGATGCTGGAAGTACACAGCCAGGAACATTAATTAAAATAGAGCCTGCTTCAATTGGTAAACATCTACTACCAGGTTTTTTACATGGGTTTGAAACACAAGGGTCTGGTTGACATGGAGAGCCAAAATATCCTGGCTGACAAGAGCAAACATAAGAACCGGCATTTACGGTGCAAACTGTTCCTGGTCCACATGGATTCGATTGACAAGGGTTTATTTCTTCAACATATTTTTAATATTTTGAATATTCAATTTTAATTATAATTTTTTGTTAATTCACTTACGTGTTTCACAATTTTGACCAATAAAAGGACCAGTACAACTTTTTTGTTTAATAAAAATATTCTTAAAAAATTTTTAATTTTTGTTCCATAATAATTTACCTGCAAAAATAGCCATCTATTAAATCATAACATGTAGCATTGTTTTTACATGGAGATGTTATTTGCTCATTTACAACAATTTCGCATTCATTTATTTCTATATTTGTATGAAAGATTTAAATAATTTTCAATAAACACAAATCTAAATATTAATTTTTTTATACCTTGTTCACAATATGCTCCAAAATAGCCACTTTGACATTGACATGTGTAATTTTTTGTATTAACTAAAGGAACACATACAGCCTCATTTTGGCATTTGTTATTAGCGCAATAATCAGTATCTTAAAAATAATTATTTTTAAAGTCTTAAATATTTCTAACTTAATAAAAAAAGAATTTACAAGTTCCACAATTAGTGCCAGAATAAGGAGCAACACTTATTTTTAAATATATATTATTAAAACCCACAAAAATCTAAATATAAAAATTACCAATCACCTATGAATTTTTTTTTTTAAAATTTCATAATTTAAATAAAATCTAAATTTTTTTAAAAGTTACAAGTATAATCCCAGCTATTTGGTTTTTCAACGCAAACTCCATTGTTTAAACAAGGTCTTGAACTACAAGGTCTTGGTCCAGCTTTTATATTAAAAATTATTTAAAATTAAGAAATTTAATAGAAATATTTTAAATATTAAATACCATATTGACAATTGGAACCAGAGAAACCACTATAGCATTGACAATAAGTATTGACTGTTTCTACATTAGAACCGGAAACAGTTTGAACGACCGGAAAACATGCTCCGTTTGAACCACACGGCCTTGAGGTACAAGGATCTTTTAGTTGACATTTTGAACCTGTAAATCCATCTCTACATTGGCAAACTGGTGCGCCATTATTAATCACACAAACACCACCATTAGAACAATAACCCGGAACACAGCCTTAAATAAAAATGCTTATTTGACTAAATCAATTAAAATGGATAATTTTTTAGTCTAAAAACTTTGGGCTTTAACCAAGCTGTTGCTAATTAAGATTGCAATAGATATAGAATAAATAATCTTGAACATTTTTATTATTTAAGAGAAAATTTTTATAACTTTTTTCAAATATTTCTACATTCTTAAATATGTGAAAAGTCATTACTCATTTTGCTTGTTTTCGGAAAGTATTAATGTTAGAGATTAGTTAATTTTTCAATTATTTTCAAATTAAATTTGTATTTAAGATTAATTTTTAAAATTTTGACAAAATTCAATTTATTTTACAAATTTTTTTAAATAAGATTAAAATCAAAAAAAAAAAAAATTTATTCTAAACAATTATTTATCTTCGATCAAATCTAAAACTAGTTAAATTTTTGTAATAAATCTGGATTTTCAAGGTTAATCATTTCATAAAACCAATTAACAAGACTAAAACTGTAGAAAAAAAAAATAAAATAACTTAACTTTAATTTGCAACTCAAAAATAAAAGCAATATATTCTTTTTCATTATTTTTTTTTAATAAAATTGAATACCTTTGAGCATATATTATAAAAGAAAAAAAGAATTTTTACTAAATGTTAAACATATTTATTACAAAATAATTAAACATAAACACACATGTATTAATCAAACTTGATTATTTTGTAATCTGGAATATTTTTTTAAAGTCTCGATATAAATAACAATTTTGCTCTATATTTTTTTTTATTTTCAGATTTAAATATAAATAAGCTTTTCATATTAGCATCGAATTTCGTTTTTGGAAATTAAAACACATAATTTTTTTGTTTCTTCTAAAAAACATCAAATTAAATTCATTTTAAAAACATTTTCACCTTTATTTCTAAACATTTTATTATGCTCATGTTTGAAACTAATTGATTTTAATTTTTTTTAGATAGCTATAAAATAATAGCTTTTTTTTTCTCAAATTTTTTTATTTTTAAATAAAAAAAAAATCAAAAAAAAAAAAAAAAAATTTCAATAAAAGAGAATAATTGTAATGATCAATAGTTTACTTTCTGCATCAAAGCTTTCATCATCAAAAGTAAGCCTCATAATCAAATAGAAAGTCATATAAACCATCAAACTGAATATGATTTTCACTTATTTTGTGCGATGAATAAATTAATTTGAAATAAAAATTTTTTAAAGGCTAAAAAATTATCTAAATACAGACTTGAAAGACTAGTGGTGAAAGGAGCTATGCTATTTTCAGTCCTTGGACTAGGAATTTCGTTTATAAGCACCGGAAAATTGATGATTAACAGTTCAATCAAAAGAAAATAAAGATTTTAAAAATTTTTAAATTGAAAAAAAATTTTTGTTAAAAATAAAAATTTATTTATAAAAAAAAAAAATTAATTTAATAAACAAAAGAATGTTAGTATTTAAATTTTATTTAATGATTTTTATTAATTGAAAATAGAAAATTTAAAAAAAAAACAACAAAAAATAGTTAATCTTGTACTCAGGTTTTATTTATAACAAGATTTATTTAAAATCTATAATCAATTTTTTATTTTGTTTTTTTTTTTTTTTTTTTAAATTTATCATATTTAGAACAAAAATTTTTTTAAATAAAATGAAACTAAAAATTGATTTAAAAATTTATTTTTACTTTTTTGAAATAAAAAACTCGGCTAATTCCGAATAACTTTAAAAAATTAAATAATTATAACTTTTAAAATTTTTATAATATAATAAGATTTAATAGTTAGACTTAGAGATGACTAATAGTGTCCAGGACTCTGAATCGGACTCGAACTCAAAAATTGAATTACCTCAAAAAAAATTTTATAGACAAAGAGCCCATTCTAATCCACTTAACGACCATTCTTTTGATTAGTAAATAAATTTGAATAAAACAAAAAAAAAATAAATTTAATTTTTAAATTAAAAAATTTTCATAAAACAAAGTCCAACATGTCCTGAAGAAATGAACTGGAGTGCTTATTATGATATGAATAGTTTAGAAAATTGTGAAAGAAAACAAGTCGAGTTCGCCGATATTGGATGCGGTTATGGTGGTCTTTTGTTACAATTAAGTGAGATCTATCCGAATAAGTTAAGTCTCGGTATGGAAATTCGAGTCAAAGTTTCTGATTATGTTCAAGACAGAATAAAAGCCTTAAGGGCGCAAAACCCGGGAAAATATAACAATATTGCTTGCATTAGGTCAAACGCTATGAAATATTTACCTAATTTTTTTAAAAAAGGACAAGTAATTAAACTTAATTTGAATTTAAAATAAAAAATACAAAAAAAAACAATATCTAAAATAGTCATAAAAAATTCATATTTCTCCATGGTTACTGCATTGAATATAAAGGCCTGCTTATCACATCTAAAGACAAATTTTTAATTATTTATAATTTTAATATTATTATTATTATTCTTTCTTTCTTTCTTTTTTGGTAGCTTGAAAAAATATTCTTTTTGTATCCTGATCCTCATTTTAAAAAATCCAAATACAAATGGAGAATCGTAAATTACCAATTATTGGCTGAGTATGCTTATGTTCTTAAATCTGGAGTATTTATATTATTTTAATGTTTTTTTTTAAATTTTATAATAAATTAACCAAACCAAGGGTATTGTTTATACTGTTACTGATGTAGAAGATTTGCACAATTGGTTTGTTAAACATTTTGAAGAATTTCCATTATTTGAACGAGTTCAAGAAGCAGAATATGTAAATTAGTTTTTAACAAGAAGTTATTAAGTTATTAACATGAATTTAAATTTTATTAATTTTTACTAGTCTAATGATCCAATAGTTCCAAAATTATTCGACAGTTCCGAAGTAAATTGAAATTTTTAATTTACTAAAAATTAATTTCAACAACAGTCAAAATTTTATAAAACAAACAATTTATAAAAGGAAGGAAAAAAGGTTGTTAGAAACAAAGGCAAACATTTTTTGGCAATTTTTAGAAGAATAAATGATCAAAATCAGTCTTGATAAAAAATGATTTTTTCATTAAATTCTTTTTTCAGCAAATTTTCTTGTTAATTCAATAAAACTCTTAAATTCTAAATTAATTAATTAATTTTTTTTCTTTTATTTTTAAAATTTATTAGCAAATAAGTTTGCTAAAAATAATATTTAAAAATTGTTTTAAAATTTTATTTTCTAACCATTTTTTAGAAAAACTAAAATGTTGGAGACAAAGCTTAAAAAAGAGAACAATTTGTATAAATATACAACTTTAATAAAGAATTTAATGAACATTCAAGAAACAAAAGAAAAAATCGAAAAGCAAAGCTTAAAAACGTGTAATTCAAAGCCTCCAATTAAAAAAAATTTATTTGCTGCGAACCACAAAATTATAAAAAATAAAACAAACATAATAAGCAATAACAAAAATACATTAAAAAAGTCTATCAATCAAACCAAAGCACCATTTATAAAAACCATACTAAAGCAAGCCAAAAGTAATGAAGCATTGAACAAAAATGTAAATAGTTTTAAGAGACCGATAATAAAGTCTAAATCAGAAGAGAATTTAAATCAAATTAATAAAACACCACTCAAAAGGTCTTCGACTGCAAGTTTAGATACAAAACAAACAGATTTAAAGCAGCTTATTAATAATTATTTTAGTAAAAGCAGCAATGTATCATTGAAAAATTTAAATTATTTAGAATTGATTGAAACTTTGTTAAATAAGAATAAAAATTTGAATGAAGAAAAAAAAAAATCAATTTTAAATAAAATAACAAATTTACTAAATAATGAAAATTTAGAAAATGATTTAGAAGTTAAGCTTAATGAGATGCAAAATGAGATAAACGAGCTTAAAAAGAATTTTAAACAGCCTCAAAATCAAGATGAAGAAAAAAAGCTTATTAAATCAGAAAACTCGATGAACACAATTTCAAACGATTTGAACAAAGGTTTAAATGTAATCATATCAAATTATTCTGAAAAACTAGCCAAAAAACATCAACAAATAGTGAATTTTAATCAAAACGATAAAAAATTTTCACCAGTTAAAAAAGATGAAGTTCAAACTATTTTACAAGATTCGAATTATGTCTCCAAATTGGAAGCTGATTTAAAAAAATCAAATGAAAAATGTAAAGAATTGGAAAATTTGTTAGACCAAAAAACTAAACAAGTCGATGAATATGTTATTCTTTTTAGGTTCGAATATTGAAATATAGCAAAAATTTTTGTTTAAATTAATTTTATTTTTTCTATAATAGAGACCTTAGTGAAAATGTAAACAGCTTGTTAAAAGAATTGGAGAACAAAGAAGTTGAAGATAAAACTCAATCTAAACAACCAATAAAACAAAGCTCATCTTTGTCATTTAATTTGACTGAGTCTAAAAGCGTATTGAATATAAAACAAAATTTATTTCAATTTGAATCCAGTCTAAAAAATGATTTAAAACCAAACAAAAATCAAAGCCAAACAAATAAAAAAGAAGTATCTACCACAGATACTCTAATTGATGCCGATTCATCTTTTGCCGATTCTTTTAAAAAGGGCTACATTTTAAATAATCTACATTTAAATCAAATTCATCAATTACCAAAACAAAATCAATTTACTGCAAATAATAATTTTAACAGTGAGCTCGGGCATCGTCATTATCACCATCAAAATAATAATAACAATTATAATTATAACCAGTATAATCCATGTAAAATTAGCAATAAAATTTTTTTCCATAATGATAATTTGAAACAGCAAAACTTTTTGCAACAAAAAAATTTTAATATTAACACAAATTTGAAAAATCAGTTTATAACACAAAATGCTTATAACCAAAACGATGATGATGAAGAAGATGAAGAAAAAATTATTTTGAGCATGGAAGATTTGAGCATTACAACATTACCAACTTCTAATCTAACCGATGAAATAACTGAATCCACGCCTATTATTAAAAATATTCAAGATGATCAATTTCAACAAGATTTGAAAAAATTAGATCAAAAAATTTTTAAAGTTAAACAATTGATTGACTCCATGAAATCGTCTTAGTCATATTTTAAAAAGCTTTTTATACTTTATTATTAAAATTACTTTTTTGATGTTTAATTTTATTTTTTGAAAATTTTATTTTATTCAATTTTTAAAGTATTAATTGTAAATTTTTTAAACTTGAATAAATTTACTTTAAATTTTATTTAAATTTATTTAATTATATTTAACAAAAAATAAAAATTTTGGTAAAGTAAAATATTTCTTTAAAAAAAATTATCTTAAAGGAACACTTCGTTTCTGACCTTTGTATGTGTTTTGGTCTTGTCTGGTTTTCCATTCTTGAAAATCTTTTGGACGATCATTTTGATACGAATTAGTTATTAATTTTGGCATAGTTGTAGCACTTTCACTTTAAAATTATTAAATTGTTAAAATATTTTTATAATAAGGTTTATGAATATTTATTACATTTTTTTTCCTTTATAAATCACAAAATCATCTTGTGGTACATCTTTTTTTACTTTAACTGGATTCAAATAGTTTCTTAATTGACCATATTTTTTTGGTTCATCAATAGATTCAGATCTATTGAACATTAAATGAATTTATTAAATTAAAATATTTTTTTTAATAAAAAATTAAAAAAAAAAACATACTCTCTCGTTCTCGGTTTAGTGCTTATTCTTGTATCAGCATAAGGGTAATTTACACTCATATTGATATTTTTAATTTCTTCATCTGTTGCTTTATCTTGATGAGCAAACCAAGCTGGCACATGAAAAACATATGGTCTTGATTTTAGATAAAAGTTAAACTATATTCAAAAATAATTTATAAAAAAAAATTAAAATCATACTCATTTGGTTCATTTCTACTAGGATCTTTAACTTCTGTTAGCATATCAGTCCACCAAGCTGGTATTGGATATGGTACTGGTTCTTTTGGGTTTTCTTTAACCTTATGTATCAACAAATCTTTTTTTTAAATATAGAAAAATATTTTAATTGCTTTTTAAATTTTGAATCTTAAATTACCTTGTCTGCCACCAAGTTTTGATAATCTAACAAAATCTGAATCTGTATTTTTGAACCATAGTTGAGGCCTTTTATTTAAATCTTCTTCAGTGTCCATAACTCCATTTAAATAGGGTATATTTGATGGTTGAGCTGCTTGCACAACAGGACGTTTTTCATTCTTTAATGGTGCATGTACATACCAAACTTCGTCTTCGGGTTTTCGATGTAAAGTAGCCATTTTAGACAATTTTAAATTTTTATTTTATCAGAACTTTAAAAAAAATTTCAAACTATAATAAATATACACAAAACAATTTTTTTCTTTCTAATTAAAATATCATTCAAATGCAAGTTTTTTTTTTTATATAGAAATAATTTCCATAGAAACACAAAAAAACATTAATTTTTTAAGCATTTTATAATATATATAAAATTTCTAAATATGATCGTTCATAATGAAATAAAAAGCACTGCCATACGTTTTGTTTATTTTTTAGCTTAAAATTGATTGATAATTCATTTTTGTTTAAATTTTAGAATTGATATTAATGTTTTTTTTTGTATTGATATAAATTAAAAAATTTAATTAAAATGGCAACTGCTCATATGGCGCTAAGAATGGATAATAATCCAATTAAATCTCAATCAAATAAAGAAATACCAAAAATCGATCTAGCTAAAATAGATAATGTTGCTTATTATATTGAAAGTTAATATTAAAGTTTAAAAAAAAAATTAAAATTTATAAATTAATATTATTTCAAATCAATTAAAGAGGAATACATAAGAGAGTTAGATGATGATTTTACTTATGAAGAAGTTCCTGTTGAAGAGTTTTATGAAAACGGTATTTTAGTTTCTACAATTTAAATATACAATTTGTTAATTAATAGTAACAATACTTTTTTTTTTAAGAAAATGAAGAAAATTTTGAATTAGCAATAGCTAAATTAGAAGAAGGAGTTAAGGACAAATTAACAGTTTCAGCTCCACCAAGAGCTGAAATAACAACTGTGCCCGAAACAACGGACGACTTTATACGAAACTATTTAGTTAAATTAAATTTATTAAAAACATTAAATACTTTTCAAAACGAATGGTATGAATTCATTCAATCTGGTAAATTAAAACCTGATGATGCCGGTACAGTGCCCGATATATATGCTAAGAATCAACAATTAAATGATCAAGTAAAATTTCTACAATTTGAAGTTGAAAGATTTAAATTAGCTGCTGAGTAAAATTTTATTAATAATTTTTTTATAATATTTTTAATTATTTAATTGGAAACTAATCAAGAAAAGCTAAAGAAGAATATGTAAAAATGAAAAAAGAAAGAGATTATCACAGAATGCATCATAATCGAGTAGCGCAAGAAAAAAATAAATTAATAACAGACTTAAAGCGTTTAAAATCACATTATGAAACATACGAACCACTACTAAAATCAATGAAAGATAAATACGAAGGAGCGGTTAGAGATAAAGTTATTAATCAGTTAGAACGAGATAGAGCTGTTGCTGAGCTAACTTCAATTAAAAAAAATGAAAATTTATCCCCAAGTAAATTGATATTTTAAAAAAATGTACAAAAACAAATTATATAAATTAAAATATATTTTCAGAAGAAAATAAAAATGATATAAAAGAACTTGGTCCAACTCAGAAACGTTTACTAGAATATAGAAATAGTGAAAAAAATATTAAAGAACAACTGATGAATAACCCAGAACAAGAACCTTTTATTAAAAATAGATATCCAAATGTTTTTTATTCATTTAATTTTTGCTATTTTAAATATATTCGTTGATTGTTAATTTTAAAAGGATAGTGAATTTCCACCAGAAACAGGGTTGAATCCATATTTGAATAGATTAAAAGAAGACGCACATAATTTGACAAGTTTGAGGCTCTCACAAACCATTCAAGCTCATAATTTACCTATTAGCAAGTAATTTTTTCTTTGAATTGATTTTTTGTAGTTTTATTCTATTTTATGAATGAAGTATTTCGATTCATCCGAGAAAAATGATAGCTGTTACAACAAGTGATGATAAATCATGGAAAATGTGGACAATACCAGATGGTCAAATGATTATGAGAGGTGATGGACATACAGATTGGGTTTCAGGTTGTGATTTTCATCCAAGGTAAATTTAATTTAAATTAATTTGAAATTATTCAATATGAATTCTAATATTCTGTTAAATTTTTTTAGCGGTAAAATGTTGGCAACAAGTAGCGGAGATTCTACAGTGAAAATCTGGAATTTTGAAAAACAAAAATGCGTTCATACATTTACAGATCATTTACAAGCAGTATGGAGTGTTAGCTTTCATTCATGTGGTAATTTTGTTGTGTCAGGATCAAGAGATAATACTGCTAAAATATGGGATCTAAACAGTCTACGCTGTCGTTTTACTTTAAGAGGACATGCGGATTCTATCAATACAGCTGAATTTTTGCATTTTTCAAATATAGTCTTAACAGCTTCAGCAGACAAAACACTTTCTTTATGGGATGGAAGAACTGTAATAAAAAAAGTTTTTTTTCTCAAATAAATTTAGTCTACTAAAATCTATTAAACAGGGTCTAGTTGCTCATACATTATATGGTCATATGAATTCTGTTAACCATGCTACATTTAATATGAAAGTATTATTGAATACTAAATGATAATGCTAAACTTGTTGTATTTAATTTTGTTCTAAAGGGAGATACAATAGTATCATGCGATTCTTTAGGTGTGGTTAAACTTTGGGATGTTAGAAAAGTTTCTGTTATTGAATCACACGATTTTGGACCATATGCTGCTAATTCAGTATCTTTTAGTCCATTAAGTAATTAATAGTTTTAAATTCACAGTTTATTTAAATTAAAAAAAAAATCATTTGAATAGGCACAATGGTTGTTTCAGCAAGCGATGATGGATCAATCAAATCCTACAATTTACAAACGCAACAAGTAAATTAAATTATAAAGTATATTAAAATAATGAAATTTATTCGTTTTAATTAAAACTTCAAGCTATTGCCATTAGCAGCTCATGAAGATGCAGTAAATTGTGCTAAATTCGATTTGAATGGTTCATTTTTACTAAGTGGTGGTTCTGATAATACATTAAGAGTTTGGTCCTAAATTTGTATGATTTAAAAACAAATAAATTTTATTAAAAAAAATTTATATATTTTTTTTTAATTTTATATGAATTTTATTTATTTTAATTTCATTTTACTTAAAATAAATTAATTTTTAATTATCTTTCAATATATTTCTAATTTCTTGTAAAAATTCAACATAAGCAGATATATGCTCTTTTTTAGCAGGAATAAAATGTCCTAAATCATGTTCAAATATCTTAGGATTTAAAAAATATTCAGTTAATTTAAGAGATTTTTCGTATGGAACTAGTTTGTCTGTTTTCCCAATTATATGCAAAGTTGGAATATCTATTTTTCGTGTAGAATCATAATATACATCGAGCTCTTGTTGAGTGCTTTGGCACGTAGCTGATATTATTGCAAATTTAAAATTTACATTTGATATATTTATTGTTTTATTCGGAGAAGTTAAAAGATTACATAAAATTGAGACTATTTCTGCGCCTTGACTAAAACCCCAAATTCCGTCAAATGGGCCTTTTTCTTTGAAAATTTCATTAATGTGATCTAGTGTTTTTTTAAAGCCGTTTTCAAAGTCAAATTTTACATCCAAATTTTTCCAATACCAACATTTCTCTATTTCTTGTTCATTAATCTCTTCTTTACTAGAAGAGTTTATATTATCAGTCATATTATCATTATTTGGTACAACATGATATGCTTCGCAATAAACTAACTCGGCAATGTTTTTTAAATTTTTTCTTAAACCTCCAGTTTTATCTCTAAACATTAATTCATTTTGTTTATAGCCATGAAACATTAAAATTTTCAATGGTCTAGAAATATTCATACTGTAAAAATCAAAATTATCTATTTTGTTTAATTTAATTTTTATATATCATGTGAATTCGACATCACATTTAAATGAAATAATATACTTAAATATTAAGCAAAACAAAGCTTTTAATGTCAAAGTTTATTGCCTATATTAAAATTTGATTTAAAAAATCAATAAATGCATTTTTAGCTTCAGAATTAACTGGTACAAAATGTCCTCCAGAATGAGTAAATACTTTGGGATTTAAAAAATATTCAAGTAAATTCTCTGACATGTCTTTTGCAATTACTTTATCTGTTTCGCCAATAACATGTAAAGTTGGCATATTTATTTTATTATTCAAATCATAAAATGTATTGTGTTGGCTTTGCCCACTTTTAAAACCAGCTACCAAAATAGCAAATTTAAATTTTATATTTTTATATTCTTGATTTATATTTTCATTATTATTAAGAGAATTGTTTAATGAAATTTTGCATAAAATTGAAGCTAAACAAGCACCTTGGCTAAATGCAAATACACCATCAAAAGGGCCTTGCGTTTTGAATATGTTGTCTATAAAATCTAGGCTTTGTTGAAAGCCTAATTCACAACTTGTTTCTTCTAATGCATTATATGTTTTGTTATCCGAGCTGAACCACCATCCTCTATCGTCTTGTCCTTCAGTTTCTTCGTTTGAAGTGTCTAGTTTTGGAACCAAATGAGGTGATTCACAGAACACAAATTCAGCATAATTTTTCAATGATTTTCTTAAGCCACCAGTTTTTTCTCTAAATGATTTCTCATTTTGACGATAACCATGAAGCATCAAGAGTTTTGGTAAAATTTTTTTTTCAGCTGTTTTTTTAGACATACTTATAGCTACTAATTAATATGATAAAATTTCTTAAATTTAGCTTTTAAAATGTGAATTCAATATCACATCATATTTGAATAAAAATTTGAGAAAAATTAAAAAAAAAAATTTATTTCAAATAAAAAACTAATCTTCATCATCACATAAATCGTCTATTTCGCCTAAATCACCGCCAATTGACTTCCAAAAATTGATAGCTACATTTTCAGCGTATTTTTTTCGATCTTCAAAGTTCATATTTGTTGCTTTTTCTCTCATTTCTTTAAGATTCATCAATAAATTTTCAATATTGAATTCATTTTCGTTAAGCTCTTGTTCAGCTACATCAGTTTTATTGGAATTTTCGATTTTAGCTTGTTGAGCTATGCTTGGTTTGACTTGCGCTTGTTTATCTGACTTTAATTTAATTCCTTCCCAGTTATGTACAAAAATACTGTTTATTAATTCTTCAAAATCTGAGAAATCTTCTTCACTACTATTTGATTCTAGCTCTTGTTTTAAATTTAAATTTAAGCCAACAAAATCTTGGTATTTATCTAAAAAGCTTTTAATTTCTTCATTCGTTTCCACATCAAGCTCATCACACGTCATCAAAATACTTAGATAAGTTGAATCCTCATTTTCATAAAATTTTTTGAATAAATTTTCTACTAAATTCAAACAAAATAAATTATTTTTATCAACTAGCATAAAGATTCCCTGAATAAAACTGTAATTTGAATTTAAATTTTCTATTTTCAGCTTAAAATCATTGTCATTTGAATTAATTTGAATTAATTCTAAATTAACTAACAAATCATAGTATTTTGTGTTTATTTTTAAAATATGATTGTTCGATTCAGCTTCGATTATTTCTAAAACATTTTTGGAATTTAAAAATTTTTGATTTGATTTGAATTGATCATTTATTTTTTTGAATAAAATTTTAAAATTGCTTACATCACCAAAGCACAAAACGGTTGTTTTATTAGTAGTAGAACTGTCGTCCATTTTATGGTTTTTTTTTTTTTTGTATAAAATCTAAAACTTTGAGTTAAAAATCGATAAATAAAACTGAACAAACAAGAGAAAAAATAAAAATTAAAAATTCATTTTTTGAAATTGTCTTGCTAATCTAAAATTTACATTTACACTTTCATTATTTTTATATTATAAATATAAATGAATTTGAATTGCACATTTGCATTCATTCGAAAGCTATATAAAAGTAAAAAAATATATCATATTATTATAATTTTATTTGAAAAATCTTTTTGTAAAAAAAAAATATACATTTAAATTTTAATCATTATTTTTGATCAGATAATTTGAAAAAAAATATATTTTTTAGAAGAGTTTCAAGATTTTATTTTTAAAATTTCTAAATTTTAAAATGAGTCAAAAAGAAGTATTATTATGATAAATAGCTTTGTTTTTTTTTTTTAATCATATTTAACTAATCTAATTTAATTAAAAGCTAAAAGCGACAGCGCAAGATTATTTGCAAAAAGCCGGAACTGTATCAATGGAATACTTGAACATTTTCAAAAATAAATTAACTACAACAGTAGTTGATACAGTTTATATGGCAGAGAATATAACTAAACAAGTTTTGCCAGGTAATCCCGTAACTAGGGAGTATGAAGTAACTAGACATATAGGTAGCGCTGGACCAGGTCTTTTATGGAAGCTTTATTCTGGGTTTAAAAAATCAACAAAACAAGTAAAAATTTATATACATGTCAATAATTAAATGTACGTTGATTTATCTATCATTAAAAAAAGGAAGCTGCTATTTTTGTTTTACAAAAAAAAAGTCTCGAAGTATTTGCTAAAAAAGATAGAGAATTGATTGTAGAAGCATTTAAAAAAGGTGCTACTCAGTTAGCACGGATAAAACATCCTAGAATTTTGAGTTTACAACATCAATTAGAAGAATCAAAGTAAATTCAATGAAAAAATTATTAAAATTAAAAGCTAAATAATTGAATTAATAAAATTTTTCAGAGACAGTTTAGCCTTTGCCACTGAGCCTTGTTTTTGTAGTGTTGCAAATGCACTTGGTAACCATGAAAACATGCCATCACCATTACCTGATGAATTTGCCAATTTTAAACTATTAGAAGTCGAAATCAAATACGGCCTAATGCAAGTTTCTGAAGCTTTATCTTTTTTGCATAAAGACGTCAAAATATTACACAGAAATGTTTGTCCCGAATCGATTGTAATAAATTCAAACGGAGCATGGAAATTAGCTGGCTTTGAGCTTTTTTTAAATAATAACAATGACCCTAATGATGCGGTATTTTTTTTTTAATTAATTAATTAAAATAAAATTCAAAATTAGTAATTTTGTGTTTTTTAGTTAAAGTTTCCGTTTAAAGAATGGGACGGAACTTTAGCTCCTGTTTTAAATCCAAGTTTAGAATATTTAGCACCCGAGTATGCTTTATCATCTAAATGCGATTTAGCCAGTGATATGTTTTCTTATGGCATGTTATTCTTTACATGCTATAATAACGGAAAATCTTTGTATAATTGTAATTCTAATTACTCTACTTTTATGAATAATATCGAAGAAGTAAATTAAAAAACTAAACAAAAGCAAAAAGCAGATTAAAATTATTTAAAATATATTTAAGCTTAAAAGAATAACAAATAATCAAATGAATTCTATACCCAGCGATATTAGAGAATATTTAAAATTATTATTACACATCAATCCAGAATTACGGCCAGATGCTAGTCAAGTTATGAAAATTCCATTTTTTGACGATGTCGCTGTTAAAACATTAGAATATTTAGACTCGTCATTTCAAGTAGATAACTTACAAAAATCAATGTTTTTTAAGAATTTACCACAAATCATTGATAAATTACCACTTGTAATTTTTAATTTATTTTACATTAAGAAAAAAATCAGCTTTTAATAAATTTAAAAAAATTAAAGAGAGTTTGTCTACAACGTATCATTCCATGTCTTGAGCAAGAATTTATAAACCCTGATATGATTCCATTTTTGTTACCAAGTATATTTTTGATAGCCGAACAAGCAAATGCTGATGAATATGTAAAACATATTTTACCAAGATTAAAAATAATTTTTAAAATTCAAAAACCAATACAAGTATAATTGAATTTTTTTTATATGTACAAAAATATACCCATGTATTTATATAAATTATATAGATTTTATTAATTGTGTTAAGAAATATGAGTTTAATATTATCTAAAACACCACCAACTGATATAAAAGAGCATATTTTACCATTGGTATGTAGATCTTTAGAAGCTGAGACAGTAGAAGTTCAAGAGTTGTGTTTATCTACATTGCCATCTTTTGCTCATCTAATAGACACCCATTCAATGAAACACCAGTTAATACCACGTATTAGAAAACTTTGCTGGGAATCATCTACATTAAGTGTAATTTTATAAAAAAAAAAAACAAATTTAAAAACAATTTTAAATAATTAAAAATCATCAAATTATTTTAGGTACGTGTTAATTCTCTCATTTGTATTGGTAAAATCTTAGAACATTTGGAAAAATGGGTCGTTTTAGATGATGTTTTGCCTATATTGGAAAAAATAACAATTAGAGATTCTGCTATTTTAATGGCTATGCTAGGAATTTATAAGATAACTTTAACTCATCCAAAATTAGGTATTACTAAAGACATATTAGCTACTCGTGTTTTACCATTTTTAGTTCCAATATGCATCGATAATTCTTTAAATATGACACAAGTATTTATTTTCTAAAATAAAAAAAAAAGTGAATTATTTTTATAAAGTTCTTAAATTAAGTTTAATGGTTTTATGAGTTTGATTAAAGACATGCTTAGTCAAATTGAATCAGAGCAAAAGAAAAAATTGGAACAAATAGAAGCTATGGAGAAAGAAAAAAGTATTATTCCTTATTCAATCGCAAATACGTCTGGAATTAAAGCTAAAGAAGTCAAAAAAGGACCTGATTCAATGGTTAATAAAAATTTTAATAAAAAAAAAAAAAACAGTATTCTAATAGTTTATTTATATTTGATTAATAGATGGATCAATTGATGATAGGCTATGGTGTTAGTTCAAATCAAAATAGTAATAATCCACCTCCCGGTTTTCAAGGTGATGTTGTATTAAACTCAAACCAACCCAAAAAAGAACTTACTTTAGCTGAAAAACAAGAATTAGCTTCTAAACTAGAGAACGAAACAAGACAAAATTCAAATATGACAACATCAATTTCTTTAAATAACATTAAATCTAATTCTTATAATAATAATAATAATAATAATAATAATAATAATAATAATAATAATAACAATAATAACAGTAATAAATTAACAGATAATCTAATGAATAAAAATTTAGCTGATTTGAACTTTTCATCTAATTCAAACATTAAACCTTTAAGTAATTCAAGCTCAACTAATTTTGATCTATTAACCCAACAGTTATCACAAACACCGTTTTCAAATAATTCATTTCAACAAAATAAATTTCCTTCAAATAATTTCAACAATAATAATAAAAATAGTAATTTATTCAACAATATTAGACCATTACAGCCTCAAAATCAAACAATGCTTAACAATAATAATAATAATAATCAACAGCTGGGATTTTTCGGAAATCTAGCTCTTCCAGCACCAACACCAACAACAACAACTTCAATATCACCAAATTCTAATCTAAATGGTTTCAACAATTTTAAGCCTCCTTCAAACACTAATTCTACCACTACAGCAAATAATTTCGGAAATATACCATTAATCCCTGGACCACCGAAAATGAACCAAATACAAAATCCAAACATTTCAAATAATAATAATATGAATAATCAAAATGGAAAAAAATCAGCTTTAGATGACTTAGCTGATATATTTGGCTAAAATAAGCTTTTATAAATTTTAACTTTTTTTTTAAACTAGATTTAAATATTTATTTATTTTATTTATTAATAAATGTAAATCTCAATTCTTAATTTCAAAGAATTTTAGTTTCTATTCATACAAAAATAAAAAAATTGTTAAATGTTTGAAATATATTTTTTTTTTGTTATTATTACTCTATGTTATTATTTTTAATTATACAGCATATTGTAAACATCTGCACCAGGCGACTCTTTACTGTATAGTTTGAATTAAATATTAAATTAAATCATTAAATGATTTGATTACGACATTTTTTTCTAATTTATTTAAATCGGAAATTAAAAATTCCAGAGAAATCTCATGATAAACAGATAAATTTAATTTTTACTTCCTTTTATTCTTTATTTTATAAAAAAAAATTTTTAATTATAAATATTTTTCAATTGAATGGCTGATTTCGCTTTTTTTTTTAATTAATAAAAAATATACAGTATTAAGAAATTATTTTATAACATAGAATGCAAATAATATAATATAGATATATTAATATATAAATTAATTATTTATTTAAATGTATAATGAAAAGATTTAGTTTTATTTTGATAACAACAATAATAAAAAAAAAATTTTTAAAAAAATTATCTTTTTTTTTTTTTTGTTCGTTTTACATTTAGAATTAAATATTTACATAAATCCAATGACGTAAATGAAACAAAAAAAATGAATTATTTTTTATAATTTGTTATTTAAAATGAAATAAATTTAAAAAATGTTCAATTTTTTTTTTTAGAAAAAAAAATCATTTTATTTTTTATCTATCTCAATTAGTCTAATTTAATCTTAATTAATAAATGGTAATTTCTTTTTTTTTTTTTTAAATAAATTCAATGCGTAAGTTATAAATCAAGCATTTTATTTACGTCAAATATTTAATTCTATTTTCTTGCTATTGATTATGATGATGATGATGATGTCGGCGGCGGCGGTGGTGGTGGTGGTGGTGGTGGTGGTGGTGATGGTGGTGGTGGTGGTGATGGTGGTGGTGGTGGTGATGGTGGTGGCAGTGGTAATGAAAAAAATAAAAATTTTTGTTTAATTAAATATTTAGAAGCAATTTTTTTTTTAAATATTAATAAATCAAATATTAATATTTCTTCTTACTGGAGGAGTTTTATTTTTCTAAGATTATTATATATATTTTATCATAAATACTTGACATTTTCAATAAAAAAAAAAATTTATAATTTTTTTATGTATTTTAAAAAGTCTAAAATAAAATTAAATATTTGTTTTAAAGTGATGTTATTAAAATGCGTCAATTGGATCTTAAATTACCACTAAAAATAAAACGATTGTGTGTGTTTATCAGGAATCTGAAAATCACACAAGAATCAAATTTGAGTAAATTTCAAGAACCTTGAAACTATCAGTTTAGATGGATTTATAAGAATTTAATCTTATATTTCTTCAATTTGCATGATTTTTTATATACACAAAGAAAAAACATGTTTCAAAATTTTTTTTTTCTTTAAATTTACTTAATTAAATGCGTCATTATTAATAATTTATTAATATTAAATATTGAGTGCACAATTTTAGTTATAGAATAACATTATTGATTATAATTACGTCAATAAAATCTATTTATTTACTCTCAAGTAATTCATTTTCATTTTCATTATTAAAATTAGTTAATTCTGAGCAAAACTAAGAATAATATTGATTACTAACTAAAACTTTATTGAATTTTAAATTTACTGACGTGTTTAAAAATTTTTTCTCTTCGTATTAAATATCTTTTAATTGAATACTTATAATACATTTTTTTTGTTCCTTTTAAAAATATTTTTTAATATATTTTTTATTTACGTCAAAAAATTAAAAAAAAAAAACGTCAAATTTAGTTTTATTAAAAAAAAAAAAAATTATTTTTCTAAAACTTAAATTTGATCTTTTTTGTTGTTAATGTAGAAAATAAAATAAAAAAAAAAAAGAAATTTTTTTGTTGATTATCTTTTCAAGTCGTGATTTTTTTTCAATCTTAATAGTGTCTGCTTTAGTTAGTAATAATTGAAATTATCAAGAAGAAGAAGAAGAGAAAGATGAATCGATTGGTTTTTTTAAATTAAAAAAAATTTTTTTTTTTTTTTTTATATTTTCCATTGACGTAAATCATGACGTAGATTTTTTTTATAATTTTTTTTTTTTTTAATAAATAAAATAATATTTTCTATATTTATAAAAGCATAATAAAAAAAAAATTAAAAATAAAAATATATTTCAAGTATAAATATTTTTTTTTAATTTAGTTTTTTTTGCTTAAAAAGTAGAAAAATTTTTTTATCAAGCTTTCTAACAAGTATAGAAAAATAATCTGTATTTTTGTTTATATAAAAATAGATATTTTTTGTTGTTTTTTTTTTCGAAAATAATCACCGGTGAATATTTCAATGGGTTGAATTTTTTTGCTTAGAATACAAAAATGAATGAAAAAGTATGCTCGGTATATACATATGATATTCTAGGTACAATAGGACATGGTAATTTTAGTATATGTAAATTAGCTAGACACAAAGTAACTAAACAAAAATATGCAATCAAATGCATTGATAAAAAAAGCTTAGATAATTTACAGTTGGAAAGAATATACAGAGAAATTGAAATAATGAAGTCCCTAGAACATCCGAATATAATTAAATTAAATCAAGTATTAGAGAGCAAAAGTATGCTTTACTTGGTATCGGAATACGCTTCGAATGGAGAAATATTTGACTATATACTTAAGAATGGAGCTATGAGCGAAAAAATGGCATGCGAAAAATTTTGCCAAATATTGTCTGCAGTTGAATATTGTCATTTGAAGAATATAGTTCACCGGGACTTGAAGACCGAAAATTTACTCTTAGATCACAACATGAATATAAAGCTAGTAGATTTCGGATTTGCTAATTATTTTGATTTGATAAATCCATTAAAAACATTCTGTGGTAGTCCGCCTTATGCAGCACCAGAAATATTCATAGGCAAAAAATATTATGGTCCTGAAATAGATGTTTGGAGTCTAGGAGTTATTCTATATGTTCTAGTTAGCGCCAGTCTACCATTTGATTCTGAGAATTTGCAACGTTTAAAAAATTTAGTTTTATCATGTAAATATCGTGTTCCATATTATTTAAGCCAAGATTGTGAGAATCTAATAAAACATTTGCTAGTTGTTAATCCTTCTAAAAGATTCAAAATTCAGCAAATAAAGGCTCACAAATGGATCAAAATTAACAGCTCTTCTAATTATTATTTATTTAATAATTTAAACAACAACAACAACAACAACAACAAGAATTCTACAAATTATGACAAGACTAAAAAACATTTTATTAGTAATAATATTGAAAAATCAAAGCTTAAAAAGTTTAATCGCATTTCAAATAAATACAAATCAAAATCTTTAAAAAATTTATCTAAAATCAAAGATGATGAAAGTAATAATGAAAAAATGTATGATAATATGAAGCCAAGCAATTTAGCTTTATCAAACATATCATTACCGTTGTATTCATACGAAGAATATTTTCCTAAGTCCGATACTATTCAAACCGAGAGCTTACCAATTATTTCAAACATGGTAAATAATTTAAACTTGGTCAAAAATGATACTTGTAATAATTCAATTAGTAATACAAATCATTCTAGTCAGCAAACTAATTCAAGTCAGCAAGTGGCTATGCATCAACACCACAATTGCACGTTGAGCTTAGCTTCTCATCTAAAATGTCCTGCCTTTTCAAAATTAGTATCCAACTCGTCTTCTTTGGATGAAGGTGTTGAATCCGATTTTTCCATTTCATCTTCAATAAGTAACGATTTTTTATCATCATCAATCAATAGTTCTAATTCAGTTCAAATTACCTCTATTGAATCCCAATCTAGTCAATTATCTTCATTTAACCAATCATTTGAACAAAACAATAACAATTTTTCTAAAAATAATAAAAATGCTTTATTCAGAAGATACAAATTTTCTAATTTGAAAAAAAACTTTTTTAAAATAAGTCAAAATAAGCCAAAAAATGTATACGATCTGGCACAAATTAAACGTGAACTAAACAACTTGATCAAAACAAATAAATTGAACAATTCACCAAATTTGAATAAAATAAATGAATGCTCCAAAGCTGAAACTGAAGATAACAATTGTAATACTGATCTTAATAATAATAATAGCAATAATAACAACAATTATAATTATAATTATAAAAGTTTTTCATTTAACAAGTATTTTAAAAAAATGAATGCAAATTTAAATATGAAAAATAAATTATTATTTAATAGGCAAAAATCGTCTAGTTTAAACAACATTTTAGATGAAGTTTGTTTAAAAGATAAGCTTATAAAATCAAGTAATAATAATAACAATAATAATAATAATAATAATAATAATTTAAATGGTCTTAAATCTAATATTTGTAGAAAATATTCTTTAAAATATTAATATTTGATTAACTATCATATATTTATTAAGCTTTAATATTAAAATTGTATTAATAAAATTTTTGTAAAATAAATGTAATTTTTTATTATTTATAAAAAATTATTTATTTTGGATTTGAGATAATCGGATTGTTTTAATTATATCAAAAAAAATAATCAATAATCATACTAGGGAATAGTAAATTCTAAAAATTGAATTTGAAATAATAATTTAAGATATCAAATAAAATTGTTTTATTCATCATAAAAACAAATTAATCATTTAATGAAATTTGGCTTTTTTTTTTATTTTAATAAATATTAATAATAAAACATTTTTTACTTAATTTGATTTAAATATCATTTTTAAATTACTAATACAACTAAATTATAAAAAAAATTTTATTAATTTTATTATTTTAGAATTATTTAAATAAACGGATTCAATTGAGCTTTTAAGCCACTAAAAAACCACTCATCGGCTGTTCAGTTGAATTGAAATAATATATAAAAATATTCATATTATATTATTAATTATTTAACAGAATAATTTAAAATTATTTAGAAAAATCATCTAAATAATTTTAAAAATAACTTTATTTAGCTTAATTCCCATAATAGTTTTCAATCAATTGAAAAAAAAAAAACTTTCATTATTATATTTTCCCTTTTTAATAAACTCAGACTACATGTTATATTCATATCTAACATAGTTCAAATAACTATATAAAAATTTTTCAAAAAATCTGTAAATTTTTCTTTAGAGTCTAGTTACTATGGTGATTATTTAAAAAATTATATTTTTTTAATCTTGTTTATTATATATATATATTTTTTTTTAATTTTAATTTTTTATGTTCATTTATTATTATACTATTTTTAAAATGATACAAGATTCAATCGAAAGTTTTGCTTTTCAAACTCTAGAAAGAATAGTCAATGATGTTACATATGAGTAATTTGATAAAACTAAAAAAAAATTCTTTAACTTATTTTGATTTTTGTTGCTTTAAGAGAGCAAAATTTAATTGATAAATCTGAACAATTTTTGCTCGAAAAAAAGTCTATTGCTAATAATGAAGCTGTTTTAAAATCACTCTTTGTCCAAGAAGAAGATGGCTATATTGTTAAGAACATTAAATGGCCTAAAATTTCAGAATTTAGTGAAAAACTAGCTATAGAAAAATTGAATGAATATATGAAAACAGTATTTGATTTATTAATTTGATTAGTTTTAAATATAAAAGCTAAATATTTTTGATTATTCATTAGACTTGGGAATATGATGAATGTTGGTTATACTGCATCGATTTCATTCAAAAAATAGATAAAGAATTTACAACTTTGTACAATTTTAGAGCTAGATGGAGTATCCCAACCAGACGTAAACCAATACCGAGATTTACAGCAAGTGTTTATTTTACATTTGATGTTTCTAAAATTAAGCCTAAAGATACTGAAGTAACTGTTTATTATGTATTCGAGACTCAAAAATTAATTCATAAACCAGGTGTATCAAGATTTAGACAAGAATGGCTAAGTGATATTATTGATTTAAAAGAAGCTCTAATCAAAGATTGTAAATTTTAATTCAAAATTAAATTTAAATAAATTTTTATTTTATAAAAAAAATTTTTTTATTAATTTTTATTAACACGAAAATGCCAATTGAAACGTAAAACTATTGAAATATTTTCTTTCGAAATTTTTACTTAAGCTTTTTAGTGTTATTTTTATTGATTTATTAGAATTTTTAAGCTAAATATTTCCGATAAGCTGTGAATTTAATTCCTAAGTTAAATCAAAAAAACAACAAAAACATATTTTTCAAAAAGAAAAATCATTAAATTTTTAGTTTCTTTTTTTATTTTTGTTTTTTTTATGGCATATAAAAAATTAATTAACTATATAACTTGCTTTAATAATGAAATCGTTTTTCTTTAAATAAATTTATTTTTATTTTTTTAAACTAAAAAAAAATTAAACAAGAATAATTTTTCTTAATAGCAGAAAATTATTATAATATTTATTTTCAACAATAATTTAACAACCTTTTTTTTGATTACATTGGTTACAAATTTCAATCCATTTATTTTTATTTAAATTTTTTTTTTAAATTGTTTATATTCAAAGCGTATTTTAAAATTTTTTAGAAAAAAAGAATTTTAATAAAAAAATGGCAGTTAATGAAGCAGAAGAGACTTTTAAAAAATTAGCACAATTTCCCGGAGTACAAGGTATAATTGTAATGAATAATGAAGGAATACCTATACGTACAACTTTACCACAGAATAAAACAGCTCTTTATGTAGGCCTAATTCATGGTTTAGTAGTTAAAACAAAATCAGCAGTAAGAGAAATGGATCATCAAAACGAGTTGTCATTTATAAGACTTAGGTCTCATAAAGATGAAATCTTAATTGCACCAGATAAAGAATTTACTATGATTGTTGTTCAAAAACCAGCTATCCAATAGATTAAAAAAAATAAAAAAACAATTTTATATGATACAAAAATTTTTTTTATATTTAAAGAATAAATGATTTTTTACAAATCTATTTTTCGTTTTATAATTCTTAAAAAGTTTTTGGAAAAATATACAATTTTTTAAATTTAAAAAAAAATCAAGTTTTATTCTTTTGTAATCTCAAATGGCTTCAGTGAAAAAAATTGCCGCTTATGATGACATGCTTGGAGCCAATCAGGATTTAGAAATTTTATTTTAGAATTTTCTTTATGGCTCTTAAAATAAAATTTTTGGAATAAGATAATTAAATTTAGTTAAGTTAAGTTTAGTAAAGCAAACTTCATCAAAGTCTTTATTCCATTCTTTGTCTGTTATAACATAATCTATTTCGTTAGACATATAATCGTTTATAGTTCTATTTATATTAAAATAAAGTAGAATTTATTTTAGGTTAAAAAAATATTTTTAAGTTTATTTTTCAAACCCTCCATAAGCTATTATTATTCTTGATAATTTATTCTTTTGTTTTTGATCAAAATCTCCGTAGATATAAAATTGCTTATTTTCAAAAAAATTTGGCAATTCCCAATCTTCATTTTCTTTTTCATTCATATCCGAATTTATTTCGGTCTTATTTGAAGATGTAGAATCTGCAGAGTCAGCTTTCCTATTTTGCTTTGTTTCTTTTTTTTCAGTATTTTTACTTTTTTTATCAGTCTCTTCATCTTCGTATTTTATTTTTTTCTTTTCTGGCTTTTTATCTAAGCTTTTTTTCTCTTTATCTTTTTGCTTTTTTTTAAGCTCTTTTTCTTTTTTATTTTTGTATTCTTCAAGATCTAAATCACTTTCGCTACTACTAGAACTACTAGAGCTTGAACTTTTTTTCTTTTTTTTCTTAACTTCTTTTTTATGCTTTTTGCTCTTGGATTTTTTACTTTTTTTAGGCTTTTCAGAGTCATCACTATCAAAACTTTCCTCTTCTTCCTCTTCCTCCTCTTCTTCTTCTTCTTCTGATAATTTATTATTAAAATCTTCATCCTCCTCATCACTGTCAACAATAAAATCTTTATCTTCTGAATTTTCAGCTTCTTCTTCATCATAACTGTCTTCATATGTTTTTTTTAATGTTGCCAATTTTTTTCCAGCATTTTTAGCTGCTTTTCTTGGCTTATTATCATCATCATCTTCAGAATCATCTTCTTTTTCTTCCATTTTATAATCATTCCAATCTAATAATTTATTTTCTTTCTCACAATCATCTATCCATTCTTTGGTTACAATTTTTCCTCCTTGCTTTCTGACTTGAATTGCTTTTGGAGTATTAGAAAAGGCACATACTAAATGTGTACAATCATCGGTCCAATCTGGTCTATATTTAGCGCCCATTTTAAGAGCTTTGTCTCTTATTTCTGAACGCAAAGGGTTTTGAAAGCCACTTAGAGCAAATATAACACTTTTGAATATTGATTTTTTGTCTAAAACTTCATTTTTTTTTTGAGTTTTTATTTTGTTGGTTTTTACATTTTCATCTTCACTTGAAGATGAATTTTTTCTTTTTGAATCTTTTTTATTGGAAAATTTTATTTAACACTTTTTTAAATAAATATTTTATTTTATATTTTCATTTACTGCTCATTTGGGCAATTGGATTATCTGGTTTTTTGTTATTAGCTTTCCATTTTGAATAAATTGATTCACTTTTTGGTATTTCTTCATCTTCTGTTTTGTATTTAATATCAACTGTTTTTTTATCAGTCGATGATGATGATGATGAAAATGATGATATATCTTTTTTAAGACTAAAAATACCAGTATTTATCTTTGCCTTTAAAGTGTGAAAATTTAAATAAAATTCTTATAATTTTATGTTTTAAATAAATTTAAAACTAACTGCATCTTTAACATCTTCGTTTACAACTTGATTATATAATTTAATAGACGAAATTCCAAATTGAAGTTGCTTTTAATATTTAAATAATTAAATTTAAAATCTTTTATTATTAATTTCAATTTACTGGATTGAATGGTTGTGTACACATAATTTTGATTATGTCCCATCTTTTTTCAGACGTATCTTTTATTAAGCTAGTTTCATTTGTAAAAATTTTCAATCGATTTTTATTTAATGAGTTTTTTGACTCATTTGGAGACATGAATGAAGTAGCTGGTAGTAGTACATTAAAATCATCTTCAGAATCTTCATTGTTGCCAACTAATATCTCAATGAAAGCACTACTCTCGTTTTCAATATCAATTTGTTTAATTTCGCTCGCTTTTTCTAGCTTAAATTAAATTAAATTAAAACTTTTAAAGAATATTTCTCAATGATTATAGTTCTTTTTTTAATTACCATAATTAACACATACTCTTTTGTTTCGTCGTTTTTAGAGCCAAACCATTTGTTCTCTTGCTTCACAAGATTCTCAGCTTTACAAATCTTCAAATTTAAAATCAAATTTAATTTCTTAATATTTAAATAAACTAATGAACAGAGATCTTACAGAATCTTCAGAGCTAAATGAAATTATTTTCCCAAGTTTAATTTCAGACATTTTTTTAATATTCAAAAAAAAAGGAATTTTCTTTCAAATTTATATTTTTAGAAAAAAACTCATGAAAAGACTTGTTTTTATTTATTAAATTTTAATAAATAAAATTTTATAGTTTTTAGCATAATATGTAAATTTTTAAAATAATTTAAGAATTAAAAATAAAATCACATGATTAAAATTATATAAAGTATAAAATATAAAACAAAATAAATTTTTTTCAAGTAGTTATTTCAAATTTTTTTTTGTAACATCATGATGGATTTTTAGAAAATTAAAAAGAATAAAATTAAATATCAATATATATATATATGATATACAGTATATAAAGTATAAAGTATATATAAATTAAGATTAAAATGATCCTAGATGCTGCTTTCTTAAACTATTTATATTTATATATTTAAGAGAATATCGATTTGTTTATTTTTTATTTTATTTTGACTAATTGATTAAGATATCTAAAATCTGTTGTTTTTAATTAAAACAAATATCAAATAAAAATAAAAAAACTTGCATTATAGCAATAAAATTATAAAATAAAAAAAAAATAAAATAATTTTGAATTTTTTATTAGTGAAAATATCATTTTAAAATGAAATTTAATTAAAATTAAGATTATTTTATTAAATGTTTTTTTACATAACTATTTCAAAGATACATATTTTATTATTATTATTATTATTATTATTATTATTATTATTCTAATTATTTATTACATGTATTTAGTTTTAAATAAAACTAAACTATTGCAAATATATTACCTTTGTATAAAATTTGATTTCCTTTTAAAAATAAATAAATTATTTTTCAAATTTATACGATTAATACATAATAAAGAAAGAAAACGATTAAAATCTAATTAAAATGGAAAATTTTTTTATAAATTTGATCCAAGTATTTGTTAAAATAAAAAAAAAAAAAACGCAATTATTTCCAACACCTGTTTATCTATTTTAGAAACGTTTTAAAATTTTTTTTAAATTATTTTTAATTAAACTTTAAAAAAAAAATTTAAATTATTTTAAAATATTTTTTGCATTTTGTTTCTATTAAATATTTATTGATTTTTTTTTAATAATTCAAATAACTTGTTTTTAATACAGGTATGCTTTAATCAATAGGTAACAATATTAAATTAGAAAAAATAAAAATATTTTTCTAAAATATTAGAATCTCAGTTAAAACAACATGAGTAGTCTAAATGAACAAATTTAATCATCGTTAATCAATAATTTTAAAAGTTTAATCATAAAAAAACAACAAAACTAGCTATTTGCTAAAATACATTCATGGTGGTTTTAAACATCAAGAAACTACCACTATTGCTATTTAGTTAACAATAATTTGTATATCATAAATTAAGATTTATCTTTAATTTAATTATTAATTTAAGGAAAAAATTTAATATTAAAACAAACTTTAAGAAAATCAAAAGCGTTTTAACTTTAATTGAAAGCATAATTTATAAAATTCAATTAAATTAAATTTACAGTTCAAATTAACGATTCATTTAACAATTAAAATAAATAAACTTTTAAGTTTTTCAAGTCAGAATTTCAAGATAGATTTATTTTTGAGGTTATTTTCTTCCTTTTTTAAATACAAAAAATTTTAAGATCAAATTTCTATAAAATAAAAAAACAAAAAACAATTTTTCTTATTAATCAAAAACTAAATTAATCTCATTTTTAAGGAAATTAAAAAAAAATTATGATTGATTCTTTTTTTCTTTTTTTTTTTAAATATATTTCTTCTAGGAGGATGAGGATGATAATTTACCTTTGAAAAAGCTCTGGGATATTTCAAATTGATTGTATGTGCATAATTTTATTTTATTTTAATTGAAACAAAACCTGTTTATGTTTAAGCTTTATTTCAGATTAAATAAATAAACAAAAAAGATCGATTTTTGAAATTATTCTTAAGAAAATTATTTATATCTAATATTGAGTAAATTTTTAATTTAAAATATTATTTTTTTTTTTTTATTTTTTTACCGTAGTGTTAGTAAATTATAAAATAAATATTTAAATATTTAATTGCATAACTTGATCAAATGAAATTTTCTATGTTAGTTAATAGAAGCGAAGCAATAAATAAATACTATTTTAATTTACGTAAAAAATATAAAAAAAAATTTACCAAATGATTTTGTTTTTATTTTACAATTTTTAAGGAATATTTCATAATATTTTTGTTGTTGTTGCTATTGTTGTTGATTAATTAAATTATTGATAAGTTATAATTATTGATTTTTTTTTTATTAAAATTAAGATAAAACTAAGATATTTTTCTTATTTTCTCAAGTTTTTTTAATTTATAATATTTTGTTTTTTATGATGTTAATGGATTAATTAATTTGAATTATTTGAAAAAAAATATATATATATATTTAAAAATATGGATAAGAAATACGATTTAAATGAATTCCATAATACAAATACTGAAACAACTCTGTTGGATAATAAAATAGAGAATAACAACTCATTGAATCTATCATTAGATGATTCATCTAAGCAGTTTAAAATTGACAAAGAAGAAGAAAAAACTTTATTGACTTTGTTCGAGTCTTCGTCGATTTCAAATTCTAAACTCAAAACAACAGAAATAGAAAACATATTACCAACAGACAATATCAGTATTAAATTGGAAAAAAAGCATGTCCATTTTTTATCAGATATAAAATGTTTCACGTTTTTCATGAGTTTAACAGTTATGCTCACAAACGCGCTTACTGTAGGTTACAGAAACAGCGTTATAACAACCATAGAAAAAAGATTCGAATTTTCAAGCGTATTTAGTGGTGTTTTGTCTGGTTGTTTAGAAATTGGTAGTTTAATAACAACTTTATTTGTGTCTTACTTTTGTGCTAATTCACACATACCTAAATGTATTGCTATTGGCTCCATTTTTTGTTCCATTGGTTCTATATTGTATTCATTACCGCATTTCTTATCCGGATCGTACACAATTAATAATAAAGTGATGAATAAAACAGCTAATGATTTCCTATGCAAACCAACTAGTGTTTTAGCAAATGAGTTGTATTTATTTAATATATCTACAAACACACCTGAAGTTATAAAAAAAAGCCCAGTTGCTTCTATAAAATTTTTAAATCCATTTGATTTAAAATCAGAATGTTTGTTGAAGCCAAGTTATTTGGGTCATTTTGTTATATTAATATTGGCTAATGTTTTGATTGGTTCTAGTTCGGCTCCACTTTACACACTTGGTACTACTTACATAGATAACCATGTAGATAAAGATAATTCTTCAATTTACTTGGCATTCATTTACAGTATGTTGGCGTTTGGACCTTTGATCGGCTATTTAATTGGAGCTGGTGCTTTACAAGTTTACGTGGATGGTTTAAGTTATAGTATTAAGGATTTGAATATAAATACAAACGATTCTAACTGGATCGGTGCATGGTTTGCAGGATTTTTATTACTTGGTATTCTTATTTTTTTAACATCATTTCCATTTTTTTTATTTCCAAAAGAAATTAGGTAATTTATTAATTAAAAAATTTTAAACTTGAAAATATTTTTAATTAAAAAAAAAAGTAGAAAAAAATTAGAAAAGGACAAGCATGGAGAAGATTCAATAGAAGAGAATAATTATGGAGAATTGAAAAGTTTATTTAGATAAAAAATTGATTAATTTAAAAATTTCTAATTTTATTTTTTTTTAAATTCAAAGATTTTCCCAAAGCTATTAAAAATATTATAACCAATAAAACATTTATGATTGTTTCGGTGGCGTTTTGTTTTGAAATAACAATCATATCAGGTTTTATGACATTTTTACCAAAATATTTAGAACATCAATTCTCGGTAAATAATTCAATGGCAAACATTTATACCGGTGGTATAGCAATACCTGGTGCTTGTATCGGTATTGTAGCTGGTGGTTTTTTAGTAAAGAAATTTAGAATAGACCCAAAAGGTGCATCTTTAATGGCTATTTTTTGTAATATAATTTGTTTATTTGGTATCATATCATTGATTTTCATCGGATGCTCAAATATTAAAATGGCCGGAACCACAGTAAGTTATAATTCTTATGGTTCTGTTTTTAATATGCAAAAACTGGATATTAAACTTGACAATGAATGTAACCAAGATTGTCAATGTTTATCAAATTCAATCGAGCCTATATGTGGTAAAAATGGTTTGACTTATTTTTCACCATGTTTTGCTGGCTGTAAATATAATGATAAAATTACAAATACATTTTCCAATTGTAAATGTATTCAATCCGAACAAAATTCAACTCATATACCAGATGCTATAAATGGTTCATGTTCATTTAGTTGCGATAAATTAGTACCATTTTTAATAATACTTTTTCTTATTACTTTGTTAACTTCTTTAAATCAAATGCCTATGTTGATGGTAACATTAAGATCAGTTGATGAAATCGAAAGACCATTTGCTCTAGGCTTACAACTTGTAATAATGAGACTTTTAGGTATTTTTTTTACATTTAAAAATTATAAATTAAAAAATTGAAACAAAATTATATTCCATTTTAATTTAATTATTTGATACACTGGAAATTAATTTTGTATTATGATGCAAATCATCATTTTTATTTCTTTAAATTAACTTCAATTTTCTAAATTTAAATCTAATTAATTTTAAATAAATTCCTAGTTAAGCAAAGATCTTATTTTTTAAAATTTGTCATTTCATTTTTATATATTTTTTTAAGCTTATATCCCATCCCCGTTAATATTTGGTCAAGCAATAGACTGGACATGCTTAATTTGGAGAAAAGATGAATGCGATAAGACTGGATCTTGTCTTTTCTATGACAGAGAAAAATTCCGTCATGTTTTTGGATGTAATTTTGATTTATTAATATTTACTTTTTAAAAGAAATTTTTTTTTCTAAATAAAATTTCAATACCAAAAAAAAAAAGCTATTGCTTCAGTTTATAAAGGAATATCTTTGTTGTTATTCATATTTTTGTATTTATCAGTGAGAAAATTCAATTACAAACAAAAACCGATCGGAATTTCAGCAATTATTCGAGCTTCAGTTACTTCTTTGAATAATAATAATCATCATCATCATAATCAACATCATCATTTAAATTAGAGACATGAAAATAATTAGAAAATATTAATTTTTAAATTTTTTTTTATTTTTTTTTGTAAATATTAATTAGAATTTAAAAAAAAAAATAAAATAAAAATATAATAAATTGAATTTTTTTATTTTACTTCCTTTCAATTCATGACAGCTAAATTAACTATGAATAGATAAATTATCTTCTCATTATCTAATAATTATTATTTTTATTTTTATTTTTCTAAAAATTTTTTAAAATAGATCAATTTTCTTGATATTTTGCTAACAAAAAAAAAAATAAAAAAGATTTTACTGTCAATATTTTTTATTTATTTAAATTTCCTGAAAAGTTTTATAAAAAAAAAAAAAAATAAAAACAAACAAGAACAAAAATAACTGAGATAAACCTTGATTTCTAAATTTATAATTTGATAGTCATTTTACACAAACAGTTTCAATTTGTTTTTTAATTTAATACTTTAAGCTTTAAGTTAGAAAATTTTCTCAATAATCTTGATAAAATATAACTAAATTTCAAAGTAATTTTCTATAAATCTAAAATCATGTGAGATATTTTTTTTTGTTGTAAATCTGATTACTACTTGGTTTATTGTTTTCAAGCATGAATTATTAAATTTCTTTTATATTTATTTATATTTTAGTTAGATAAAATTTATAAGAATTTAATTCTCATTTCAACAAAATAAGAAATAAGAAAAAAATAAGAAAAAAAAACAATAATTAAATGTAATTTTGATTAAAAAAAATATAATATTATAATCAAAGTTTTGCTTGACCTAAATGCTTTGTTTATTTATTTATTTATTTTTATTTTATTTTTTACAAAACTAATCAATTTTGGATAAAATAATAAGAAATTTAATTTAAACTAAAACTATATTATGAATAAATTAATTAATTTAGTTTCTTTAAAGTTTTAAATTTTATTATCATACTTATTTAGTTTTTTTTTTTTATTTTATTTTTTATCTTAAACTTAAGCCTTGAATAATCAAAAAAAAAAGAAAAGGCAAAATATATTTAGAATTTCAAATAGGATCAATTATGATAAGACCTATCGTTTTAAGTGATTAATAATTAGATTATTGAGATTTTTATTAATTTTGTTATTTTTTACCTTTTTAGAAAATTATTTAAAAAGAGCAAATTTAAGAAAAAAATAAAAAAAGAAAAGAAATTTATATTCAGTTTTTTGTTTTCAATCGAATTTGATTTTTTGAATTTTAATTAAAAATGATACTTAAAACAAAATTTGCTATTATTTAAAAAAAAAAACAAAAAACAAAAATAGGAACTCGTTTGGGAATTAATTATTTAATCTTTATCAAAAAAGAAAGAAAGAAACCATTTAAACAAAAAATGTTGCTTTTTGCTTTCGTAAATGAAACTAAAAATCATTTTAAAAATTTAAAATGCAATGTTTTTACAGATGTCATATCAATCCATTTTAATAAAAGGAAAATGGTAAAATAAAAAAAAAACAAGAGAGAAGAGAGAGAGACTGTTTGATTAGAGTTAAGTTAAAAAAACATTGGATTATTTAGTATTTATATTAAAATAAGAAAAATGATTTTTTATATATTTTCTCAGATAGTTGTTAGTGCAGTTGAAGAATAAAAGTAAATTTGTATTTTTAAGAGTTTAATAAATCATTAAATATTTTTCTAATTTAAGTACTTTTAAAAAATATAAAAAAATAAATAAAACGAACAAGATATTTATTTAATTTATAATATATTTAATTAGAAACACTAGTCAATTGATCTTTATTTTATTACTATTGAACTGGTTATCAAATAGTGCTGACAATTAAAATATTTTGAAGCATATGCATTTATATAATATATGATATTGTTATATACTTTACATACTTTATTTTAGTATATATATTTTTATTTTTACATAAATTTATTTTATTTTATTTTTTTTTTCATTTTAGAACTAAAAATCAACCTGAGTTTTTTTTTTATGATGTTTTATATATTTTATTTAATCTATATAGTTAGTATTATTATATATATTAATATTATATATAAATATATTAATTTTTTTAATTTTAAATTTTAAGTTTCCTGAGAATAATAATCTCTATTTCAAATAATTTAGATTTTTAATATTATTTGTAAATTATAATTATTATTGAAAAAAAAATATAATATATAGATATCATAAAAATTTATTTATTATAATAGGAAAAAAAAAAAGAAGTTTAAAAATTTGAAACAAAACTGATCATCTCTAGAGATAAATTTTAAAAATATTTCTAAATATAATTTTTTTTTTTTACTATGTATTTAAATTAAACTAAGTTATATTAATAATAATAATAATAATAATAATTATACGACAAGAAACAAAACCAGGAAGTTTTATTTTTAAGACAAACAAGTATAATTACAATAAATAGAAAATCAAATTTTTTTTTTTTTTTTTAAATTTGAAAATTTTTTTTCATTTAAATTATAAAAAAAAATTCTTTAAAATTAGATTAAAAATGTCATAAAAAAAGAAGAAGAAGAAGAAGAAGAAATATTTTTTTTAATGTAAAAATCTAGGCTTTATTAATTATTGATAATTTATCGAATCTAAAACAAATGATTAGATTAAAAAAAGCATAAATCATTTTTATTTTATTAGTTTTTTTATTTTTATTTTTATTTTTAATAAAATTAAAATTAAAATATAAAAGTTAAAATCATTAAGTAATCAAATTAGACATGGGGTTTTATATTTTTGTAATTTTTTTTTTTTTTATATAAAAATTATCTTAAGTGCAAATTTAATAAATTAAATGATAATGATAATGATAGTTATAGTTATATTTATATTTATTATACGACTCAAGTATCAATTCATTAAATTATATACATTTTTAACAAATTTTCAAGATTCAATCATATTGAAAGATCATAAAATTAATTAATAAAGCAAAAAAAAAAAAATAGAATTAAGAATGCTGGGAAAAAATAAAATTCTTTTCTTTTTCTTTTTTTATCAGGAACATATGCTAAGTATTTTTTTTTAAAATATTTTTATATTTTTTTTTGATTTTTATCTAATTTGATTCAAAATTAAAATTTGTATTTTTATATTTCAAATATTTGATTAATATTAATTTATTAATTAACATTAATTAGAAAATTTACCATTTCCTTTAAAAGTTTTTTTTCATATACTGAGATTGTTTCCTTATACATATATTTTATATTATATAACAAACTAAATATTAAAAATAAATAAAAATGTTTATTAGGATTTCAAACAAAAAATAAAAAAATTCATATATATTTAGCTTTTATTTTGAATCAATATTTTTCAGACTCATGAATCAAAAAAAAAGTTTGAGGATTAAAGAATTTTGACATATTAAAGGAAAACTGAAATAGAAAAGCCAAGTAGAAAAATAGCAAAAAAAAATTGATTAATAATTATTATTTAATATTATTTAATCAAGTAGAAATCTTTAAAAAAATAAAAAAAAATCGACATTAATTTTTTTTTATTTTTATACCTAATCTTTTAAAATAAAATAAATAAAATTAAATTTCAATTAAAAAAAAAAAAAAGAAAAAAAAGTTTTTTTTTTCCGCTTACAATTAATTATATATAATTTGTATTATTTTTTTTTTATTTTTTTTTGTTATAAATAAATAAACAAATATTAAGTTTTAAAATTGATTTATTACAAGTCATTTAATAGCTGAATAAATAGTAAAAAAAAAAGAAAAGAAAAAATTATAATCGTTTTTAAAACCTTTAATACAATAAACAATTTTGTTCCATATTTTTTCAATAAATTTCTAAAATATTTTATTTCAAGTTTTGTTTTTGACCATAAAATTTTAAAAATTAAATTCATTAGTTATTTTTTTTGTTTTTTGGTTCTAATTTATTAAAAAATTGATTTTTTAATGTTTCAATATTATAAATAAAAAAAAAAATTGGAATTAATTATTGAAGGAACAAATTCTAGAAATTAGTAATTTAATGCTTTCGGTTTTTAGTTTTTAAAATAAAGTTTTTAAATATTTTTGAAAATTAGTAAAACAAAGATGAATAATTTAAGAATCCAAAAATTATTAAAATAATAAAATTGTAACATCTGGATGGATTGCTAAGCTTGCAATGTTTATTTGCTTTATTAAACTTAATTTTATTTTATTAATTAAGTATTAAGTATTAATCAATGGCCTAAGGAAATTGATTAGAAATTAATAAATCTAAATAAAAAATTTCATAAATTCTCAATTCAAATTCAAAGATAGTAGTTAAACATCTAACACATTTTAAAATATAAACATAATTTAAAAAAAAAATCAAAAATCAAATCAATCAGTGATTTGTTTTTATATTTTTTGCATGCATAGGTTGATTGTGTCTTGATTTGAGTAGATATTTTATTTTTTTATTTTTTTATGCGATCAAAAAAACACATTATATGATACTTGAGGAAATAAATAAAATTTATTGCTCTTGTAATTCAGCTTTTTATTTTTTTTTTTTTTTTATTCAACATTAAAGCTTAATACTTGTAATATACAACAAACACATATCGTGACTAATGATATATTAAAATGATTTTTTACAACAAACTTGAATTAATTATTTTTAAATCCAAAAACGAAAAAAAAAATTATAAAGTTAAAATTTATAATCTATCAAATAGTTAAGTGTTTTTCTTTTTTTTTTTTGTTTTTTGTTTTTTTGTTTTTGGAAATTGTTTCAAATAAGTATTAAAAAAGATTAAGGTTTTAAATATATATTAAGATTATAAAAACTAAAATCTTCTTTTAAAAAATAAAAAATATAATTTTTTTTTGAAAATTTATCTTAATCACGAAACATTTCAATTTTTTCATTAAAAATTATTTAAAAGGAAATAAATTTTTTATTTTGAAAACAAAAAATAGAAAAGAATATGATGTTTTGTTGTATTGAACCTGAAGCGTTTAAATAATTTCAAAATAATATTAAAATAATTTATCATGATTAAAAATTTTCAATTCTTTTAGAATTTTTTGTTTTCTAAATGAAGAAAAAAAAAACCTTTTTATCATCAGGCTTATCCTTTAAATGCAATGCAATACCAGAATATAATATTGATTAATATTAATTTTAAAACTGATAAAAGTTCTAATAATAAAGAAATAATTTTATTAATTAAATACAAAATGAATTTAGCTACAAATAACAATTCGAAAATATCGTGCAAAAACGCAATAAAATTGAATCAATATCAAGCACCTGTAAGCACAAATAGATCATTAATAAATTCGATCGAAAAGTTACCATCTCAAGAAATCCAAACACAATCACTATTTAAGAATATAAACAAAAATTCTAAAAATTACCAATCTCAGACAGTCGCAAACACATCATTATTATCTTACTCAAACACATCGCACAATTCTTTAGCCAGCTCAACCAACAAGTATAAAATAAAAAATTCTAGGACAGAATCGAAAATTCGCGAATACTTATTCGAAGATCCTCGATACAAACAAAAACAATTAAAAAAACTAAGAAAACAAGACATTCAAAAGAGATTTAATGATATACAACATCATCATCATCATCATTATCATAAAAATAAAGAAAAAGAAATAAAAAAAAATTCTGATGATGATTACAAAGTGGCTAAATGTCATTTAACATTTATTTTTGATCCAAATGGTCGACTAAGTTATTGGATGGGTAATATATATGTTTTACATTAAGCCTTTTCAACAGTTTAATATTAAGAACCTTTAAACCACAGAGTTAATAATTTCATTTAAGATGTTATATTTAATTTTGAATTTTAGGCATAATCAAAGTCAACATTTGAAAGTTGACTTTCAAAGCAATTCTATGCTTTTTTCTTAATTAAGCAAGATTATTAGTTTATATAAATCAAATTGAAGTCAGAAAATTTTGGCAAGTTTAACTCTCCAAAATTCTAATTTTATTAATTACGCTTTGAAAATATCACAAAACTATCTATGATTAATTTAGATATTTATTATTAAATCAACGCTAATTTGAGCAATCAATCACCTGAATTAAACATTAAGCTTGATTTTTCTTTTCATTAATAATAAAAAAATTTGAAATTTTTTTAATCTAATTTATAAAAAAAAAATAATGTTAATAAGCTGAGATTTTAAAAATCTCTAAAGATTATTAAAACTTTTAACTTCAAAATAAAATATTAATAAAAATCTAGTTATAAGCTTAATACTTAACTTACTTAAGAGTTAAATTTAAGATATAATAATAAAAATTTAAATATTTTTTCTATTTAATAGGCTTTATAGTGTCGTTAGCTTTTTTGTACAACTTTTGGGTTATAATTTATCGGTATTCGTTTAACGAAATAAATCAAAAAAACAAAACATATTGGTTTTTGTTCGATTATTTTGCTGATTTTTTATACATATGTGATATATTATTTAATTTTCGAACCGGTTTTTTAGAAGAAGGTGTCTTACAAACAGATCCTATTCGCTTGAGACACCATTATATGAATACAACTAGGTTTTATGTAGATTGTTTATGCTTGTTGCCATTGGATATATTATATTTAAGCATCGGTTATAATTCTATTTTAAGATGCTTTAGGCTAGTTAAGATCTACCGATTCTGGACTTTTTTGGATCGGACCGAAAGACATACTAATTTTCCAAATGTTTTCCGCACTGTTGTTATGTTACATTATTTGTTTGCCATATTTCATTGGAATGCGTGTTTATCTTATTTTTTATCTCAATTTTTATCTAACGATCTAATGATAAAATATCATGATTATTTACCTCCAATTTCAGTTAACAACGAATTTTTCGATGATGAAAATCGAGTTAGATTTAAAAATCAACCAGCTGATCCTGACTTAATGAAAGAGTATTTGAAAGCGTTTTATTTAAGCACAAAAATAATGACTATGGTTAACGAAATACCGAATCCCAGGACTAGAAGAGACTACTTGTTTGCTATATTTCAACTAATATCAGCTCTTTTACTTTTTGCTACTATAATGGGACATGTAGGTTACATCGTTAGTAATTTAGGAAATGCTCGAAAAGAATTCCAATGTTAATTTTTTATAAAAATTACTTCTTTATTTTTTTTTGTTTTTATGAACTCTTTTTTTTTTTATTAGCTAAACTTGACGCAGTCAAAACTTATATGTCTTTAAGACGAGTGCCTGAACGATTACAAGATCGAGTTATACGCTGGTTTGATTTTTTATGGACTAATCACAAGTCAATAGATGACAATCATGTGCTTGGATTGTTACCATACAAATTAAGAGCTGAAATAGCCATTCATGTTCATTTAGATACTTTGAAACGGGTGGAAATATTTCAAAACACCGAAGCTGGTTTTCTAAATGAACTTGTATTAAGGCTAAAACCTGTACTATATTCACCAGGTGACTTTATATGTCGAAAAGGTGAGGTCGGAAAAGAAATGGTAAACAGATAAGCTTTTTTTTTTTTAAATTATTCATTTTTAAGAAAATTTATTTGTTTATTATCAAAAATTTTAAAGTATATTGTCAATGGAGGAAAATTACAAGTTATATCAGATAATGGTAAAATCGTATTAGCCACTTTAAAAGCTGGTTCTTATTTTGGAGAGATAAGTATTTTAAATATGGGTATTTTTTCTTATATGGGAATATTTTCTTAAACACTAAAAAATAAAAACAAAATTACAATAGGCGCTTCTGGTAATAGAAGAACAGCTAGTGTTAAAAGTGTAGGTTATTCCGATCTGTTCTGCTTGTCTAAAGAAGATCTATGGGAAGTTTTAAAAGAATATCCTGCTGTAAGAGTTAAATTGGAAGCTATAGCAGTTAGACGTCTCGAAAATCACAAAAAACCTTTATCAGAAATAGGTAATTTAAAAAAAATTTTTTAAATTTAAACTTAAAAACAATATATTTATTTAAATTTAAAAAAATAATAAAGTTAATATGAAACGATGCAAAAGTGCTCCAGGTCTTGTACAAGCCAGTCAAGGCTCTCCACCGGTAAATAAAGTATTAAGAAGATATGGAACTTTACCGACTTCATTGTTAAAACGGACATATAACTCGTACTTAAGCGCAGAAAGCAATAGATCACGAAGTCGAAAAAATAACAAATCAACAAAAATAAATAATAAAAAATCAACCGAAATAAAGAAACAAACATCACCAATAGAAAACCAAACAGTTAGTACCATAACCGAAGAAAATGAAAAAATGACTCCATCGAATAGTAGTAAAAAAGAATTGGATTCAAGCATAAATCAATCAACATCTATTTCGAATAGTCTTAATTCTTTCTCATCAAACATTTTAAACTCACACATGGTTGTAGGCTCAAATTCATTTATTGAAGATTATAGAACTTTAAATAAAAGATTAGAATACTTAACAACAAAAATAAATAACAGTATTAAAACAAATGAGCAAAATTTAATCTTAACTTATTTAGACGAGTTGGAGAAATTAAAAAAAATCGTGTTATATTTAGAATCAGAAAATTCAACACTTTATTACAAATTAAATAGACAAATACAAAATTTAAATAATAATCGAGACTCGGTAGTTGAAAATAATACCGAGTCTAAGGATCATCCATTAAAAGCTAGAATAGAAACAGATTCAGATGAATACAAAGTTTAGTGATTCTCATTAGAATTAAAAGCAGTTAAATTGTTTAAAGTTTTTTTTTTTTTTTAAATGTCTAAACTAATGTTTTATTTTTGATGTTATTTTTTTTTATTGTTTCAAAATGCAAATTTATATTTTTTTGGTTTATGTTTTTTATTCAATTATTCAATTTATTTAATGGTTTTATAACTTTATAACCGAGTAAAGATAAAAATAAAAAAATCACAGAAATAAAGATCTAAATTTTTTGTTTATGTATATTATCCTGAATCGTGTTTGGTACACTTTCAAACTTAACCATACCACGGTTATTTAAATATCCATTATAGAAATCTTTAGCAGTTAATTTTTTTCTTAATAAGATATCTCTGAATCCAACAAAACCATCCTTTAATTTAGTTTAATTTAAAACCTTTAAAAAAAAAGATCTATTAAAACTCGAGTACTTTGCATTTGATTGCTATTAAATTCTCATTTTTTAAAAATTTAATTCCACCTGGCTCATAAATCTCTTTATCTTGAATCAAATCATTTACTTGATAAAATTAAAAAATATATATATTAAAAAAGAAAAAATTTTATTATTAGTCTATATCAAGATTAAACTCAACTATTTGATTTAACCATGTTGTATAATTTAAGAACTTGATTATTTAGCATTGTTTTCAAAGGTTTCTAAATATGAAATAAGATTTTTTTTTCATTTTAAATAAAATTCAAATAAATTATTTTAGTAAATTTGTTACTAATATACAATCTCATGAAGAGCTCGGTATTGACAATCGATCTCGGACATGGTACTATTCGACCAATCTATAAAGTACATTTGACTAGTTATTTTATGAGCTTTAATTAAAAATTATAAATAAAGCTAATTAATTTATCAAATAAAAATAAAATAACCATAAAGAATATTTTCTTTTGCTTGTTCTTTAGATTTTTTGATGTTATCATAAAAATTCTCAAAAAGATTATACATCTTATCATAAATAGATAAAAAAATAAATAAATTAGATTAAGATTTTTTTCTTCAATGTACCATTTCATTTCCTAAATCTCCTAAGTAGTCAAGCAATTTCAAACTAGTCATATCAGAAGGTACTGCAACCGATTTTTGATCAATTAAAGGTCCGATATCAAAACTTTAAAAAATTTTCAATTTTAAAAATTTTAAATTTTGTTAAAACAGGAATAAAATAAATTTAAAATGACTGTTTTGGTAATATTTTCATAATGCTTACACCGACTTGTTTATCATTAAACAAAATGGAATAAATTATTGGAGAAGCACCTCTCCATCTAGGCAAAAGACTAGGATGAACATTTATAATACCACTTTTAGATAAAATAAAATAAAATCATAAAACAAGTTATAATTTAATTAATAGCACAATAAAAATCAAAAAAATTACTAAGGAAAAAGTTCTATTAAACCAGCTGGTATCAAATGTCCAAAAGAAGCGACTATTCCAATATGAAAATTTTTAAATAAATCTTGATACACGCTTGGGTCTTTAACATTTGACCATACATGATATTTAATTTTGTTTTCGATGCAATAATCAATTATTTGATTGCCACGAAAATTAACAAGAAAATTTTTTGAATCGATAACAGATGTAGAGTTTGTTTTTAGATTTTTGTTAGTTGCATTCAGACTAGCCGATGTAATAACATTTATTTCATTTATAAGTTTATGATTATAAAGTTTATTTAGACCAGTTAAAATTTTAATAGAGAGCAAATCAGTACCAAAAAAGACTACTTTTAAATTAGATTTTGTAGAATAACAATATTTGTTATAGTTAAATTTAATCAAAATTTTAAATTTATCAATAATCATCTATTTTGATTTTTAATTAAATTAAATTAAAATTAGAATATAAATGTTGTTGTTGTTGTTGCTTTTTTTATTTAAATTCTAATCAAGCAATGGTGTTTTAAGACCATTTCAGGGATAAAAAATCAATTGAACTGTAATTGATTGATTTATTAAAAATAGTAGGAAAAAGTTTTGTTTTTGTTTATTCATTTATTTATTTATTTGATAGATAAAATAAAAATAAAATTGGAATCTTTCAATTTTAAACTATATAATTAATATTTTATTGTTTTTGTTTTTATTATTAATTGGGCCAAATAAAGCTTAAAACTAAAATAATCATCAAAAATGACTTAAAATATTAAAATAAATAAACATTATCTAAATACCTGAACTTAAAAATAAAAAAAAATAATACAAAATAGCAAAAAGCCCTAATTCTTAATAAAAATATTTTTTTAATTAAAAAAAAAACGCGAGGGCGATTTTTAGATCTAATAATCTATTCGCATTTAAAAAAATAATTAAAAAAATACTTTTTTTTTTATTTTTTTTCAAAGAGAGAAAGCAAATAATTCAAAATAAAGATTGTAGAATTTAAATCATTTGAGATAAATTTCAAAAAATCACCTATTTATTGACAGAACAGAGCTCGTGCTTAATTATAATCAATTTTAATTCTCAATAAATTATTGATTTTTCATATTTCATATTAAGTTAAAATTTGTATTTATTCTTATCTATGATTTTGGTATTTTTTTTTTTTTTTTAATAAATTTATTTTTTCAACTAAATTAAAAATATTAATAAATTATAGTCCTTATAATAAATAAAAAACAAATATATCGCTTGAGCTCGTTTTGTTGTATGTGTATATAAACATAAAGCATTTTAAATCACATACTAAAGTATATTTATATATGACTAATGGTCTGATATTTATATTAATATAAAAAAAGAAAAAAAATTTTTTTATTTTATTTTGTAGTCGTATATGTATTTTATTTGCATATTTTGATGAACTAAATTACAATTTTTGAGTTATTTATTATTTATTCTTTAGAATTTTTCTTCTTCTTCTTCTTCTTCATATTTTCTATTTCAATTTCTAACATTAATTGAAAGCACCTTCTTTTTTTTATATTTTTTTTATTTTGAATAAAACAATCATTATATTTTCTCGCTTTTGCTTTTCATATAAAGCATTTATAACTCAGGTAAAAAATAAAATTAAAATTTCAAAATATAATATTAATATTAATAATAATAATAATAATAATAATAATATTGTAAAATTTAATTCTTGAATAAATATATATATATATATATATATATATATTTATAAATTAGAAACAATAAAGCAAACGAAGCGTTTAGAGAAATTCTTTTCTCTACAATATATATTTATATATATATTTAATGATAGTAAGAACATTTGAAGCTCGAAAAATCAATGACCAATTATTATAATTAAAGCAAATATGTATCTTATTCTTGTAAAAAAAAGAAAAAATAAGAAAATAAAAACCTTTAAGAAAAACAAAGTTTTTATGATTTTTTTTTAATATTAATCATCATAAACATAAATTTTATAAATATACATATATATCGTATATATATATATAATATATATATATTTACATTGTTGTTTAAACCTTTAAAGTATTTCAACAACTTTAACTAGAAATAATAATAAGATTACAATTTAAAACTTAACTTTACTTAACTAAAAAAAATTTAAATTTGGTTTAAATTTCTAATTAATTTACTTTTATTTGAACTTTAAGATATATTTTGTATTTAGAAAAAAAAAAAAAAAATAAATATACAAAAAAAAAAAAACCCACGAATTGAATTGAATTGGTTTGAATGAATCTAATTTTAAGTTTTTTTTTTTTTTTTTTATTTAAAAAATTAGGACAAGTTTTATAAATTAGAAAAATTTAGCAAATATTTTTTTCTAACAAATTTCAACAACAACAACAAAAAAAAAAAGAAAAAATATATTTTTCACAAAATGGCTGATTTAGAAGATGATTTGCCACCAGCACCTCCAGTCCGAAACGAATCAACTCGAAACTATTCAAATAGTTATTTGACCAACTCTACCAATTCTACATCATTATCAACTTCGATTTCAATTACATCAACAAACACATCTTCTTCAATTGCTTCTAGTTGTCAATCAAATCAAATTGATCTTAACAACAAGCCATTACCTAAAACTCCTGACGAAGACGAAAACAAAAAAAAGTCTAAACTAAAACAAACTAAAGGTAATTGAAAGTTTTGATTAAATAAAAAAAAAAAAAATCGACTTTTTTTATTTTTATAAAATATTTAAAATGGAATAAATATATATATGTTATCGTATATTTTGATAATACGTAAATATCAAAAGTTACGTAGTTACCCGTAAATATTTACAAAAATAAAATTATCAAAATTTCCTAATTTATTTTTTTTTTTAGTTTTTTACTTAAAAAAGTTTAGGAAATTTCTAAATATACGTAAATATTTAAATAAAATATTATTTTAGATCATTTGTTAGTACACAACAAGTTTGATCCGTGGCATCTTGAATTGCATAAAAGATTGGATTTTCGACATCCACAACGATTTGTCATACATTGACTTGTACAATTACATTTGACCATACCTTGACCACCACCAATTGACATTTCATTTACAGCTTGTCTAATACTTTTAATTGTTTTATCAGTTCTAATGCTGACTTCAACTTGGCAATTTTGTAATAAATCGAATGCATTTCGGGAAAATAAATCAGAAAAAACTCCCACTTCACATGCAAGCTCATACAAACTAAAATCATAATCGATATCAATTACTCTGCAAATTATGTTACTGGCTTCAGTTAAACCTCTATCAACGTCTGGAATAGGTAAACTAACAAAATTTCCAATATTTACTTCGGGTAAATACCTTTTACTTCTGGTTCTCATGACTTCAGCTTGTTTTTTTGACTTTGTCGTACATTATCTCTTATTCCCAATAATTGATTGGCAGCTTTTTCTATTGAATCGGCATTCTTGATTGTATTTTGGTCTTCATTTACATTATTTTGATCTACAAGTTCTAACAACTCATACTCTTTGGGATCAAATATATCTATGGGACCATCATCTTCATCTTCTTCGCATCCAATTTCATCAGGGCTATACTCATAACCAACAGCATCAAATAATTGCTTAGCAGTTTCAAGCTGTGACCATTCTTCAACTGGTATTGTAGTTGAAGTAAAACCAAGCAGGTTTCAATACCAAACACTGCCTTGTAAGGTGAACATTTGTTTGCTGTATGATACGAATGGTTCTTTTTTAACTGGACAAATTTTATTCCGATCGACCATTTGGTTGATTTGTTTTCTCTCATCCAAGTATCCAACATTTTTTTATGTCAGCATTTGCTCTTTCGACGCTTCCTTGTGATTGAGGATGTCTAGCTCTACCATTAATCAAAGATAATTCAGGCCACATTGATTTAAGAGCTAGAATTATTTGATTCCTAAATTCTTTACCATTATCAGATTGTAGAATCAAAGGAACACCAAGTATTGTAAATATATCAAAAAGCGCATTTGTAACTTCTATAGCTGATTTGGCTTTGATAGCTCTGAGTTGAATAAATTTACTAAAATGGTCTTGATAAACCAAAATCCATTTAAATTCACCGTCTGGTAGTGTCTGCATATCTATTAGATCCATTTGTGCACGACTATTAAATGTGTGACTTAAAATTGGCTTTACTGTTAAACCTGTTGTTTTATTTCTTTTTTATTCATTAAACATTGTTGACAACAATTAAGATAAACTAAAAAAATTTTATTGGTTAATTAGTAAATTAATTTAACAGGTAAAAGGTAAAAATATTACTGTTAATCATATCTACTGTTAGATTAATATGATTTTTTTTTACATGCTTGAATCATTAGATCTCTCTTTATGACCAAGCTGTAAATGTATTCGATGAATTGTTTCAAACAATTGTTCATATAAGGAACTAAAACCTTATCGGATCATCTTGTTTTTCTTGTTTTTCGATGATTTTTTTAGTTTGCCCGACAACATAAATATCATACGAACGAAGTAAATTATATTCAAACGTTTCTTTAGTTTCTTTTTTGGATTTTGCTGTTTCGATCGTTAATATAAGTTGATCGTATTCGTTTTGTTTTGTATAAGTTCTTGTTTTTTTTATTTTTTTTTCTTTTTTTTTTAAATCATCTTCTATTTTTAAGGCTTCGATTGCAGCATAAAACTGTTCTTTTTGTTGTCGTTCAATATCTACTTCAATAACAGGGCTCTCAAAGTCAGTTACCATAGATAAAATTAATAATAATATAAAGTTTTTCAATTTAAAACCAAACATTTTTAATTTAAATTATTTAATTTTATTTTTTTTTAATTTAATTTTTTAAATTTAATTTGAATAATTATCAAAATTTACTGAAATAATTTTTAGTTATTAACTAGAATACATTTTAAATTTTTGATAATTACGTTGACATACGTAACTTTACAAATTTACTAAGTAAAATTTGATAAATAAAAAAAAAATTATTATTTTTCAAAATTTACGCATGAGACAGTTTTTTTTAATATTTACGTTTTTTCAAAATTTACTATTACATATATATATTTTCAAGAATCGTTATCACAAAGTTTTCAAGCTTTTTCAAATACGTTTTTTCCGCGTAAATTAAATATATCAAAACCGATTAATTTTTACCATGAGGTACATGTTACCTTTAATCCAGAAACCGGTGAATTCGAAGTAAACACATATATCTGATACATATCATATATTTATATATATTATCAGCGAAAATTCTATTTTTTCCATTCCATTCTCTTAAACTCTTATCAAACAAACGAGACTTGTTTAAAATCTGATTTATAAATTTTTTTTTTTTTTTTTTTTTTCAAGTTAAATTAAAATTATTAATTAAAAATGATGAACAAAAAGAAATGGTTATCTCATCACCAACTAATTTTGAGCATAATTTACATGTTTATTTAAATCCATTAACTGGAGAATTTATTGTATTCAAAATTTTATTTTTTTTTATTTAAATTTATTGATATTTTTTTTTTTTTTATTTAATGTTGTAGTTTTTTTTTTATAGTAGATAATTTGTATTTTAGATAGTCTCGTCTAATCGAATATAGATGTTTAATTAAATTATATATTTATATGAAAAAATAGAATTTAAATTTTTTTTTATTCTTTTTTACTAAGCTTAAAATTTTTAAATTTTTGTTTGGTTAAAATCAAGGGTATGCCTGAAGAATGGAAAATAAATCTTCAAAAGTCTTCATTGACTCTAAACGAAAAACTGCAAAATCCTCAAGCAGTTATTGATGCTTTAGATTTTTATGATTATCAGCTTAAAAATTCAAATTCAAAGTATATGTACTCAAGTGATAAGAGTAAGCAACAAAAAAAAAAAAAATTTTTTTTTTGATTTTTTTTTAACTTTTTTTTTTAAATAGATATTTCAATAACTCCACCGAGAAATACATTTTTTGTAGATAAATTTAATAATCGTGTTCAAACAAATCTTACTAATTCAGTAAAAAATAAATAAAATATATTAAGAAATTAAGAAAATTTAAATATTTTTTTAAATATTTTAAAGAGTAGTGAAGCTTCTTCTCTTCAAGGTAAAAGCGACGAAGAACTGGATTTGAATAATAAAAGTTTAAATAATGAGTCTCAATCAAGTATTAATTTAAACGAGAATTTAAACTTTACAACAATTTTGCCAAACACAATAACATCTATACCATATTCAACTACATTACCAGTGATTAATCAACAAAAAACAATCGAATCCTTACAACTGCCACCATTGTCAACTTGGAAAATAGAAAACAATGCAAATTTGTCTCAAATTAACAATCAATCAATTAACACAAGTCTATCGCCAGCTTTGTATCAATATGATTATAATATAAAATCAGCTAAATTTAATATAAATCCTAATTCTAATACAGATAATTCTAAAAATTCTAATTTATTCAGTATAAATCAGTTGAGTGCTAATTTTAAAAATCTAAATACACATCATCATCAAAAAGCTCAAGCACCTGCTCCACCAGTACAACCACCGCCACCAATATCGACCAGACCTGAAAAAACTAAAAGCATTGTAAATTTAACATTTCAATATAGAAAAAAAAAATGTTGCAAAAAAAAATCAATATTTTTTTTTTATTTTAGTTTACTAAGCCACTTGAAGAAGAAACTGAGCAAGAAACTAATACAATATGTTACATTGATGCACCTCAGCCTCAATCTCAGCCACAAACACAGCCACAGCCACAAACACAAACTCACCAATTAACACAAAACACTCAAACGCAACAGAACGGCACTTCAATAAATGGTGTTCAATTAAAAAAGAAAAAAATGAGCGATGAAGAAGTAATGTCTAGATTACGGCAAATAGTTAGTATTGGTGATCCTAATCGTAAATATAGTAAAATAGAACGTATTGGACAAGGGTTGGTTTTAGTTAATAAAAACTGATTAATTTAAAATAACTATTAAATTTTTTTATATTTTAGTGCTAGTGGTGTTGTTTATATAGCTATTGAGATAAGCACAGGACAAGAAGTTGCCATTAAGCAAATGAAATTAGCTGCGCAACCAAAAAAAGATTTGATTATAAATGAAATAATGGTTATGAAAGAACACAAACATCCAAATGTGGTAAACTATAAAGACAGTTATTTAGTAGACGATGAATTATGGGTTGTTATGGAATATTTAGCTGGTGGTAATTTAACTGATGTGGTAACTGAAACAGTTATGAGTGAAGCGCATATTGCTGCTGTTTGTCGAGAAGTTTTACAAGCTCTCGAATTTTTACATAATAATCAAGTAATTCATCGTGATATTAAATCGGATAATATTTTACTTGGTATGGACGGATATGTTAAATTAACCGATTTTGGTTTTTGTGCTCAAATATCTACTGAAAAATCTAAAAGAGACACTATGGTCGGGGTATGTATTTTTAAAAATCAATTTTATTCAATTAATTTGATTAATTATTAATTAAAATTCAAGACTCCATATTGGATGGCTCCAGAAGTAGTATCTCGTAAACAATATGGCCCAAAAGTCGATATTTGGAGTTTAGGTATAATGGCTATTGAAATGATTGAAGGAGAACCTCCATATTTAAACGAAAGCCCAATAAGAGTATCTTTATTTTTTTTGTACATTTAAATTTAAAAACAAAATAATATACAATAAATTTTATAAAGGCGTTGTATTTAATTGCAACTAATGGCAAACCAGTAATCGAACATCGTAATGAATTATCAACTAAATTTCAAGATTTTCTTGATAGATGTTTAGAAGTTGATGTAGAAAAGCGAGCAACAGCCTCAGAATTATTAAAAGTATTAAAAAAAAATAAAATTAAAAATGAAAATTTTTTTAATTTTTTAATTTTTAAAGCATCCATTTTTAAAATTTTCATGTCCACTTACTGAATTGACACCATTAATAAGAGCAGCTAAAGAAAGTTTAAGAAGAAATGGAAGTGATAAGAATTGAGAAAAAAAAATTCAAAAATATATTGTTTTTTTTTTGTTTTGATTTTTTTTTTGCAAAAGCTAAAATTGAGAGTTAAAAAATTTAACCAAGTTTTTTTTTTTAGCTTAAAATATATTAAACTTTTTTTTTTTAAATTCATTCGTTTTTGTGATAAATATATAGAAAATTTATTTTTCGGTAGTTTTCTAAAAGCTGTATTTATGTGAATAAGAACAATTTTCCAAAACAAAAAAAAAAAATTTTTTTTTTTTGTGGTGCTTTTTGATAGTTATTCAATTAACCGGAGCTTTTTTGACAATTTTTGTTTTATTTCTTTATATAAAAGTACATATTTAGTTTTGTTTTATTAATTTTTGATAATCTTCCATTCAATTTAAAATTTAAAATTTAAAAAAAAATTTATTTATACTATAACAAACCATTTATTTCTAGATTTTGTTTTATTAAAAAAATATATTTTCCATTGATTCAAGCATCATTTTCATCATTTTCAAAATTTGAGATTTTTAAGAACCTACACTTTGTCTATTTTTCTTTTTGATCGATTTATATTTATTATAAAATTTAGAAAATTATTTAACAAATTTAGACAACAAATTTTTGTGATTTTACTGTTTTATTATTACTTTTTTTTTTTTTAATTTTAAATAATTTTATTAGCTTTTTTTTAATTTATAAAATTTAAAACAAGTTAAAATAAAAAGTGTATTATAAAAAAAAAAAATATATATATAGATATATTTCAAGCAAATTTTTTTTATCTTAAATATTCATTTTTTTTTTTGAAACATAAATGTTTATATATTTAAAATATTTAATAAAAACAAATAAAAAAAAGAATTTGATTATCGTTATTTTTTTTACTAACAGTCCGAATCAGATGATTCTTGGCTTGAATTATATTCATTTTCGTTCAAATTCGAATTTTGCTCAAACAATCTTACCCATGTTTCTCCTTCTTGCCTAATTTATTTTATAAAATATAAACATATATTTTGATTTTCAATATATTTTCAACAGAACAAACAAACCTATTACAAAGAAAACAATATTTTTTATTCACATATTTTTCTGTTTTAAAACTAAATATCAGTAAATGCTCGATTTGATTAATTGAATTTTCATTATCCAAATCTTCCCATTCTGATAATTCAACTGAGACTTTATCTTTATCTATTTTATTAATTACTTTATAGTAAAATGATTCATCTTCTCTTCTTGTAAATTTATAAACAATATTTAAAAATTTTCCAATTTATTTATTTTATATAAATTAACTCACGTTTCTTTAACACATATAAAAAACAAATCTGTTAGAAGTATTAAATGATATTTTGAAATTGAATTGAATAAATCAAATTGATTTTTATTTGTAACTAAGTTATTAATTAATTTTTTATTGTTATAATTATTACTAGATGAAGAATTATTGTTTAATGATGAAAAAATTTCGAATTGAGATTTATTAAAAAGCATTGATTTTAATGATATCAAATCACTATGATACATGAGTCTACTTTTTGAAATTAAATCAGGCATGCTCTTAAAAATAATAATAATAATAATAATTTTCAAATTTTTATTAAAAAATTTAATTTTTTATTAAATTACAATTTCGTTATTCTGAAATTTAAGAAGTAATAGTAATTTGACTGCTTCGGTGTAATTAATATATTGATCTGCTTTTTTGTTCGCTTTTGATAGTATTTTTTGTATTGTACTCGAAAGAGACTCGCCCTGAGTCAATATTTGGCTATTTTCTTTTGGCAGTATTTTCAAAATTGCATCAACTAATAATTTGTATCTTGATAAACGCTGAATTGGATTTATTAAATATGTTGAAACATCTTTTCCTTGCAATCTTGTATCATAGTTTAATTTTTGAACCAAGTCATTAAATTTTTTATTAGTTTTTCTAATAATAATATAAAAATTAGAGCTTTTTTATTTTTTTTTGTTGAAATTAAATTATTTTTTAAACTAAAAATTACTGAAGTTTATCAAAATTTTCTTTTTGCGCATATTTTTCACTAGCATATTTTACATAAGACTTAACAAATAATTTATTATTTACAATTTCAGATAAAATATCAAATAAATTTTCTATCAAAATATTATTTTTCAAACGATCATTTATTGAATTGACTAATCTATGTTATGTTTAAATTAAAACTTGAATAAAATTGAATTTTAAAATAATAAATTTTGAATTTTGAGTTTTACTTTTCAGATAAGTCTGAAATATCTTTCAAGCATTTTGAGTAAATCAAATTAAAATCTTGTTCAATTAGAACTTTTTTAAATTTTTTAAATATTGTATTATTTAAAATTTTCAATGATTTCAAGTAAATTATTTCCGATGTGAAAATTTCGAACCATCTTTCTTGCAATTCTGTTTCTGTTTTGCTCATTTTGTCTAAATAGTTTAGTTTTATAACTAAAGGTTGACTTGACCATAGTAAATTTGCATTTATTTCTTCAGAATAAACAAAATTTTCCTTTTTAAAAAATATTCAATTCTTCACATATTCATAAAATTATAAAGTATAAAAAAAAAAAACTTTTTCAATCGAAATTGACTCGCTTTTGTTTAGTCTTAAAGGTGATTTTGATATTTCTTGATCCTAAATTTGAAAAATAATTTCTTATTTGAAATCAATTTTTTTTGTTTTAATTTAAATTTTCTTACACTCATTTCTGAACTTGTTTTAGATTCGTTCTCGATTGAATCAGATCTATTATCTAAACTAGTTTTTGATTTTTCTTCAGGCTCTGCATTTGGGTTACTAGGATTACCAATTACATCATTATTAATACAAACTTCGTTTAATGTTTCGTTTGAACTATTTATTTTTGCATTTTCATTTTGTTTTTTATTATTGGAACTGGCTTCTGAATCCAAATCAATGCGACTTTTGGATAAACTAAAAAACTTGTTCTTAAATGAATCTGCTATTTTGTCTGTAAATCGGCTTAAGCTCGATTTAGAAGCCGTATTTTGCTCTAATTTTTCATCATACAAAAATGAACGACTTCTAGACAACTTCATCAAGATCTTATTGCGTTTTTTATCTTTTTTTTCTAAACTTTTAGTATAGTTTAACTCTTTGCCATATTTTGGGCTAGACGTTTCAAAATTAGTATCGTTTTGAAAAATAAAATTGTTTTTTGAAAAATTCATAAATTCTGCGTTTCCAACTTCGTTCAAATTTGGATAAATATTTTGAGTTTGATTTGATTTATAGCGCTTTAAGAAAGCTAATCTGTGGTCACTTAAAGTTCTATTAAAATAAGCATCCGTGCTATTTAAATTCATTATTAACTTAATTAATTTAAAGCAATAATGTAATATAAACTTTTAAAAACTAGGAAAAGTAACAAATATTGAGAAATATAGAAAATAAATTCTTTTTTTTTTTGCTTAATGACACAGTTTCATAATTTTTAAAGGTTTTTCAAAAAAAAATTTTTTTTTTTTTTTTAATTTTTTTGAAGGAAATTAGTTAATAGCTAAAATATTAAAAATAAAATCATATCAAGAAAAAACTAAATTTTATTATTAATAATATAATTTTAAATATAAATAAATAGTTTTAGTTTTTCACTTGAATGATTATAATTTTATACGTAAGAAATTAATTGTTTAAGAATAAACATATATTTTTCTTAAATCTATAATAAAAAAAAATGAAATTTTTATTTTTTATTTTTAAAACTAATTTATTTTTAAATTTTTTTTTTTTTCATTTATTTATTTAAATAATATAAAATTTAAAAATTTAATCAGAATCATCTGAATTAATATTATTTCTCTTATACCTGCTTAAGTTTGGTAATATTGTTTCAGGCCTGTTATACCTTACTTTATTAATAATTATTTCAGGCAAAAGAATATTTTTCGTGGTATATTCCTTAATAGTTAAATTGACTTTATCTTCTCTATCGGAATAATCATCATCAGAGTTTAAACTAGGTTTTCGTACGGTTTTGAAAAGTGTATAAGGCGATGTTTCTAAATTGTCATCATCAAAAACATAATCTCCATCATCACCATCATCATCAGATTCATGTACTAAAGTATTATCAACAGAACCTGATCTCCTATGTTTATTTAGTGTTTTAAATTTTTCTTTAGCACTTGTGCACAAGTTCTCAAGCGATAAATGCTTTTTTAAGGTTTTACTAATACTTGATTTTCTTTTATGCATATTTTCTGATCCATCATCAGAATTAATTTCATCATCGCTGTTATGACTTTTTTGACTGCTTCTTCTAGACATTAAGCGCTTGTCAATTAGTTTTAAAACGTTCGGGTAATAACTATTATACATTAAATTTAAATATTCATGAGTCTGACTTTTTAAATTAGACATATATTTGTTTAATCCTTTGGGTTGATTTTGATTAGATTTAGATTGATTAGCATAGCATGGCTGAGATATGTTATAATATGAGCTTAAATTAGGATATAACTGATTGTATGCATTCAAATTTGCATTTTGATTAAAACTAATCGAATTTGAATCATAATAAGGTTGATTATAGCTAGCAAAATTGTTCAAAAAACTCATTTTTGCTCAAATATTATATATATTTTCCTTTTGATTCAAAATTTTTTTTTTTCTCAAGTATTATAACTAGCAAACTAGTGAATCATGCTTCGTGCTTCAGTAATTAAATTCAAAATTTTATAGAATAAAATAATTTATGAATAATTTTTTTTTTTTTTTATAAAAATAAAAATTTTTTAAAATTTTATTTTTAAAATTTAAAATTAACAAAGGAAAAAAAATTATAAAACAAAAAATAAATAAAACTGTTTCAAAAATTTTTAAAAAAATAAAACTTTATTATATTATTTGTTTCGATAAATTAAATTTTTAATTATTTTATTCTAATAAATATGAACTGTTCTCTTTATCTTTAACTTGTTGTAGAATGCGAGCTTGCTTCTTACTTAGAGAAAAGGACGCAAAATAATTTTTTTTTAAATTTGATGAAATTTCAAAATTTTTTTCATATTTTTAAATTTTATAAAAATAATCACCGATTTTTATTTTTGTTCAATTTTTATCAAATTTTGTTTAACTTTTATCTTTTTTGCAGCAATATTCGGCTAAAATTTTGGTAAACGCTTTACGAAATTCCGTATTAAATATCGTATAAATAATTGGATTTAATAAAGAGTTCAAATAACCAAGCCATGTTAAAAATGATATAAATTCATCCTTAATAAATGAACAATTTATCTTATATTCTTTACAAATGCCTTTCATCAGATTATTTACAGCAAAAAATGGAGACCTTTAAAATAACAAAAATCAATATATAAGTTACTTGTTCTTAATTCAATAAGTATTTTTTTTTTTCTTAAATTAAACTTACCAACAAACAAGAAAAACAATTAAAACAATAGCTAGTGTTTTGGTAACTTTTTTTTCTTTGTTATTTGATACGGCTGAAAAAGGAATTGTTTGTGATCTAAGAACATTTATTGCTAATTTGCCTTTTGAAAATTGTCTTTTTTTGTTTGTTTTGTTTTTATCGATAGTCATTTGAGATTTTAAATTGATCACATTTTTGCTATCTTTAGCACTGTTTTGATTTGTTTTATTTGATGATGAAAGATCTGTTGAATTAGTTTTAGTTTTGGAGCTGTCAATCAGATCAAATTTGGTCTCGTTTACAACTATTGTGCAATCACTGTTGGACGATGTATTCGAATTTTTCGTATTGTTATTTCCTAATTTTTGGATCAAATTTTTCGATTGTTCTAAATCTAATTCTACTTGAGCTGATTGAGCTGTTTTATTTTTCAATTTAAATATACCAGCAGTGATGATATTTATTTTTTGATCTGGTTGTGATTGTTGCTGATTTGCTTCATTTGTGTTTCGTTTTACATTAGACGAAAACTTACGATTAGACATTTTGCCAAGATTTGATTTTTTAGCTCTTGATCTAATCACTTTGAATATTTTATAATAAAGAATAAGCATAACAATAGTTGGTATATAAAAAGATAACATTGATGAGTAAATAAGAAATTTTTCATTATTAAAACTACACTGGTCTATTTCACGATCAGGTGTATCATTTAAGCCAGCTAGTATTGGCGATGCTATAGCAATACTCACAAGCCAAACAAATGCTAACATTATATAAATTCTATTCGAATTTTTATGTCTTGCATATTTCAATGGTTTCGTAACAGCTATGAACCTATCGATTGCAATAGCTACTAAATTTAGAATTGAAGCAGTAGATGCCATTACGTCCGTAGCTACCCATGCATCGCATAACATTTTTGACATGAGCCATTTTTTCGTAACCTTTTTATTTACATAATTTAAATATTTAAAAAAAATTAGAATATTCTAAATCTTTGTAAATAAATAAATACTTCATAATAAACAGCAAAAGGCATAACAGCTGCAGCAACTGTTAAATCAGCTAAGGCTAAAGATACAACAAAATAATTTGTAACAGTTCTTAAATTTTTCTCTTTAATTACAGACAAAACAACTAATATGTTGCCAAATATGGTCGAAATGGGAAAAAATAGTAAAATTAATGCCCAATAGTGTCCAGCATGTTGACTATTAGTTGATATATTATTTAAATTATCTTCATCCGATTTGGATCTGTTGTAACCAATATAATCAATACCACCAACTAAACTATTATCGTTTATCAAATCAGTTTTGTTATTATTTGTTAATTCGTTATGCTTTATCAAATCAAAAAGCTCTTGATTTAAATCATATTCTTGATTTAATATCAATGGAATATTTTTTTGTTTTAAATTATCATTCAATGCGGATTGAGGTTTTTTCGTTGTTGCTTTTATTCTTGGTGATAAAGTTGAGATTCGTATTTGGGATATATTCATTTTATCAAATCTAGTTTCGTGTGAATAAATACTCGGGAGCTTAGAGCTAGTTGTAAATTTGTAAAACAAACTCTTATTGTTATTATTATTAGCATTATCCCTATTTAATGGTAAACCAATCGAAAACGCCGATGTCTTGATCGTATTTAAATATATTATATAAATTAAAATATAAAAATCAATTAATAAATATTTGAAATTTAATATCATCTTTTTTTGTTTTTAATTAAAATTAATAGATTCAATTTTTTTTTTTGTAGCTTCTTTTGTTAAAAAATCACCGTTTGATTATTATTATTATTATTATTAATATTATTATTGTTTTTATTAATATTTATTTTCCACATTTCCTGATTTATAAATCTTTATTCTTTTTAAAGAATTGATTTATTTTTAAATTATTAATATTATTATTTCTTTTCTATATTTTTTTATTTTTTTTTTTATTTATTATTATTATTCAGGAAGACAGCTACAACAAAAAATTTAAAAATTAATATAATTTAAATAATTAAAAGCAAAGATTGATCAAAAATAAAAATAAATAAATAAATTAATTAAATATGAAACTTTATCGAAATGATAAGTTAAAGACAGTTTGATTTATAAATTGCAATATCAAAGATTAGTTTCAAAAATATTGAAATTGAATTTTTTATTCAAATATTCCAACTATCTTGATTATATAAAATAAAATATATGAAAATTAATCTTGTTTTAATAAATAAATAAATTTTTTTTTACACAATTATTCTGTTAGCTTTTATCCTTCGATAAATGAATTGCATTCAATTCAAATAAATCAAGTTTGGAAAAAATTTAAATTTCAAAATTATTTGAATTTTTTTTTCTTCCTTTTTTATGTCATATAAAACTATTTTTTGCTTAAGTACTATTTATTTTATTTTAATTTTATTTTATTTTTTTTAAATCTTAAGTCTCAATTTCGAAAATTTCATCATGAATAGTAGAAATTTTTTATTAATAGTTTAAGTCATGAATAAAATTAATTAAAACAAAAGCTTTTTTATTCTTTTTTTCAAGATATATCATCAATTTTTTATATAGAAAATTTTATTACCTTTAAAATCTAATTAATTAAGCTTAGTAAGTCTAATGCTAGTTAATATTCCATTCTTAATTATTTTAAAAACCATCTGAAGTTATAAGAACCTGTTTTACTTTTTCAAATTAATTCATAAAGTCTTCTAAAATCTACTTCTTTCAAATTTATATTTATTTTTTATCCAATTACTTATATGAATTATATTATTAATTTAATTTTATTTTATTTTATTTTTTTTAAATTCGTGATTCCAAAACTTAAAAAATTCAATAATAAATTTTTTAAATAAATTTATTATTCAATAAAATAAGAAAAATTTTATGTATTAAAATCTATCACAATAAAAAAATATAATGAATTGTTTTATTTATTAATTAAATAAAAAAGGAAATTTTTATCATAAGGAAAAAAAAATAATTGTAAATCGAAAAAAAAAATTGATGATTATTTAATTTATATGAAATTAAAAAAAGAAAATTCATAGAATTGTTTATTTTTGGCTTCTTTTTTGAAATATTTTTTTTTTATTTTTTTTTATCTATCTCTTGAATTTAATAGCTTAATATAAATCACTTGAATTACATAACAAATCTGTCACTAATTCAGATTACTTGTATTTGATTATTTTAATAAAAAATAATATTATATTTAAAATAAAATTTGAAAAAATTCAAAAAATTAAAAGCTTTAAGGCAAATAAATTTAGAGTTATCTTTTTATTACTTTCTATCTATCTATCTACATATCTATATATCTATCTATCTCATTCACTAACTCACTCACTTCTTCTCTCTACAAATTAAACCCTTTTAATTTTTATCAATTAATTTTTTTTTTCAAAAATTTGAAATATAGCAATAAAAAAAAATAAAAAAAATAATATTAGATATTTGATTGCAAAAATGAAAAATAATTTAACTTATTTATCTATCTATTATTTTATACTACTTCCTTATTATATTTGAGAGAGAGATAGAAATAGAGAAAAAAAAAATGAACAATTATTGATTTAAATTTTTATATTTCTTGTATTTATTTTTATTAAAAATTCTGATAAATAGACTAATATAAATCATCATCATCATCATTATCATTATCATCATCAATATTAAATAAAAAGCTGCTTTTAGTCTGTGTTAAAACAAAACAAAAATCCCAATGGCAATTTTTCTTTCTTTATAATAAATACAAATATAAGTAATCTTTTAATGGTCTATAAATAAAACTAACTAACTAACTATCTAAACAAACGGTAATTTAAACAATTTTCAACATACACCTGCGGCTTTGAAACGCAAAAATAAAATAAAAATTTCTATAGATTCAAATATTAAGATATCTAATTATTAAGTGTATTTGTGTTGTTGGGATTTTTCTTTTTCTAAATGCTAAATGAAATTATACTAATTTGCTAAAATATCAATAAAAAATCAATTAAACCTGTTTTTTTTTGGTTTTGTACTTTAACAAATATTATACAAAAAAGAGACGCGTCTTATTTTAGACAAAAAGTTGCAACTTTTTTTCTTTTTTTTTCTTTTTTTGCTTTATTTTTAGCCTAAATAAATTAAAATCACATGTGTTGAATCATTTTTTAAAATCAAGAAAAAAAAATTTGATCTTAATTGAAGCTTAAATACTAAAAAAAAAAAAAAAATTTAACAAAAATGAATTGATTTATAGTCTTAAAATTCAATAAATAAAATTATCAAAAAAAAATAAAAGAAAAGAAAAACTTTTAAAGCCATGAGAAAAATAATTTATTTTATTTTTTATAGCATTTATTATTTTATTTGTTGAAACTTAAACTTTTTTTACCAAGAGAAAATTTTTAAATCAAATTTACAAGTGTGATTTTTAAATGATTGAGATTTGTTTTAAAAAAAATATATAAATTTAGATTTTTATTTTAATGATATTATTATTATTATTATTATTATTATTATATTAAATAAATCATTAATAAATCAAATCACAAAAACTAAAAAACTCGATTTTTCTAATTCTCAATTCTTTTTTTTTTTTGTTTCTTCTTGTTATTTTTTGATTCTTCAAAAACCACTCTTGTTTGAGAATTAAATAAAAAAAAATTTTAATTTTGTTCAAAATAAAATTATAAAAAAAATAAAATTTTCATTTTTATTTATATTTATCCAATTTGTTAATGATTTTAGAAAAAAAAAAATAAAATTCTACTATCTTAAATTATTGCCATACTAATTTGCTAATTTCCGATTTCTCAAAAACTGATCCCAAATGGAAATGAATTATTTTAGAAAAAAATAAAAATGTAAAAATCCCTAATTGTTTTAGATTAAATAAAATACTGTAATTCAGAAATAATATTTTTATATTTTTGTTGAAAAGATATTGTATAAAAATTTATATACATATATGTATTATGTGATAATGTGTTACCAATGTCTTGGAATAAGTCATTGAAGTAAGTTATTTTTTTTTTCCTTATTGTTTATTATTAATTAATTATATATTTTAAATAAAAAAAAAAAAAAAAATATTCTTATTAAGACATTTATTTCATTTGAAAGAAGTACTGTCTTTATGATCTAAAAAAGTTTAATTAAGTTTCAAATCAAATCAAAAATAATACAAATTGATTATATTTCAATCGATAATTTAAAATTAGTTTGTTGGAATTTTTTTTTCTTATTTAATAGAATTAATTAATTAATTAATTATTTAGTTAAATATTTACCTATAATATAAACAAGAATGCCTAAATTTTGGGATATTAAGTATATATAAGTTATTTCAGGAAGAAAACTATTCAAATGAAAAATTCGAATCCTTAAACAAGTAATAATAATAATAATAATAATAATAATAATAATACAGTACTTGAAAAACATTTTCATTTAATTTTATTTTCATTTCAACTCTAAATTTAAAAAAGCTTTGTTATATTTATGTTAATACAAATTTTTAAAACAAAATTTGTCGAATTTATATTTTATTTCTAAAACAAATGGAATGTTTATCTATATTCTTTCTAATTTAAAAATTAATTTACAAAAAAAGTAAATAGAATAATATTATAGATATATATATATATTTTAAAATAATACTGTAAATTAACAGAATTTTTTTTTGATTAATTTGAAATTTAATCTAAATGATTAAATATTAATGAAGATATTAATTTTATGGAATTTTTTTTTTTTTATATTTTTTTATATTTTTTATATTTTTAAAATAAATAAATTAAAAAAAAAAAATCAAAAATAAAATTCAAATAAAAATAGAAAATAGAGAAATAAAGAAATAAAGAAAAAAAAAAAAAAAAAGTAAAAATGCAAATTAATTGAAATTTATTTGTATTATATTTTTATGTTTCATTTTAAAAACATTATATGCATATTTTAATTCAAAAATAATAAAATAATTTAATTTGTAACTGTTTTCTTCATATTTGATCTTTTAATCAAATATTTAATTAAAATAAATATAAATTAATATATTATATATAAAATAAAATAAAATAAAAAAAAAGAAACTAAATTTCAAGCCAATAAATATTGATAATTAAAAATTAATAATATTTTAATTATTATTTGATTATTTTTAAAGAACAACAACAACAACAATAACAACAATAACAACAATAACAACTACTACTACTACTACATCACCAACTCGTTTAGAAGCATGCAAATTTAAAAAAATGAAATTTAAACTTATTCTAATTAGTTAATAATTTTGATTATCTCTTTTCGAACTATACAATTTTGTTCGTTTATTTGAATGATTGATTTTAAATCAGAAATCTTTCTTTCTTTCTTTCTTTCTTACTTTCTTTCTTTCTTTTTTTCTAATGTAATTGATCTGTTGGATAAATCTTCCTTTTTAAACTTAATCAAAATTTCAACAATATTTCAAGTAATTTTTCTATATTTCTTTTAGTTTTTTTATGTATATATGTTCTTAATTAAGTCTAAACTTTGTTTTATTATTATTCTCTAATTAAAATATTAATCTAATATTATTTAATTTTTAAGATTTACTTTTTTATATATTATATATAATATATATTTATTTTTATTGCTTGATTCAAACAATAAATATCTATCCAGCAAGCTATTAACCTTTATGAATATTATTATTTAAACATGTCTTTGCTTCATTTTTAAAAATAAAATATAAAAAATAAAATATTACACCTCAATTATATGTTTTTTATTTTTTTTTATGTCTAATAGGTTTTTTATTTTTATTTTAATTAATTTTAGAAATTTGATTATTTTAAAATTTTTTTAAAAAAAAAAAAAACAAAAAATCTCGTAGGAAATTAAAGAATTTTTCTTTTAAATTAAATTTATATTATCGAATACCGAAAAAAGGTTCAATTTCAAACGGAATATTTTGCTTTTGTTTTTTTTGTTGTTTTTGTTGTTGTTGTTATTATTAATATCATAAATATTTTTTAGAATTGCATTTGAAACTTAATTGAGCTTGCAAATTACTAATTTCAAATAATTTTTTCTAAACCAAAACTTTTTTTTTTAATAAATTTAAAAAAAAAAAATCAAAATTTTTCGTTTTTTTTTTATTGCTTAATTAGCTAAAAATTAAAATTAGATTTTTAACAATTAACTGAACGAAGATTAATTAATATTTTTTTTAGCTTTTAAGAAAAACAAATTTTTTTTTTAAATTTAAAATTTTTAATGTACAAATTTTACTTTTAAATTGTTAATATATCAATTCTTTCTTTTAAAATCAAATTAAAAAAAATAATAATACTGTAGTAATAATAAAATGCTCAATTGATTTGTTCTTTTAATTATTTTATTACACAGAGTTGTACTACAATATATATACTGTATAATATATAATATTAGTAAAAAATAATGAAATAGTTTTAGCATGATATGAAAATAGAAAATATATAAAAGTAAAAAATATATTCACAAATTAAATAAAATCAAAATCACGTAAAAATTTGAAAAAAAAAAAAAAAACTATTTTTAATGTATTAAAAATTTTGAAATCTGATGATTAGAATTTTTTATTTTTTTTTTTTGTCATTTAATAATATAATTTTAGGCTTATTTATTTAAAAAATTTAATGTTTATAATTTTTTAATATATTTAAAAAAATTTAGTTTCACAATTTTTTTATATTTTTTGTTTTAAATAAAAAAAAATTAAAAATTTTCTAAAATCTTTTAGCACTCAATAATTTTGTAATTGTTCTTCTCATTAATAATCTTTTGAAATATGAAAATTCCTAGTTTTATTTAAGTTTAATCTTGTTTTAAATTTAAAAAGACTAAACTAATTCAATAAAATAATAATACAAAATTATTAAATTTTGATTAAAACAAAAACGGAATATAAATTAAAAATTGTCATGCAAAACAAAACATTTTTGTTAAAGAAATCAAACAACAAGGAAAGAATGTCTTTAGTAGTAGAATGTAGGTTTTTGTTTTAGTTTAAAAAAAGCAAAAGTTTTTAAAAAAGAAGAAAAAATTTAAATCCATAATTTATTTTATTGTTTTGAAAATACTAAATGAATATTTTTTATACTTGAATTTATTTATAAGAAAGAAAGAAAGTGTTGTTTCGTATCAACAAGAGAATTAAAAGAATCAGTAAAACAAAAACTTTAGAAATATATCATGCAATATTATAATTAAGTAAGCTTATTAACAAATCAACAAAAACAACAACAACAACAACAACAACAACAACAAGAACAACAACAACAAAAAGAAAAACTTAATTTGATTTTTAAAATTAAATTTTAATTTTTCATTAAAAAATTATACGCACTCATTAGTTTGAAATATTTTAAGAAGAAGATAACTTTTTTTTTTAAATAATTGCAAATCCTAATTGCAAATTTTACTTCAATGTCCTTTAACTAGTTTGATTTGATTTGGCATCAGCAGCAAAAAGCTAATCTCATTTTTTAATTAATACTTTTTGTCGTTTTCTTTTTAATTTTTCTTTTTTTTTTTTATTTTTAAAATAAATCTGTATTAATATTAATAAATATTAAACTGTAAATTGAAATATAAACTTTTTTGAGCACAAAATTTAAGTTTAATCTCATAAAGAAAACACACATTAGTTTTTTGAAATTTTTGTTATATATATTATCTAAAACAAACAAAGTTAAATATTCTCCGTTTTATTTTTAAATAAACTTGAATGATGATGATGATGATAAGTATTTTTAAATAAATAAATAAATAAATTAATTTATATTTTGAATTTTTGATTTTTTAAAATAAAAAGAAATTATCTATATCTATTTATTCTTAAGCAACATTATTTTCTAAAGCTAATATACTGTATTTATTAAGTGAAATAAAAAAAAAAGTCATCAATTTTTAGTTTTTCTTTTTCTTTCTCTTTTTTTTTTATTTTTTTCATTTTTTAATAAAAAAATAGAAATAGCAAAAAAAAAACATTTCAAAAACTGGCTTAAAAACAATAAAATTTAATTATTTCGATTTTAAGATTCATATTTGCTAGATTAAAAATAAAAAAAGTAATAGTAAATATATAAATAAATATATTATAAATTTTATTTTGTTTTTCTGTTTTAAATATTTCTTGATGGTTTTATGTAATAACAACAAATAAGCTCTTTTAATGATATAATAAGTAATTGAATAAGTTTGAATATTTTTAAAATCAATTATTAAAGCACTTTTTTTTTTTTTACTTTTTCTTTTTAAAACAAATAAATCTATATTTGAATGATAGCCATGAAAAAAAAAAAAAACTTGCAAAATGTAAAAGTTTGTTTAATTAAATCCAAATTTTTTTTTTATTTAAAAAAAATTATTAAATATTAATCATGTTATTAGATTTTTTAAAATAAACTTAAGTTTTATTTGATTTTGAAACTTGATGTTTTGATTACCAAAAAAAAAAAAATAACAAGTTTTCCAAACATAAAAAAAAGAAAACATATATTTTCAATCATACAGTATATATATATATATATATATATTCATAATGCAAAGTATATTATATATACTAAAATAAAAATCATTTTTCAATTTTGACTCCTACTTTCAATATTGGATTCAATATTGAACATAAAATCTAAAAATTAAAAAAAAAAAAAAAAAATTTTTTTTATAATTTTTATTTATTTTCTAGAATCAAACTGGTTTGAAACTGAAAAGATTCCTAAGGTTTGAGAAAAAAAATACACATATATCTATATTTATACGTATTTTAATATTAGTAGAATATAGATAATATAAAAACTAAAAACTCTTTATCATATGATTTTGAAATCGATCTTTTATTGTTAAAACTAGATTAATATATATGACTAATTAATGGTTTTAATTTCCTAAATATCATTTTAATTTAACCCATCAAATATTTTTTAAATATCTTATTTTGAATTAATACAAATTTTCTATATTATTTTATTAGTTTTTTTTTTTTTTTTTTTTTTTTTTTTTTAATTTAGATAAGACTTGTTAAAATTGTTTACCAAGGGCTGTTGAAGTTGATTTACAAGAAAAAAAAAATTCTACTAAAACTTGAAATTTCAAAATTAAGCCAAAAGCAAGTTTTTTTTTCTTCTTTTCTATCATTGATTAACTTTATAATCTAAATCAAAGAAAAAATTTGATTGTTCAGCATAAAAGATAATGGATTTTTTTTAACACTTAAAATATATATATTTATATTTTTATTTTATTTTAGTTTAGTTTGAAATATCATAAAAAAAATGATTGAATTTGCTTTTATAACTTATATATATATATATATAGTAATTCAATAAAATACAATATAATATAGAAAAATAAACGCTCCAAAATTAAAATTTATCAATCAAAAATTTTAATAATTTAGTTGATATTAATTGTTATTTTAGAATTTATTAAGAAACAAAATTGAAATAAAAAAAAAAAATGATTGTTTTATGTAAATAAATATAAACTGATGAAAATTTATTTATTTATTTATTTATCTAAAGCTAAATAAAATTGGTATAAAATTAAAATCTAGCTTAACCAAATAGCTTAGCCAGCACACAGATCCTTTGGGTTACTTGTTAGTTCGATTCGTTTAAGCTTAGTAAAAAAAGAATAAGCTTGTTCTTTATCAGATCTTAAAATTGTTTAATTAATCTAAATCTAATAACAAAAAAAGTTAAATCTTTAAATAATATAAGTATAAGTTATGATTATTAACACCATTAATTTTATTTCATAATCGATTAAAATTTTAACTTTTTAGACGCTTTTAAGTTTTCTTCTTTTTTTTTTAATAGACGCGAAAAAGATAAATTTTTCATTCTATATAAATTTCAAGGTTAATTACAGCTTTTAAAAATATTTCATTTCATTATTTTTTAAAAGGAAAGATTAATAAAAAAAAAAATTTAACTTTATTTCAAAAATAAAGAAAAATATTATTAGAAACATATTATCTTAAAATTTTTCAAACTTATTCTCAAAATTATTTAGTTTAGTTTTTCTTTTCTCTTCTTCTTCTGCTTCTTCTTCTCTTCTTCATTTGAAATTGATGATTATATCACAATTAAAAATAAATAATTAATTTTTTATTTTTAAATTAAGTGTTTTTTTTTTTAATATAAATATATATATATATATATATATAGTATGAAAATTTAATAATTATAAATCAATTTTTTATCTTTTATTAAAAAATAAATTGAATTCAATTTTGGATAATTTTAATAAATAATGTTTTACATGTCTTAATTTTTTTAGCAATATTGGCTTTAAAGAATGAGCTTAGAGACTTAACTTTAAAATCTTTGGATCGTTTCTAGTTTTAGTTTAACAAGTAAGTAAATTTTTTTTTTTTTATTAAAACTCTAAGTGGTATTAATTTTTAAGAAACTATATAGACACAAATAAATCAATTTTAAGAAAATTTTTTATTTTTAGAAATTTTATGATATATCAATAAAATTGAATAAAATTAATGGTATTAAAATTTTTTTTTGCTACTTTTTTTTATTATCTTATTAAAAGGTATATTAGAATCAAAATAATATTTTCCTTTTAAATTTTTCTTCATTACTATCTCAAATTTCTTTTCAATCAGTCATTTTATTTTTTTTTTTTATTTTAAAACGAATTTTTTCTAAAAGAAGAAATCTTTGAATAATGTTTTAAAATGCTTCATTTATTTTGAGCAAATTTTATTTAAATGAGCCATTCAGTAATAAACTTAATATTATTTAAAAAAAAAGAAAAAAAAGAAAAGCTTTTATATTTACATTAGAATTAAAAATGAAATTAAAATAATTGTTTGAAAGAAATTAAACTCTTATAAATATTACATTTAAAATTAAAATCTTAATGTAAAAATTAAGAATTGCTTTTGAAAGGCTTCGATGTTTTACCTTTAAATTAAAAGAAAATTATTAGTTAATTAGAATCCATTTGAAGGCGTATAAACTAATCGAAAAAAATATGTTTATAAAAATTTCTTCACTTGAGTTAAATTATTTAATTTTTTAAAAATTTATTAAAGTTAATAAAAAATTAATTTGATTTTTTAAACTCTTAAAAACCACAAAAAAAAAATAAAAATGAGTGATGCAGCTAATAGAATATCGGATTTTTTCTACAAAATGTCCAATATTAAATCAAATGAAGAATTTAATGTTTTCATGAAGCAATATTGGTACGTTTGGTAAGATTCTAAATTCAGTTTTAATTTATTTTAATATATTATATTAAATGATAGTAAATTAAAGGTTTATACTTTCTTTAATAATTGTTATAATGATTGTAATTAATGTATTGATGATTGTTTATTTCAGAAGACGTTCTAGGCCTTTCAAAAAATCAGATTATCTTAAGCCAAATCCTAGCTCTGAGTCTGCCAAGACAAGTAATTTACAATTGTGTAAAAAATGCTTTGCAAAAAAAAAAATTGATTATATTTTAATATTTACAAAGTAATGATTCCAGAAAAAGTTAAAGAAACTCTTTTGGTTGAAGAAGAAGGCGGTTACTCGAATTCCCAATTTGCCATGGATGCTTTAATAGCAAACAACAAATACAGAGTATTTTTATTTAAGGATAAAATAATTTAAATTAAATTAACTAAGAATCAAAAAAGGCGCTACATAATGTGCCACCTTTAATTTATAATGAAAATTTAGCTAAAATAGCACAAAGTTGGGCAGATACTTTGGGTAAAACACAAAAGTTGCAGCACAGTCCGGTTCATTGGAGAAAATATAAAAATCAAGTATTAGGAGAAAATATATGCTTTTTGTCTAATATAAGATTAACAGGTGATAAAATGATGGATGCATGGTATGCTGAATCGAAAAAACATGATTACAGTTTAGATCGACAGCCAGATACTCAAAACTTTTCTCAAATGATTTGGAAGTACAGCAAAGAAGTTGGTTTTGGTAGAATTAAAGGTGTTAGTGGCGATTGGTGGTATGGAGTTGCCATCTATTCTCCGACTGGTAATATAGTTGGCCAATATGCAGAAAATGTTCCTCCTCCAAGTGTTTAAAAAACAAAATTCCAAAAAAAATAAACTCATCATTTTTATTTCTGTTTAATTCTGAAAAAACATGTAAAATAAAAACTTAACTAGAAATTTCTTTTAAAGAACTTGTTGATTTTTAAATATATTTTTTTACTTTAAATTAACTAATTACTTAATTTTAGCACTTGAAAAATTTTATTATTTTATGAAATCTATTTAAAAATTAAATCTTTTTTTTATACACTGCGTTATTAAAACTAATGTTATTAAAAATTAAAAAAAAAATAAAAATAAAAAACAAAAATTTGATTAAATATATAAAGAATTTTCTGTTTTGAACATAAAATTAGATACCATATTTAAATTATTATTAATTGAAATATTCTCTACTGATGAATTTGTTGATTTATTAATTGAATTTTCGTTTTTTAAGCAATTCGAACTGTTATTTTTGTTATTTTCTGCACTATTTGATTTGGAAATTAATGAATTTCTAGAAGAAACAATAGTTTCTTCTTCAGCAATAACACTTAAATTTTTAATTTCATTTGTATTTAAAGTTTTTAAACCATGGCCAATGTTTTTCTTTTTTACATATTTTGATTTAACACTGTTATTATTATTGTTGTTGTCGAATATATTAGTTCTAAACTGGCTGAGTGTTTCAGACTCTGGTAAACTAGGAAGATTAGCTTCATACTTGATAGTTTCTTCTGAGCCAGACTCTGATTCATAGAAAATAATTCTATTTTGTCTAGATATGTTTTGATTTTCTAAATCATTATCAAAAGTGTTTATAGGCTCGTCATAATAATCAAAATCATAGATCTCATCATCTAAACTAGCCTCTATAGTTGGTCTTTCGCCAATTTGGAAAAATTTATTGTTTTTTTTTTCTTCTGAATTTTTGCTCAGATATTTAGGTTCATATGAATCGTTTTTGAAAACCAAACTTATATTTCTATCATCTAAATTTAGTTCATAAGATGATGACGCAGATAAATCATACTCATTTAAATTATCAAAAGAGCATTTATCATAAAAAAAGTTGCTTAGAATATCAAGTGAATCAGATGAATAGTCGAACAAACTTAGATCATCTCTTTGTCTAAATACTGGTGGTAGACATGGTCTTGAATAAACACTTGGAATATGTTTTACAATACCGTATATATTGTAAAATTCATTATCATCTTCTATTTTGTTCAAATGATTTTGTGGCTTGTTTAAACCGGAATCTGAATATTCTAGTTTATGTTTTAGTTTTCTAAATTGCTCAGATTCTGTTTTAGAATAATATCCATCTTCGATGTATTTTGATAAATCATGGTTGTACAATTCGTTATTAAAAAAAATAGGCTTATAATAAATATTTTCCAAAGATGATTTTTTAAGCTTTTTAATTTTATTTTCACATTTTAGTTTAACTCTAAGTGAATTTTTAACAAAAGAATTAACATCTTTAGCATTTTTAAATTCATAATCTAAATTTTCTTTTTCATTGGCTCTATTGTTATTATCTATTTTGTGACTATCACAGGTCGAGTTAGATTTTGGTTTTTTTCGCTTTTTGTTAATTAAAGTTTCATCTTTAAAATTTTTGTTTTCATCTGTAATTATAAGCAATATTGAAACCTCATTTTTTGGGTTTATATTATAATTTAGACTTGACATGGTTCTTAAATTATCTTCTTCTATTTTATTAAATGGATATTGTTCAACATGTTTTGAATTTTTGTTTTCATTTGAGCAATTGTGTAAAAATGAAGATATTTTAATGCTTTGAATCATTTTGATTTCGATTGATTTTTTTTTTACAAAAGAAAAAGAAAAACTAACTAATCTCAAAATATTTAATTAAAATAAAGTTTTAAATTTTTTCATGCGCAACAAATTTTACATCATTTGTTTTAATTTGTTTATTATTTAAAAAAAATCAGATTTTTAATTGCTGCAAATTATCTGAAAAAAAAAAAAAATATTTTATATCTTTTTTTTATTTAAATTTGAAAAAAGTAAAGAATCATTAATATTCTCTTGAAATTTAAATTTCAATTTACAAACAATTTAATAAATTTGTAAATGAAAAAAAAAGAATTTTATCAATTAAAAAATTTTTCATTTTTTTGACTTTTAAAAATAAATAAATTGCTTTCAATATTTATTTTTATTTATAAAAAAAAATTAATGTTAAATTGAATAAGAAGCGGTGAGAGTTATTTAATAAATTTTTGAAAAAATTGAATTTAATTTTAAAAAGTCAAAATTAAAATCTAAAACTTGAGCCTAATAGTATTAATTTAACTATCCAAATTTGCTTGAATTGGTAAATCAATCATACGTCTTTGATTTCTTTCATTTTTAAAAACTAAAATGATTAATCTTTTTAAAAAACAAAATATATTTAATTATTATTAAGCTTTATTTTAATTAACTAGCTCTAAAACAAACTTAATAAGCATATACAAAACAAAATTTATATATTTATAAATATGATATATAATTTTATACCCTAATCCTAATATTTTTTACCAAATATATTTATATTTATTTAATTTCTATTATGGAAAACAATTTTTTAATGCTTGAATTGAAATTAATAAAAAAAAAGAAAAAAAAAAATTGGTCAATTATTTTCTCCAAAAAAAATATCTCTTTTTTTAATTTTAAATTAATAAATAAAATGTTATTCATTACGTAAGAAAAATTAAATAGTTTATTTATTATTAATATTTTTATAAATAAATAAAAAAAAAAAAATTTTATTTTAATACATAAAAAAAATAATTTACAAAATAAATTTTTTTTTTTTATTATCTTTTATAATTATTTTTAAATACAATATTTTTGAAAAAAAAAAAAAAAACAATTTTTTATTTTTTTAATTTAATTTTTTTTTTTCCAAAATAAATTATCAAAAAAATTAAAAATAAAATAAAAAAAATTTTGCATGATTGAATATTTAATTAAGAGTATCGCCTTTAGTTACTTTGGCTTCTACAAAATCTATTTGTTTTTCCAATTTGGTCAATTTTTCGTCTAAAATGGCCATTTTCGATCTACAAGAGAGTTCGAACGAGTTTAGAAAATCGGTCAATTTTTTAATATTAGATAATATGACTTGAATGTATTCTCTATTGGACCAGTCTTGTTGAATTTGCTTTTGAACACTGGAAAACGAGCTTGATGGATTATTGTTCAAAATATTTGATGATGAGTTAATCGAAGTTGGAGTGGTTGAATTTGATGAAGAAGACATTAAGCCTAATTGTGTATTGCTCATATAATTATTTGCGTCGTTGTAAATTGATGGAAAAATATTTGACAAAGGTTGATGTTGATAGTGATGATGATGTTGTTGTTGTTGTTGTTGTTGTTGATTTAAATTATTATTATTGCTATTATTAATATTATTAATATTATGAATATTATAAGGCCTATTTATGTTTGAATTATTATAATTTATTGTTTGTTGTTGGTGTTGTTGAAACTGTAATTGTTGCAAATGCATTTGTTGTTGATGCATTTGATACTGAAGCTGTTGTTGATGTTGTGATGAATAATAATTCCTTGATATTGAATCACTAGAATTTTCATTTGATGATAAAGAAGACATTATAGATAAAAAAGAAATGTTTTCAAAGTAAAGTAATAATTTTTTATTTTTAAAAGAATATTTTTTCAATTTTAAAAAATTATTCAAATTTGTTTTCAAAAAAATGGAACCAGAAATTCTAATTTTGATTTTGATTATTATTATTGAATTTATTAATTTTATAAGGTTAGAAAAATATTATTATAAACAATATTATTAAAAAAAGAAAATAAAAAAACTATACAGAAATACAATAATTTCTTAATTCATGTACATATTCATGCTTCTTTTTTTGGTTTAATTTTTGTTTTATATATACAAGTTCTTGTTTTTATTTTTGGCCTAAATAAAATTTTTTCAGTTTTAATTCGAGAATTTCTATTTTGACATATTTTTCTTAAAATTATAGTTTTATTATTTTTTTTGTTTTGTTTTGTTTTGTTTATTACTCAAAAGTGTTATGTAATTTTTTTTTAAAAAAATTTTATTTAAATAAAAAAAAAAAAAAATGAAATTTGAGCTACTTTTACTTAAATAAAAATTTTAATCCTTTTTAAAAGAAATAAAAAAAATTTTTTTTAATAGTAATTTTACTAGATTAATGAAAAAAAAAATGATGCAAAAATTTAATTATATTTTGAAATCATTTTGTATCCAGTAGAACAATGATGTTAATATTAAATATCAATTTTGTGTTAAAAAAAAATAATTAAATTTAGTAATTCATCTTTTAATTTTTAAAATTTTAAAAATCATTCAATTGGTTATATATTTTCAACCATAAGATATGCTAAACTAATTCTTTAAATTGAATAGTTAAATAATTTAAAAGTTATTTTTATATTGAACAAGAAGAAGTATCTAAAATTGAGATATTATTGTTTAAACATTTTTATTTTATTTTTGAAATTGAAAAATAAAAAAAATTACATTTGTTAGTAAATTGTTTATTAGAAGTTTGAGTCAAACTTTAACTTTCACAAATAACCAACAATATTTTGTTTGTTGAAATATTTCTAAAATTTCTTAAAGTTATATTGCTATTGACCCAGAATAGTTGATTATTCTTTTCAATTTATAAATAATTAGTCTGTTTTTAAAATATTACCAAATATTTGTTTTGTATTAAATTCTGTTGAAAAATAGAAGAGTAAATTCGAAAACAAAATAAAGAATTTTTTTAAATTTAAATTTATTTTAATTTTAATTATGAATAGCGAAAAAAGCTTTTATTTGTAGCACTTATTTATGTTTTTGAAGAGAATGTAAATATTTAAATTTTAAAATTAAAATTTTCCAAGATAATCAAAAAATAAATTTATCTTGGTAATGGTGCAAAATATTTAATATTAATACATATTTTATGATTAAGTTCTATTTTAATTAGTTTAAATGAACATTTAAAAAAATTACAAATTTATATTTTTTTTATTATTTTAAAAATTTTGTTCTTTTTTCTTTGTTTAAAAGTAGCTAAAATAGAAAAGAGAATTTTAAATAAAAAAAATTGTAATTATCTTGGTTTCCAAATCCTGGTTTCATAAAGCAATAATATATTATATAAATAAATTATAAATTTTTTAAAATAAATTAGTTATATTATATAAAAGTAATCAATTTTTCAAATTAATAATAGAAGATTTAAGCATAAAATAGCGATTAAAGTTTTAATTAAAAAAAGAAACAAAACTAAGAAAAACAAAAAAAAAATTTTTTTTTTTTTTTTTTTCAAGTTGCAAAAAAAATTCTATTATTTAAGACTATCAAATGAAATAATTAATATTTTGTTAATTCACTGATAACGAATAAAATATTTTCTACAATCATTCATCATTTTTCAAAATATATACAAAAAAAAATAAATTTTTTCAAATTTCTTATTTTAATAGTATCAAAATTTATGTAGTTGGTAATTTTTATAAAATTTTTTTTTTCAAATTAAATAAAAGATTAGATAATTTCACATTTAAATCAAAGTATAAACTACTTTCTTTTTTTTTTTTAAATAATTATTCAATTTTTTATCAAAGTTTGTAATGTTAAATAATTAAATTTAAGAAATTAAAAGCTAAATTAACTTTATAGTTGAAATAATTTCAAAATCATTCTTCCATATTACGCGTGTAATCAATTAAAATTAGATAAAAGTTTACATGTCTTTATTTTTTAAATTTGATGATATTTTATCAATAAAAATCAAACTTTTTAAGTGTATTTAATATAAATATATATATATATATATATATATATACTTATAATGTATATAAAGATAAATAGACTTAAGTGAGAAAAAAAATATAAATAAAAATATTTTAAAAATGTATTTTTTAAATCACGTGTTTGTAAAATATTCAAACAAAAGCATGCTTAGACAAGTTAGCTTAAAATATATGTGTATATAAATCTTTAAAATTTTGATTTTCATTCATAAAATTGAAATATTTCAATTGTTGTTATTATTATTATTATTATTATTATTATTAAAGTGTTGTTTTTTGTGGTTGTTATAGTTGTTGTAGTTGTTTAGCAAATGCAGAGTTTATATATGCTAAATAGAAATTCTACTTTTTTGCCTCACTCATATATATCTCACGCCAAATAATGAAATTTAATATTATAATTTTTAATTTTTTTTTTTTTTTTTTTTTTTTTTTTTATTTTTGAATGTGAGTTGAAATATATAGGTAAATAGATAAAAAAATAAAATAAAATTATATAACACGCCGTTTGATTCGTTACAAAAAAATATTTCAATTTTTTTTCTCTTTTTTTCTTCTTTCTCTTGAAATAATTAAAAAATAAAATAAAAATAAAAATAGTTTTATGTTTCAAAATTATAATAATTTTTTAGTTTTTATAAAAAGAAAAAAAATATATAGAAAATAAAAATGATAATAATAGAAACCTCAAAAAAACATAATTTATATTTATTATTTTTTATTTTTTCTTTTTTTTTATAAACTAAAAAAAGCTTTTGAAATAATTGTGTTGTTCAAAAAATTTACTATCTTATCTCACATTTATTTTATTTTATTTTATTTTATTTTTTAGATTATTAATTTTAATATTATTAATTAGCTAATAAGCAGAAAGTAATCAGTAAAATATCAGAAAAGAAAATCAATTAGATAAAATCAATTCTCAGAATTTCAAGTCTGAGTTTTGTTAAATAAAAGAAATAATATCTTTTTTTTTTAATTATTTCAATTATCTTTGAGACCTGATATTCAGTAAAAATGATAGAAGGCTTAATCGAGAACGAATGTGCAGGCCAAAACTCGTTGGTGCGTTTAGCATCACATTTTACCACATCAAATCAACAACAAGATTCGATCCGATCATTGAGAAGTTTTGATTCGCAAGATAAATTTTCTAGTGACGATCTAGTAAATGAGTACTTGGGCCTAGAGAGCAAGAGTCGAGTTGGTTTAACAGCGCCGAGAACGTTCCACATGGAAACTTTGTTTAATGAGTTGAAACACATCGACAACAAACCATCGATAAGCAATCAGACAAACACCTATGAAGATTGGTCTCAAGATACTATTTGGAATTCGATAAAAAAACAGTCTTTAGATGATAAAGGTTTTAAATGGTCTGCTGATTACTTGAACGAACAAAACTTGTTGGATGAAAGATGGGAAAACATGATACAATTGAATGCAGACACAAATAATTCTTTATCACATGGCTTTGTTAATCAAAGTCAAAATTTGATTGCAACAAACCAATTAAACGAAGAAATGAGAAAAACAGCTAATGAATTGTTGGACTCGATGCAAGACAGTAGATTTTCAGAGACCGAGTTTTTGAAATTTGTTCGTAATTTATCCGTAAATGCTTTAAATAATAATAATAATAATAATAATAGCAATAGTAATAGTAATAATACAGCTACTATTAATACTAATATAAAAAATACTGATAAGAAAATTTTGAATAAAACAAACGATTTGAGTTTACTAGATGAAATATGCGAACAAGAGAATTTAACTTTTGATTTTAACGATGACAAAGACTTGGCTAGTGAATGGGTAAAAGAGTTTCAGAGTTTAGATAGTAGTAGCAATGCTTCGAACAATTTCGAGCAAAACTACTGGAACGATTTGCAAAATGAATGGAATTCGATTGCAAATGAGAACCCTTCTCATTCATGGCTAGACGATTTTCAAAAAGTTTTTGATACATATAAAACTTATGAATTTGATAAAGAAAATCCACTTAAACAACATCCAAATCCGTTTGAAGAAGGTTTAGAACGCTTAAAACAGCACGATATAGTGAATGCAGTGTTACTGTTCGAAGTAGCAGTACAAAAAGACCCTACGAACATGCTTGCATGGGAATACTTGGGAAAGACTCAAGTAGAAAACGAACAAGATCCACAGGCTATACGAGCGTTAAGAAAATGTCTAGAATTAAAGCAAGATAATTTAGTAGCTTTATCTACATTGGCTACATCTTATACAAACGAATCAATGCAACGATTAGCTTTTGATAGTTTAGTAAAATGGATTAAACATCATCCGGACTATTCACATCTATTAAAAAACGATCAACAAGCTCTTAAACTGTTACAGGCTTCGGATAATTTAAATCAAAATTTAATCAACACTCCGTATTATATGTCTACACTTGGTGTTGTAAATGCTAATGATTTTCTAGATTTGCAAGAGATTTATTTGAGAGCAGTGCGCGAGTCAAACAAAATAGATCCTGATTTGCAATGCTGTTTAGGTATTTTGTTTCATTTGTCTAACGAATATGATAAAGCAGCTGATTGTTTTAAAACAGCACTTCAAATAAGACCAATGGATCATTTATTATGGAATAAACTAGGTGCTACTTATGCAAATAATAATCGAAATGAAGAAGCCATCGATGCTTATTATCAAGCGTTGAAATTGTGTCCAGGTTTTGTCAGGGCTAGATACAATTTGGGTATCGGATGTATGAACTTGGGCGCTTATAAAGAAGCTGTTGAACACTTTTTAACCGCATTGATACAACAAAGTCAAGCAAATATAACTGATAATAATATTAAAGCTAATAATAAAAATAACATACAAATGTCCGAGACCATCTGGAGTACTTTGAGACTTGCTCTTTCTTATTTAAATCGAGCCGATTTGTATCAAGCATGTTTGAATAAGAATCTAGATCAATTAAAAAAAGAGTTTAATATTTAAAAAAAAAAAAGTTTCATTTTTCTTTTAATTTCTTTTTTTTTTCATTAACAAAAAAATTCAAAATTTCAAGTAATTTTAATTTATTTGTATTTCTTATTCACATTTTCCAACTAAAAATCATATAAAAAAATAATAATAATACTCCTGTTTGGTTTGGTCTGGTCTGGTCCGCTTTGAATGTAAGAGTATTTGAACTTAACTTAAGCAAACATATTTTACTACGTTTATTCATTCATATTTACCTGCCTTGATTAGTAAGAAGCTTTTTTCTTTTCATTTTTTTTTTCCTATTTTATTTATATGCTCAAATTTGAATTGATAATTATTTTATTTTAAATTTCCAATTTCTTTTCTTTTCTTTCTTTCTTTCTTTCTTTCTTTCTTTCTTTCTTTCTTTTTTTTTTAAATTATTTAAAAACCGAGTGCAACTCTAAAAAAAATTCAAAAAAAAAATTCAAAAAAAAAAATTTTTTTTTTTCATTTGCTTATTTATTATTTTATTTTTAAATTAAAAAATAAAAAACATTTGTCGTCCAAATTAAAAAAAATAGAAAAAAAAAGATTTATTTCAAAAAAGTATTGGTCGGCTGGTAAAATACTCATTTTGATGCGCTTAAATTCCGACTAACGAACATTCCGAAATTGAATAATGTTCGTGGTCAAGTTGAATGTAAAGCATCTAAATGAGATTTTATCTTTGATCAGTGTTTATGAAAAAAATTTTCAATTATTTTATTATACATAGAGTTTAAAAAAATATTAAAAAAATTTTTTTTTTTTTTTTCAATTTTTGTTATGTCCGTGTTTTTTTTTTTTGCTATTTTTTTTCTTGTTGCAATTCAAATTTGATCATTTTTTACGAGTTTTTAAAGAAGAAGATAAAAAACAAAAAATTTCAAAACATATTACTAATTTAAATTAAATTAAAAAAAAAAAACTTAAAAAATGTGAATGAAAAAAAAAATTTATATTTTTTTTTTTTAATTTTTTTTAGGAATTAAACAGAACTACATTTTATCTATGTATCTGAATATTTGGAAGTTATAATTTTTTTTTTTTGTTATTTGTTAATTTATATTTTCTTATCTTAAAAAAAAAAAATATTTAAAAAATTTATTTGTAACCAACAGTATTCTTTTACTTGAAATTTTGAAAATATTAAAAATTCAAAAATTTATTTTATAACATCAATAAATAAACAACAACTTTAAAAACACAAAAAAAACAAAAAAAAAACAAAAAAAAAATAAAAAAAAAAATTCACAAAAATTTAAACAAAACTAAAAACAAATTTTCTTATTTTTATTCAATTTCGATTAATCGAACTCAAAATCGATCAAGTTATTAAACACAAAAAAATTAAGTACCTTAATGAAATACTTTACTAAATCCAATTTAAGATATGCTTGCTTTAAATAAATACATAAGTTTATTGAATTTGTCCAAAAAATTGAACACTGGTAAATTATTTAGGCTCAATTCTTCTTCTACTAAATCTCAGCTCGATAATTGTTTAGAGTTAAATAATAAAATACCAAATAATTTGATTTTAAACCTAATTAATAAAATAGAATCAAGTAAGCAGTGTTATTCAGATACAGCTCTAACTCTTATTAAATCATGTGGATTAAATTTGGTTGATTTTTTTCCATCTAAAAGACAAAAATTGCTTAATTATTTGTTCAACGATTTGTTTCGTAGTTTAAATGTAACATATGATTTAAGCCATTATGAACATTTTATGGCAAATACAATTTTAAATAATTCTCAATTTGATCCATTTACAATTGATTTGGAACTTAAAAATAAAAATCTTGTGCCTAGCTTAATTATTAACAAGAACTATATACAACAATTTTGTAATTTAGATCAGATCAGAATTGCTTTTTTGCATTTAAAATTGATTCTTGAAGGACAAAATTTAAATTTGAAAGAGTACACAGAACACAAGTTTTTAAATTCGGATAATTATTTTGAAAATTTTAGCCAAGATGTTAAGATCTTAAAACTAAATGACTCGAATGATTTTGTTTGTCTATTCAATCCTGTTATTAATTACTTGTTTAAGTCTAATCAAGCTTCGAAAGCATTCGATTTGATCAATTTAATGAATGAAATGAATATAAAACAAAATAATGAAACTAAACGAAATGTATTAATCGGATACTTGAACTCATCTAACTATGACCAATTCAGATCGTATTTCGAACAATATAATAAAGATTTAAAATTTAGTGATTTATTAGACTTGTATTTAACAAATAGTTTAAAAGATGTGGAGAAAAAATTTAAAAAAGAATATAATGAATTATTAAGCGAAAAATTTCCTAATGATTTAAATAAAATCGATCATTTATGGTTGATTGACTCTATACTGAGATTATGTAGTCACAAAAAATTCGATGATGCATTAAATTTGGCTAAAAAATATAACTCGGATTTGAATGATTATTTTTTAAAATGTTTAATTGAATATGAAGATTCATACAAATTTATAAATAAATTTTCTACAGAAAATAATTTAAAAACAATTTTGTATTATTCATTGCTAAAAAAAAACACTAATTTAAGTTTGAAGTTTATTAATGATTTAAAAAAGAATGGTGAAAAAATAAAAACATGTTTTTTTTTTCCATTATTAATAAAAGAATCAGAAGAATTAGAAGAAGGCTTAGCGAATAAAGAAATAAATTTTAAAATTGAAAAACATATCAACTATAGAAGAATCGAATCACTTCTTAAAATGATTCGTTTTGAACACAACTTATTATGTTCTACTGATGATTTGAGCATAATGCTTGATATATTACGCTTCAATAAAAAAAATGAACCAAGAAAATATTTAACATATTCTTACATATCTATGATATTTGATCGAAATAAAATATTCAAAACTTTAACAATATTCGATTCAATTGCAAATAAGATTTTAAGCCGAAGACTTGATTTAATAAGATACAATCGCGATAAAATAAAATTCGGTTTGAATATAGAACAAGTAAAACAAGATTTTGATGATTTATATTATTTAATAAATAGTTTAAATATTAGTTTATTCGAAGATCAAATATTAATAAAATTAAATCAGTATTTAAACAAATTATATCAAACAAACCTGATTTACAATAATGATTTGAATTTGATTGATCAAATTGAAAATAATATTATTTTTCAAACAATTAAACTTATAAATAATAGAATTAAATTTGATCGTTCAGAATCGTTAAACGAATTAAACAATGATTTTTCAAATTATACAAATAAATTTGCAAACGATAAATCTTCTCAAGATTATATTAAAATTATACTCAATGATATATTAAAAAAATCAAATAATATTAGAACAAGTAAATATAAAATAAATGAAGAGTATTTGAACAAAGAAGAGAACATAGAAGATCTGATTACCATGATAATTGAATTAGAATCTAAAAATAAAGAAACTTATCCAACCATACGTAGATTATTAATTAAGCTTTGCAATTCATCGGCTCATGTTATATCAAATCCGGTTGAATATATCGAAAAGTATGTTTCCAAATTACCAGAAAAGGAATTAACGCCTATCGTTTGTCAAGATTTGATGACATTTTATGTCAAAAATACATTCAATCTTGATAAATCAAGCTTTTATTTTGAAAAACTTGTTACTAATCAAAAACAAATTTTCGATATAGACCCAAAAAAATTAATCATATACATAACCTGTCTATTCAAAGCCAAAAATGATGTACAGCAAATAATTGAGATTTTTTCTAAATTAAAATGGACACAAACAAACGATGAGCCAGAATCTATTGATTTGATAACAAATTTTTTATCTGATTCAATTTATAAATCAACACAATCAAATGATTATTTAAATTTAGTTGAAAAAATATTTGAAAGCAATCTAATAAGTAGAAACGTTACCATAGCTAATTTAGTAATGAATAAATTTATTGAAATGTACAAACTAGAAGATGCCTTTGAATATTTTAAACTAAATATGACTCAGCATAGAACAAGTGTTTGCGAAATACTCTTGTTAAAATCTTTTTTAAAAAAATATGAAAATGAATTACTGAAAGGAACAACATTAGAGAATTTGTTGCAGTATTTTTCTAGGTTCTATAGTCCAAATTTAGCTTATAATTTTCTATTTCTAGCACATGTTTTGAACGGAGATTATCATTCAGCTGGTATAATTTACGACAAAAATTTAAATAAAGAAATTGATTTAGATGTTCTTATAAGACTTGTAAATCAATTTAATTCAAGTAAAATTTATAGAAAACAATCAAAAAGTATTTATAAATTATTAAACTTCAAGCAAATAAATGAAAACAATTTACTAAAAATTAAAATAGAAGAGATTTTAAATAAATTAATTTAAAAAAAATGCATTTAATTTTTTAATTCTTAAATTATAGATATTAATGAGTTGATTTAATTCGTTTTTTCTTTTAATAACCATAAAGTTTTATATCCTAAGATTTTGAAAAAATAATTTGGATACATTACTTTTAGTTATTAAAGCTTAAGCTTAATCTTAATCAAAAATTATTTTTTGTAAATTGGATATTTTAAAAATTGATTTATTTAAAGATTAAATATTTATTTTATTTTCTAATTAATTACAAAAAAAAAATAAATTTAACATTTATAAATGAAATTTTTATTTCTTTTTTTTTATTTAATAATTTTTAAAATTTACAATTTTTTTTAACAATATAATAAAGTTAATCTTGAATATTTTTGACAAAAGATTAATAATTTTCAAAATGAAATTTTTTCAATAAAAAAACAAAAAAACAAAATTGGACATTTTTTAATTTATATTCTTTTTTATCATATTTTCTAAACTAATTTATCTCGGTTAAACTGTTTATTATTAAATCAAATAAACTCTTAAGTCTCTTAAAAGATCAAACAATAGTCTCTATCCAAGCTATTATTTTCCCTTCAAAACTTGGCAAAATTTTGCAATCATTTGAAATCTTGTATTTAAAAAAAGAAAATTAATTAGTTAATAAATCATATAAATTGCGAGAATTATTTAAAATAAAAAGTGTACTTCTTCTTTTAATATTCCGAATTCAGGATCCTGTGATTTGAATCTAAATCTATAATTAGAATGTTTTAATTTAATAGCTTCTTTAAAATCATTCAAACTAATTGACCCAATACTTTTTAAAATTTTTTAAAATATTTTATTTTTTTTTACTTTTATTGGCTTTAAAAGAATTACTTTTTAGAAATAGTAGTGAGAAAAGGAGTTGAGCTCTTGTCAAGATAATAAATGCACTTGGTTTGATTTATATTGATATGATTGTTGACTAATGGCACATTAGTAGCTTGGCTTTGAACAATTTCAGTTGATGAACAAGTTGAAATAATCATTCCGTTTGATGATGAAGAGGTACATGTTGATGAAATGGCTAATAAACTGTTGACTGGCTGTTTGTTAGATGAAACACAATTTTCCCACATATGGCTTAACTTGTTTGTTTTGTTGTTCAAATTTTGCTCAGATTTTACTTGATTTGAATTATTTTGATTCGTTTGTGCTTGATTTATACCTGCTGGTACTACATAGGTCTGAGATAATAGTCTAGATATGATTTTTTTAACATTGCTTTCATTATTAACAACTGGAATTTCAGTTTGCTTATCACTTAAATTATTATCAGATTTGGAATTATTCGAACAAGCTTCAATAATAGTGTTAGATTTTTGTGACTGTGAATTTTGGTAAGAGAGCCCTGATATAGAAGAAGACGAGGAATGTACAGAAGAAGTGGAGGTAGGCGATTGTGTATTTGGAATTGTTTGAACTGGTGAATTGGCCGATGAAGATGTTAGAGAAGAAGAACCGGACGACGAAGACGATGGGTTAATCGACGAAGTAGAAATAGTGTTTAAATTCGAATTTGACTTGTCAACTAAATTACTAAAATTTTGTTCAATAACATTTATCAAAAGTTGAGATGGGTGATTCGAACTAAAGTTTTGTCGCAATTTGAGTATAGACTCTTTAACCGAATTCAGTTCTTCTTGAGTTAGAATTGTATGCGATTTGGAATTATTTAAATTGGTAATTAAAGCGAGCTCTTTTTTGCTCGCATGAGAATTCAAGTTGTTATTTAAAATGCTCAATTTTCGATCAGCGTTGGCGATCATTCCAGACAAAGCATTCTCTTTTTCTTGCACAATATCCAAAGTATCTGTCACTGATTTTACTTGTTGCCTAACAAATTTAGTTTGTTCATTTTTTTCCTTAATTAAACCATTCATTTCTGATTTTATTCGTTCGATTTGATTGTCTTTGTTCAACAGCTCTGTTTTTAAATGATTTATTTGTTCCATACAAGAAGACAATTGATTTCTTAAGTCTTCTTTTTCTTTAAATAAATTTTCATTATTTAATTGTAAATTAATATGTTCATTTTTCATTTCAAGTATGGTATTGTCTTGCTCATTGATGCGAGTTCTTAGACCTGATTGTATTCCGTTTTTGTTTATAGCCTCGTTTTTAAACTGATTCAATTCATTTTTCAAATCGGTATTAAGAATTTCTAATTGTTGAATTTTGCTTCTAAATATAGAAATTTGTTCTTCTGGTGATAAATTACTCAATGGATTTAAATTGTTATCAATTTCGTTAGAACTCGTGCTCGAATTAGTACTTGTATTTGGATCATCATTTTGTTGAGAATTTTTATTCAATCTTAACAAATTGTTCAAGTTTTCATCGTCTGTCGGCTTCAAGTCATCTACGTTACAATTCATTAGCAATGTTTGTAAATTAAGTAACATTTTTTTTACATTTTGTACTTCGTTTATATTTATTTCGTTTTCTTCAAGACTGTACAAAATAAATTCGTCTTTTTGACTCTGTGAATTGTTTTTAGCTTCTTCTTTTTTATTACTATTATTACTATTACTATTATTATTACTCGACGTTTGACTATTTTGATTTACTTCTGTAAGCATAGTTTTTGTATCTGTTTGATTCGTATTATTCGAATTCGATTCAGAGTTATTTTTGGCATCGATTTTTTTAACAGGAGTTTTTACAATCGAATCATTTTTGATATTGTATTCTTCTTCTTCGATTTTATCAGGTCTATCCAGAGAATAAGTTTTATCTAAATTTTTTTTTTTTTTAATTATTTTAATAAAAAATAAAATCTAATTATATTTTATTTTAATTTACTTTTAATGTATTTTAAATTAATAAAATTAGAATTATCAATTGAGATGGCAGTAGCATCAATAATATTTGATGGTGGCTGTAGAACAGTGGATGAAGCGATGGGTTGAGCCGAGTTTGGTGAAAGTAAAAATGAAGCTGTTGAAATCATTGTACTGTTTTTGGGCGACAAATGGATATTATTATTATTATTATTGTTAATATTATTATTTACAGTATAAGTTTGATTTGAATTTAAATTAATCGGATTTAAATAATTAGAATTTGATTTAGAACTTGGCGATGATAATAAATTATTTCTTTTTACATATTTAACACTTTTTGGCATGGTATTAATTTCAAGTTTAGTTTAATTTATTAAATAAATGAATGAAAATTTACTTAAAATTTTCGTTTTTATATCTTCTGACATCGGCTAGACTGACACAAGCAGCTTGAACTAAATGAGTCATTGAATCCAAATTACGTGCTTAATAATAAAAAAAAATTTTTTTTTTAAGATAAATTTGTTTGTATTTAAATAAACAAAACAACAACAAAAAAAAAAAATACTTTGATTCAACACAGGCTTCGATTGTTGTTGTTGTTGTTGTAGTTGTTGATGTTGTTGATGTTGTGCTAGATTTATTTGATTTGTATTATTTACAACATAAGTATTGTTCAGATTGTTTGTACTATAAGTATTATTTGTATTGGTGTTGGCGTTTGTGTTTACATTATTTGTAGATTGTGAGCGCTTGTTGACCATTAAATTTTGCCTATTATTATTATTATTATTATTATTAGCGGTTGAATTTGTTAATGATGATGATGATGTCGAAGTTGTATTTGAATTGGTGTTATTTGAGTTTAATTTAGATATAAATGTTGAATAAGGTTGTACATTGGTAGGTTTAAAATGAGCTGCCAAAGCCAATATTAATCTCATTATTGACTTTAAATTTCCTTCAAGTATTTCTTTAGAAGTAGTTTGATGCATTTTAATTGAATTTTGTTGCATAAATTTTAATATCTTTTCTATATTTTCTTTGCATTCCATTTGAGATTTGGGATTTAAATTGACATCAGTCAGAGCAGTTCCAGCTTTAAAAATTATTAATATTTATTAAGCAATAAAACATAATAGATAGATAAACACTTAAAAAATAAAAAAACTTCTTACAAATAACTTCAATTAAATGAATTAAACTAACTCCGTTTGACAAATCTGAATGCAAATTTTCAACTAGTCTTACACCAGGTCTTTTTTTGAGATGTGAATTTATCCAAGTTATATAGTTTTGTATTTGTACTGGATTCGATTGAACTTGATTGTTGTTTTGGTTTGTTTGAATTTGTACTCTAGGCTCAGAGCTTTGTTTGCTCAAAACTAAATTATTAGCACTTTGTCTATTATTATTATTATTATTATTAATCATATTTTGCTTTAAATTAGTTGCTGAATTAGACGATGATGATGATGATGAAGAAGACGAGTTTGAAATCAAAGTCGAAGAACTTTGAGGATTACCTGTACAAAATAATTGAACTTGATTGTTTGACAACATTTCTTATACTTTATACTTTATTTTGTTGTTTAATGAATAAAATTAAATTCTCATTTTTCTTTTTTTTTATTTTACAAAATAAATTTATTATTAATATTAAGTTTTATTCTATTTCAATAAATAATATAAAATAAATATTTGATCATAAGGTTTCAATGTATTTAAAACAAATAAATAAAAAAAAAAAATGAGAAATTTGAAATAATAAAGATTTTAAAGCAATCATATATAAAAGATGAGCTGAAACCTGATTTGAATTTGAAAAGTAAAAAAAAAAAAAAAGAAATGAAACAACAAAAAAAATTAAAACTAAAACTAAAAAACTAGTTAGCCATTAGTTTTTAATGCGATTTATGATACATAGATAAAATTGTAATTAAAAAAAGTAAAAAAGTAAAAAAAAAAAAAAATTATTTTATTAATCTTTTATTAAAATATTATTAGAATTTTTCTATTTTAATTTTTGTTTTTTATTAATTTTATTAATAAGGCTAATTTAAATTGATATTCACGTTTGTTCATTTTTTTTTATTTTTTAATTAATTAAATAAATTAAAATTAATCTCATGATATTAAAAGCGAACTACAAAAAAAAAAAATTAATAAAATAACAATTTTATATGATTTCAAAAAATTATGCAATTGAAAAAAAGAAAATTCTCAAATAATTGTTAAATTTTTTTGTATCTAATTTGAAGCAAAAACGAAAAAAAAAAAAAAAAAAACATAAAATAATATTTTACTTATTGTTCTTTTTTCTTTAAAATTTCAAATTAATTTATAAAAAAAAAAAGAGAAAAAAAAGAATTTATATATTTTTATAAATTGAATTCATACCTATTAATTAAAATAATTATAATTCTTATTATAACTAGAAACACATAACAAAAAACAATTAAGTAATTAAATTTGATTTATCATATTTTATCATCAAAATCATTTATAAGTCTTTTGAGTAAACTTTTGAATTACAAAAATATGAGAAAAAAAAAAAAATAAAACTTTTTTTATATTTTCAACTTGAAATTTAAAACTAATGTAGAATAGTAATTTTAAACTGCACAAATACAAATCTGGCAAATATTGATTTTTAATCAAAAACAACAACAAAAAAAAAAAGCAAAATATGAATAATAATATTAATTATCCGAGCAAATACATTTTACAACAACAACAACAAAAAAAATAGAAAAAAATCAATAGTTATTGATTATTTCAATTTTATGGTTCATTCATACACCTATTTTTTATTAGAAAAAAAAAAAAAAAAAAAACTATTTATTTTTAATTTTAATTTTAATTTTAAAAGTTCCATTTTAATTAATTTGATTAAATAAAATAAAATCTAAAAAGAAAAGAAACAAAACACACGATTTGTAAACATGTATTTAGCTAGTTGAACAAAATTAAAATAAAAAAAAAAAAAAAAAACCTATTTGTATTAATATGTACACATAAAACAAAGCTATAAATTTAACAAAATAAATTTCAAGTTGCATGACTTGATGCGCTTCTTTTGCATTAAATCTAAAATCAAATAACCATTAAAGAAAAATAAAAAAACGGGTTTAGTTTTTCTTTTTCTTTTTCTTTTTGCTATTTCCTTTTTAATTTTAATTTTGTCACTAGAGATTTATTGTAAAACATATCTCAAAAATACAATTAAAATAATCTTTTTTATTTTATTTATTAATTAATTAATAATACTACATAAAATATAAAATATATAAAATATAAAATAGAAATTTCAATACATAATTTATTGAAATTTATAATTTATTGAATTCAATGTAAAGTAAAGTTGGTTTAGTTAGTTAGTTAGTTCGAAATTTCAAATTACTGCTAATAAAAAAAAGGCCTTACGACTTTTTGATTAACAAATGAAATTTTTTAACCCTTTTTTGTAGGTTTTCATTTCAAATTAAAAAAAAAAAAAAAGTTATTGTATTTTTTTTTTTTTATATAGTTTTGATTTTGAAATATAATTGAAAATTAAGAATAAAAGTAAATAATGAAAAAATAAAAAAAAATTTGTATGGGTCGGGTCGTATTTATTAAATAAATCAGTATTTATTTATTTATTTTTTACTTTTGAATGAATTCTTTCTTTATTTCTTTTTTTTTTTATATAAATTTAAAAAAAAAAAAAAATAAAGAAAAATTAAGCCACTTGATCAGTTGATTGTATGTTTATAAATACTGTAAAAGCAATTTTTGAATAAAGTAAACTGTAGCTGTTGGATGATTGATTGATATTTTACAATTATTGAGCTAAGTTAATTCTTAAAATAATATTGACTTATCATTTATGAACTTGTCTGTATTGGTATTAAAAAATAAAATTGTAAAATTTGCATTTGGTGAAACTAGTAATGTCAAAAAATAAAAATAAAATCAAATTTTGATGGTTTAGATAATTTAATCTTAATCTAATTTTACGTTTAAAATAAAATTAAAAAAATATTCAAAATATTTTGAAAATCATTTTTATTTTATTTCTTAGCCTAGTTAATTACAAAATAATTGATTTCCATCAACAAATATTAAAAAAAAAAAATAAAATATTTGAGTTTTACTTCATTCTGAGGCCGAAATTTGATATATTTTAATTACAAATCTAAAATTAAAATAAAATTAAAAATTTTATTCAACAGCAACTCTATGGTTACTTTTTTGTGTCTTTGAAAAATAAATAAATAAATAACTTTATATATATATATTTATCTTTAATAAATTACATAAAACTAAAAGTAAAAAAAGCAAAATTTTTTATAAAAATATTAAAATAGTATTAAGTCTTTTTTGCTTAATATTTGCTCCCGGTTGTTATTATTTTATATTGATATCAAATATTATTATATCATAATAAAAACATAAATAACATAAAATAGAAAATTTTAAAGAAATTTATACTATATAAATTTTTTTTTTTTTAAGAATTCGAAAATTTTTTGTTTATTATTTTTTAATTAATTAACATTATGTAATTTACATTTGGAAAAAAAATATATATATATATATATATTTTTTGTTATTAATCAAGAAATTTTGAATAAATTTTTAAAAAAATCGATATATTTCTTTTTTTTTTAAAAAAAAATTAGCAATTAAAATTTTAATCTAAAATTAAGCCACTTGTATTTAAGAATAGTCTACAAAAATGTTAAAATACCCCTGATTCTAAAAAAAATTTTAATTAAAGCAACATAACTACAACAACAACAACAACAACAACAACAATAATAATAATAATAATAATAATAATAACAACAATGAAAACAACAAAGAAAACAAGAATAATAATAACTAAAAAGGAAAACTCGAAATCTTAAAAAACTGTATAGACGAATTATATATATTAAATAAAAATAGCCTCGATTTATAAATACAAATATGTATGTATATATAAACTAATTCAAATTTATAATATTTGAACGAATTTTTTGAATGAAATTAGATAAAAATAATTAGAATAAAAATGAGGTGGTTCTTTAATTCACTTGTTATTTTATTGTTGCTTAAATTCAAATTCAAAGTCTCTTATTTTTCTCTAAAGACTTTTAATTAGAATTAGAATTTGAAATTTTATTTAAGAAATTTTAAAATATATAAATACAGGTATATATAAATTGTATAAACATTTTATATGTTAAGTTTCTTAAAGAAACAGCACACAACTATAAAATAAGAAATTATTTAAATTATAAATGACTTTATTTCTGAGTTTAATTTAAATATTTGCTTGAAAGCTTAAAAAAATAAAAATTATAAAAAAAAAAGCAAAAAAATTAAATAAAAAAGGTAAATTCAATTTTTAATATTTTATGTTTCCTTAAAATATTAATTTAATTGAATGATTACGCAAATAATAACTTAAATTGAAATAATTGCAAGCATATGTGAAACACAACAAAATCTAATAATATAAATTTTTCTTAATTTTATTAATGAATTTTACCAATTTTAAGAATTTCATTTTTATTTAATTTTTTACTGCTCTTTTGAATAAAATAATATAGTTATATTTTTTATATCTAAATATAACTTTTATTTTCCCGAAAGAGAAATCTTTTAAGGCTTTATTTGACTTAGAATACTGTTTTTCAAGAGTATCAACTGATTTGAGTCTTGAGGACTTGAAAAGCCTTAATTTATACTGTCTTGTAAATATTTTCAAATCCTTTTAGGTTAGAAAAAATTAATTCTGAGACAAAGTTTGATTTAGACTCTCTATTTAGAATATCTATTTTATAAGATTATTTTTTTTTTTCAAAATTATAATCAAAATATAATAACCAGTAATTAAAATTATTCGAATTATTTAAAACAAGATTTTTTTTATTTTAATTTGGTAATTTTTTAACCATTAATTTGAATAATTTTAAATTATTTTAAAATAAAATAATAATATTTCAAAATTAGAATTTTACTTGATTTTGATAAAAAATACTAAATTTAAGGCTAATTATAAAAAATGAGTATAATTAAACTTGAACAAATTTTCTAAAAAAAAAAAAAATAAAAAAAAAATTCAATTAATTCAAACTTATTGAGATTGTGATTTGTTTTAAATTAAAAATATTTTAGGACATATATTCAAATTAAACTCTTAACACGTAAGTTATTTTCCAGAAAGAATAAAATGTTTAGAAAAAAAAATAAAATAAAAGAAGAAAATACTGTATATATAAATAGAATTTAATAAATTCTCAATTGGATGTTCAAATTTCATTTTAAGCATTTTCTCAAATTAAATTCTTTTTCCCAATACAATTTAATTATTAAACTATTGAATTTATTTTATACTTGTAAATTTTGTTGACCGTTCTTCTTCTAAGTTCTTTTAAGTAAAAACCTAAAATATTTAACCAGATTTGAATTAAAATGCGAAGAAAATTAAAACAGTACGATTTTATTCATTTCATGTATCGCATGGTTAAAGAATATACAATACGCTCTAGAAGATTGGAATACTTTAATAATAGAGCTGTGAATGATTGGAGTGCGTTACTAAATAATTTTGGTGAGGCTAAATCATTTAACTCAGATAAGACTAAATAAGAGTCTAAAATCTCTTAAATTGCTTGGATTTTATATAGGCTAATAATTTGATAATATTATGACAAACAAAAATTAAAAAGTAATCCAAACATCAATATAATAACGGGTCAAATAAGAACATTTAAATACAATTTGTGTTGTTGAAATTTACAAAACTATAACTTTATTTAACTTAAATACCAGTATATCACCAAAGTCTTATCAAATTTTACATGAATATAAAATAGAGTTTTGTCTCAAAAATTTATTAACAGTTTAGTCATTTAGATAATAAAAATATACATAAATTTTTTTATTTTATTTGTTTGTTTGCACTAAGACTTATCGGAAAGTTGAAAAAGCAGTGAGAAAAAACAAATTAGGATAAAAAAAAAATATGATCAAAATTCACTATAACCGAATACAAAAAAGTTGGTCAATTTTAGAAATTTAAAATCAATTTAAATATATTACGATTTCTAGTATTAATTTTTGTAATATTAGACATACTCTCTATTAGTTTAAATTAACAAAATTTACTTAAATACCAAAACAAAAATCATAAAACTAACATTTGATTCAAAATTTTTTGAAAATTATTAGGAATATTTGTGTAAAAATGTTTATAACCATTTTAAAGCCCATAAAAAAAGCTTCAATTTAAGTACAATTCTTAAAAGAAAATTTTTTTGTTGAGTCTAAGTTTTTGAGATAAACTGTATATATACAGTATACAGTAATAAAATAGATTTTTTAATAGACAAATTAAATTTTTGTATTAAAATGATTTCAAATATTTTCAGCTATCTAATAAAACAAATCAATAATTTTATTTGCCAAGTATAATTTTAAGCTTTTTTAATCGTATATAGTAAATCAATATGTCAAGTAGCTAAATTGAAAATAAAAATTAAAAGGAAATAAAATTATTTTAGCTTTATTTTTGCATAAAGAAAGTCTTAGTCGATTATCATTTTAATACTGTTTATACCCTTTTGTAACAATCATAAAAATAAAAATATTTGCATGCGAATACAGTATAATGTTTTTAAAAGTTAAACTAATAATACAATGTAATTAGCATCAATATTGAAAATTTCCAAAATCTATATTCTCAAATTAATTAGAATTTTCAAAATTTTAAAATTTATTTATTAATGTTTGTTGATCTTAAATTAATCAATTGAAACTGTTAATTTTAATAAGCTGTTACCATATTCTCTCGTCTGCTACTCTTAGCCTTAAAGTTAAATTCCAGTTTTTTTTCTATCAGAAAACTTCCAATTAAGACATTTTATGACATATTAATTACAAAACAAAAAAATTCAAACTTTTTTAGTAAATAGGAAGTTTTTAATAGAAAAAAATTTGAATTTAACTTAAAGGCTAAGAGAAGCAGGCAAGAGAATACGGTATCAATTCTCTTAAAAGTTGTAAAATTTTAATTAGTAAGTGACAAATCAAATCAAAGCAAAGAAAATGTCTTAAAATCATAGATATAATGTCGTGCTTAAATTATTCTTATATAAATTTAATTTATTAAAAGATTCATTTTTATCATTAAATTGAAATTGTCTAATAGATATTTAAAACTTTAGAATCATTTTATTTTTAAGATTAAATTGTAAAAATATTTATTTAAATTTATAATCAAGACATTTGATAAAACATTTTATAAATTTCAATTAAAAGTTCCATGTTTAAGTGAAATAAGAATACCAGGATATCTTAATTTAATAAAAAAAAAATATGTTTATGACTCTTTTAAAATTTTAATTTTTAATCAAAATTTAAATTTAATTAAATTTTCTTTTTTTTTCTATATAAAATAGAATTTCAAAATTTAAAATTAACAAAACAATTTTTTAAATAAAAAGAAATTTTTCTTTTATGTTTGCAGATTTGTAAAAAGTGAAGGACTATTAGATTGTGTATATTTTTTAATAAATCTTAGCATTTTTATGAAAAAATTTCTATATATATATTTGATTGCATGCAAAAATTTGAAATTTTCAAACTGCACGCATTCATTTTTGACCATAAAATCAATTCATTTTAACATTTTAACAAAATAAATTTATTACTTGAATCCTTTTTAATCAATTCTAATAAACATTATTTAAACTTTTTATAGATAGATAGCTTAATAAAATAAAATGGGAAGAGTTATCAGAGCACAAAGAAAAGGTTCAAGCCATGTATTTAAATCCCATACCTTCCATAGAAAAGGTGCCGCCAAAATAAGATCATTAGATTTTGCCGAACGACAGGGTTATGTAAAAGGTGTAGTACGAGAAATTATTCACGATCCCGGTAGAGGTGCGCCATTAGCTGTTGTTGCTTTCAGAGATCGTTATAAGTATGGTCTTAAAAAAGAGCTCATGGTTGCTGCTGAAGGCTTGTACACAGGTCAATATATTTACTGTGGTAAAAAAGGTAATTGAGTTTCATTTAGTTTTATTTATACAACTATTATATTTAAGTAAATGTTGCAATGATGGTAATTAATAATTCACGTTGAGCTGATTAAAATTATGCTGTTAAAATTTTATTTCTGAGCAACTTTTACTTAAATTTTGATTTATTTTAAGTTTATTTTTCTAAATGTATTTAAAAAAAAAAAATAAATAAAAGCTTCTATTGCTGTTGGAAATATTTTACCAGTTGGTCAAATGCCTGAAGGTACCGTTGTTTGCCAATTAGAAGAAAAAGCTGGCGACAGAGGAAAATTAGCTAAAGCCTCTGGAAATTATGCTACTATTGTTTCCCATAATCCTGATGCACACAAAACAAAAATTAAATTACCATCAGGTTCCAAAAAAACAATTTCATCCTTTAACAGAGCTATGATTGGTAAATATTATTATTAAAATTTAAATTTTTATATAATAGAGATCTATATAATATGATGAAATTTAATAGAGCATTGGGTTATGAAAAAATAACTATGATTAGGCTTTTTTAAAAATATCTGAATAATTTTTTTATAAAATTTAAATTATTGATCAGTTTCTTGAGAGATCTATATAAATATATATATGATGAAATTTAATAGAGCATTGGGTTATGAAAAAATAACTATGATTAGGCTTTTTTAAAATAAATCTGAATAATTTTTTATAAAATTTAAATTATTTACCAGTTTCTTGTAAAATTGAACTTAAATCGATTAAGTTCAATTTTTTAAAATATTGAATTTATGATGAAATTTAATAGAGCATTGGGTTATGAAAAAATAACCATGATTAGGCTTTTTTAAAATAAATCTGAACAAATTTAGAAATTAAATATTAATTAGAGATTATAATTAAAAACAACTCTTTTTATTAATTTTTTATTTTTTAAAAAATAAACTAAATTTTATTCTAAATAAAGGAATCGTTGCTGGAGGAGGAAGAGTAGACAAACCAATCTTGAAGGCTGGTAGAGCATATTACAAATATAAAGCTAAAAGACACAGCTGGCCAAGAGTTAGAGGTGTTTGTATGAACGTAAGTCGAATTTTATTTACTAATATTCTCATTATCATTTTATTTTAAAAAAAATTTTTTCAAAATAGCCTGTAGACCATCCATTCGGTGGTGGTAACCATCAACATATTGGTAAACCATCAACTGTTAGCAGATTCAAGTCACCTGGTAGAAAGGTAATATACTCAATAATCTTATATAATATACTTAATTTAAGCAAATTGCACTCTGTTATCAGCTTTTAAATTTTCATAGCTGAAAATAATTTTTACAAATTTGCCATATTATATCATTTAACTAATTTCGTAATTATAAATTGAAAAAAAAAAAAACAATTTATAAATTGAAAATTAGTTGAATAGTTTTTTTTAATTTTTAACGCAATCATTTATTAACTATTTTCAAATTGTAAAGGTTGGTTTAATTGCTGCTCGTCGTACTGGTAGAGTACGTGGTACCAAAGTTATAGTTGAGAAACCAGATAATAAATAAGCAAAAAAATTAACATGATCGAAATAAAATATCCTGTTAATTTCGTAAAAAAATTAATAAAAATAAATTTAAAAAAAAAATTTTTTTTTTCAATTTTAGTTTATAAGTGAAATATTAAGTAAGTCCATTTAAAATATAAAAAATAATTTCTCTTTGTTCTTAGTATATAAACTCAATATAAAAATTTTTAAATTAATTATTTTAGAAGCTTATATTTTAATTTGAATTGTGAATATTTTGCTTGGATTCCTAAATTTATAAAATTTATATCATTTGAAGAAATCTTAAGAAACTTAATCAATCCATAATAGCAAAAATAATTGTAAAATGCTAAGAAATCGACTTTCTTGATATAAAATTGATTAAAATCAATGAAAGAATATAAAAAAAAAATAATTTTAACATGGAATATTTTTTAAAATTTGAACTGGTGTTTGCTGACTTTATAAATATTATTTTTTAAACATTATATCATGCATTATATATTCTATATTAATAAAAAAGATGGATTAAAATTTATCAATTTTATATCAATTATTTGTTATTTAGTGACATACAGTGTATAAGAGGTATTTTTGGATAAAAATTTGTCGGTATATTCTCATATAGCCTATTTAAAAAATGGGAAAAAAAGTTTTTTAACATGTATATGATTTTATTCATTTTTATTTTTAAATTTTTTAAAATTATTTGAATTATTTTTGAAATTTAATTTTCTTTTAAAAGTTGAATTTGTAACTTTACCATTTTGATCTTTGTTATAATTATTAGTTTTTTTCTTATTTACTAATTCTTCTTTTAATTTTTCTAATGATTTTTTATATTCTTCCATCAAATTTTTCATCATACTCTTTAAAACTTTAACTTCTTTAATTTTATGCTTATTTTGATTATTATTATTATTATTGTTATCAGAAGTTGTTGTTGTTGTAGTTGATTCACTAGATCCGATAGGTTCGATCATTTTTTTAAAAAAATAAACTTCTTTATGCTCCAAAAAAGTAATAACCATGCCAGTTTTTCCGGCACGAGCCGTACGACCAGCTTTATGAATGTAAGAGCTTAAATGTTTTGGTGCATCATAAATAAGTACATAATCAACATTTGCCAAATCCATACCTCTAGCCATTACGTCTGAGCAAACTAAAACATCCAATTTACCTTCTTCGAATTTAGTCTGTATTCTTTTGCGTCTTGCTGGATGCAAATCGGATGAATATTCCATTGAATTTATGTTATTCAGTTCAAACAGTTTATTGAGTCTTTTGGCTGTGTCTTTTAGATTTACAAAACAAAGCATGCGACGATATCCAAGTGTTTTTATTAGGTAAATAGCTACTAATGGTTTTTGTTGTAAAATAACTTGTATGAATATTTCTTTTAATTCGTTTGGTACAGTTACATCAGCCATGTCTGTTTCAAGGCTTTTAACTTCATTTTTTTTTATCTCTGGTTCAGCTTTAATATTTCTTTCTTCAGAAATTTGCTCATTTGTTGCTAAATTTTCGTTGGTTTTTAATTTTTCAGCTCCAAAAGAAAAATAGACGGGCTGGAAAAGTTTCATTTGTTCCAATTTTTCTGGATTACGAGTCAACGTAGCTGATAGTAGAATTTTTTGAAAAGGCATTAAATTTTTCTTATTTAACATTAGGTTAAATACATTTAAATTTTGATTGTTTAACAAATCCCTGTTTTGATTTTCATTTCCAAATATAGCCTGATTAAGTAAAGATAACCAATTTTGTTTGATTTGATCCATGATACGATCACATTCATCCAAAACTAAGTATTTTAATTGTGTTAAATCGAATCCTTTTGTTTTTTGTATATGGTCTACTAAACGACCAGGTGTAGTAACAATAATATCAATTAAACATTTTCCATGTTCTTCATCAATCAATTGAGACTGTTCTTTAGTAAATGGAAGCTTGTTTGATAAAAGCATACATTTTAAAGAATTTGAATTATTAAACGTGCTTTTTTCAATTAATTCAAAAGTTTCAGAATCGTTTAGGTATGTTTTAAAAACATTATAAACTTGCTCGGCTAAATCGCTTACTGGTAAAATTACAATTGCTCTGCAACAAGGCTTTAAACGAGTTTTGAGACTATTTATAATTGGTAAAACATAAGTTAGAGTTTTGCCACTTCCAGTCGGTGCTAATATACACAAGTCATTCGGATAAATTGATTGATTATTATTTTGGTTTAATATTACCGGTATAACTTGTTTCTGGACTGGAAATAGCGCTTCAATTTTCATTTTTCAATTTAAAAATTTTTTTTTTAATAATAAATTTTAAATTAATAAAAATTTTTTTGAAGAACACATTTTATTTTATGCAGAGTATATTTTAAAACTTTAGAAAAATAAAATTTGCATCTTCTAAATAAATGCTTAGCATTTAGTCTTGGTTACCTGTTTCTAAAAAATCTTGTTTTGTTTTTTTTTTTTTTAAATTACTTGAAAAATAATTATAATTTAAAATATTTGTTTAAATAAAAGTTTCAAAGTTAAGATTAATTCTAAAATCAATTATTCATTAAATTTATTTACTCATTTATCAACTATATAATATAAGTAAGTTTCAAATTTTAATTTAAAAATATATTTTTCAAACCCATTTTATAAAATACCACAGGTATTATATTTTTTGAAAAAAAAAAAAAAAACTTATCTTAGGATGGTTTTATTTTTAAATGTTTATTTAAGCTTTATCAGTTTATCATCTAAAAATATGAAAGGTGTTTTATTTCAATTGTAAGTGCTAAAAGCATGTCAATTTTTTTATTTAAAAAGAGCTTAAGTTTAAAAATGTGAAAGATAAATTTTATAAATTTTTTATAAAATAATAAAAAGGTCTTAACTTTTAAAAGAATATTATTTTGTATATTCTTGATGACTAAGCAACAAAAAAATAGAGCTAAGAATGATTTATTCATTTTTTTAATATAGTCAAGGAGCTAGATTTGGCTTTAAATATTCAGATTGTAAGCATGATTTATTATTTTTAAATGCATAAAATTTATATCTTCAAAAAAAATGTTTAAAGCTAACTTTGGAGTAAATTTAAAATTTACGATCTTGCAAATTTAAATTAAGTACGTAAAATTTTGTTTATGTTAGGTAATAAGATTTTTTTTTTTTTAAATTTAATATTGGGGCGTGAATTAAAGTATATATATCTAAATCTCAAAATTTTTTACAATTCATGCAAATTTAAAATTTTAAAATAAAAAAATTTTAATTTAAAAAATATTTTGTTTATTTATTTTTTTTTTTTTTTAGAAAATAATCTTTTTATTTACTCTATTAAATTTTATATAATAAAATTAAAAATATTTTAATTTATTAAATTGCAATTTATTTTAGTTATGATGTAATTTTTGAAAATAAAATGAATGGAAAAAAATTTTATTTATAGTAAAATATATTAAATTATTTTACTATTTTAGCCGACACGCTTCTAGTTCTAATCTACTTAATTAAACCGATTTTATATAACAAAAAATAAGATTTTCTTTTTTTTTTTTTTTAATATTATTTTTTTTTTTATTTTCTAAACGTGGTATTATTATAAATTTTAAATTTAACTTAATTAAATTTAAGATTTTAATTTCAAAAAATATTTTAAACAAGTTTTGTAATTTTATTTACCTAAAAAAAAATCAAATTTAATTTAAAATGACTGATCAAGAAAGCATAAATATTTTAAATAGTTTAATACCAAAACCGATCGAAATAGACGAATTATTGGCAAAAACGAATATTTCTGAACCATCATTAAATGACTCGAATCATTCGGCATCCGAAAATCATAATCATGCTAATGAAGAAGTATTAAAAAAGCCTTCAGGTTGTCCGTTTTTTAATGGCTCAGGCCCGAAAACCGTAAGAGTTAATAGTGTTAATAAAAAATTTCCCGAATGGCAAACATCAATTTCAATCGCATCTGAACCTATTTTATATCATGATTATTTGAAATTGGATAAAATTTTGGATGCTCAATTTCCAGTTAGTCAAAAATATGGTAATTTGGCCCATGATGAACATTTATTTATTGTTGTTCATCAAGCTTACGAGCTTTGGTTTAAACAAATAATTTTTGAAATCGATTCAATCAGACTTATTCTTGGAAATCCTGTAAGAACAAAAATTTTAAATAGACTTTTTTTTAGATAAAGTTCTAGTAATTTAAAATAATCATTAAAATAAGATTGTTGATGATAGATGCTTATTAGTAGTTGTTCAAAGAATACAAAGAATTAACTTAATTTGGAAAGTAATAATTAAAAAAATTATTCTCTAGTGAAGCTTTTTTAATATAAAAATAAATATAACACAAAGCTTTTAAATGACCAAATTCATGTTTTAGAGACGATGGCACCAACAGATTTTATCGATTTTAGAGGCTATTTGAGTACAGCATCTGGTTTTCAAAGTGTTCAATTTAGATTATTTGAAAATAAATTAGGTCTTGCAGAACATCATCGTATCAAATTCAATCAACAAAAATACGATTATTTATTCACTGACGATGAATCGAAAGAAAAAATTAGAAAATCAATAGAAGAACCATCTTTGTTGAAACTGATCGAAGCTTGGTTAGAACGTACACCTGGTTTAGTGCATTTCGAAAGCAATGAACACGGTGCTATAACAGAATACAATTATTTGTTAAAAGAATACGAAAAAAGTGTTAATAAATACTTGAGTGATACTTATGTTAAGCCAGCACAAGTACATTTTTTTAAAAGTTAAAAATTAAATAATAAAGATTATATTTTAATGATAATAAATAAGGAAGAAACTAATGAAGATGATAGAAAAAGTCTTATTGATGAATATAAAAAAACACTTGATGCTTTTGTAACTATATTTGATAAAGAAAAACATGATAAACTAATCGAAAGAGGCGAACGTAAATTAAGTCATAAAGCTTTATGGGGCGCATTGATGATTTGGCTTAATAGAGATGAGCCAAGATTTCATTTACCATTTCAACTTTTGTCTTTATTGACTGATTTAGATGCTTTAATTAACCGATGGAGATGTAAAAAATATTTTTTTTTTTCTTTTAAAAACTCAAGATTTAAATTTAAATTAATTAAAGACAATCATGCATTGTTGGCTCAAAGACAAGTAGGTAATAAAAGTGGCACTGGTGGTTCATCGGGTTATAGCTATTTACGTTCAACAGCAAGTGAAAGATACAAAATATTTAATGATATAGTTAATTTGTCAACATGGTTGATTCCAAGAGAGTATATACCAACTCTAACCGAAGATATTAGAAAACGTTTAAACACCTATGAATAAATTTTAATTCAGTAAATAGATCTGATTTTTTTTAAATCCATTTGATCTTTTAGTTTTTTTTTTTAAAGTTTTAAATTTTTTTTTATTTTAAAAAAACTATTTCAAGTAGTTTCAACTTTGAAGATTTTTAATTTTTATTAAAAATGGTTTTGCTTTTCTAAAAAAAAAAATAAATTCTAACACATTATTATTTCTATAAAAAGCCATTGTTATTTTTTTTTTGGTAATTTGAAAAGTATTGTTTTAACTAATTAAAAATATAAAAAGTCATATGCTCTTATTGAATCGAATTCAAAACTCATAATGGAATTTATATGATGTAAATAAATAAAAATAAATTTACTTCAATATAATTTAAAAAAAAAAATTCGATTCGGTTTAATCATAATTTTTATTTTTTAAAATTAAAATAAATAATTTAAAAAGAAATTTTTCTCAAATATTTTCATTCAAATGGAATGATCCATTATAAAAAAAATACATAAAACAAAAAACAAATTTAAAGATTTTACTAATTTGTATAAAACCTCTGCCTTCTATATTCTCCTTTTGAATTATGAAAATTTTAAAAACTAAAAATTGATAAAAAATTTTTAATTTTATACTTGGAACTATTGAATCAATTAGATATTTAAGTGGTCCATAAATATACAATAATCCAACAATTATACCTGCCAGATGTCCTTTAAATAGTAAAAAAATAATTAAAAACTGATAAAAAAAATTTTATTTTCAAATTTTTATGATTACCTGCAAATGAAGCGTTTGGAGTTAGTATCGAGATCAAAAACAACTCGGCCCAATAAGCATATTTGCTTGGAACCGGAATTGAGTCTAAAGCGTATATAGTACCGTCTGGTAAATTGTGCGTTGTTAGCACTTTAAGAGCAAATATGACACCAGAGAAGCCAACAGCACAACTATCCAAATAGCCATAAGAATTAAATAATTTAAAAGCAAGAAATTCTAAAGCCACATAAATCAGACTACAAGCTATTGTGAAAACTGACAATAATATAAAAAAGTAACTAGAACCGTATCTTTTTTCCAAAGAGCGTCCTTTTATACTAAACGAGATCATGTTATAATACAAATGCCAATCATCACCATGGAAAAACGGAGACAATAAAATTCGTTGCCATTGTTTATTATTAATTATATGATTAACTGATAGACAAACTGAGCCTAAAGTTGGAAAATCAAAATCGAATAATTCTAAATAGACTAAAACATTCAATGCTATGACACCTAAAGTAACCGGTGGAAGTCGGTCAGATCTTAATAATTCACCAATTAATAAAAAAACAGCCTGTTTTGGCTTTTCTCTTCTCATCTAAAAATCCAATATGATGATACTTTTTATTTTTAGAGTCATAAATTGAAAGGTTTTAATACCTTTTGTTAAGTTAATGAAATTTAAATTTTATTTAAAAAATTTTTATTTTTTAGTAAAAAAAAAAAAAATACAAAAAAAATTTTTTTTTTAATAGAAATCTAATTAACGAACGAATCTTTAAGAAAAATTTTCAATCGAAATTTAAAAGTTCAACAAAAAATCTAAATTTCTATATATAAACGGGTGTACCATTCTTAACCAAATAAAACAAAATTTTTTAAATTTTATTCATTTTTTTTTTTTACAAATACTTAAACAAAAAATAAACAAAAAAATATTACACAAAAACTGTTTTTTTCTTCTATTAAAGCAATATGAATTCTAAATAAAATTTTGAATTTCATATATGCCATTAAAGACTAGTTAATTTTAATAAAGCAAGATTTTAAAAGCATTTTTGTTAATAATTATTTAGATCCAGATCTTTAAATATTTTAATCTTTTTAAACTTGAAAGATTTACTAAATTCAAAGAAAATACTAATAATGGATATTATTGTTTAATTATGTGAATAAGACTCATAGAGCTCCATCAATCCATTCGTTTTCATTTACAAAATTTTCTATTACTTCTTTCATTGACAAATTCGGTATTAATTGATCTATTGTTAATTCTTGTCTTGTAACCGGATCAAATCGTCCCACGCGTTGTAAATGCTGTTCTATATCATAACGATCATAAGTAATACCCGAGGGCGTTATGACAGGATCATGCAGAAGCTCAAAGCTTATTTTACCGCATAAATAATCGGGTATTTCCCTTTTACGTCTTCTAGAATCATTCTCGGCAAATAAACGATTCAATTCTTCGAATTTTTTCTGAAAATCTTCTTCTATATTGTTTATTTGTTGTTCTTTTTGTTTCTCAGTTAAGCTCGAGTTTTGTGTTGTTGTTGGCGCAGTTAAATCTTGATTAGATCTTATTTTGTTTATTTGCTTTTCTTTATCTTCCAACATCAGCCGATTTAAATAACTTTGCAGTTCGATTTCTTGTTTGATGCGTTTTTCTTCTAAAAAATTCCATCTTTTTTTTTTCGCATTACGTATTGTTCTTGTGATTTCATCACCATAATTTTCATTTAACTCTTTGCTTAGCTCATGCGCCCGTTTTAAATGAACTATTGCTTCGTCGAAATGATTAAGCTCGCATAAAGCTTGTCCCATGTAAAAATAAGCTTTTACCGAATGATTATCCAATTCAACTGCTTTTCTACAATCTTCTATAGTCGATGTCCATTGTTGCAGTTTAAAATAACACAAAGCTCGATTCGTATAATAAGTAGAAACGTTTGAACACTTTTCTAATGCTTTTGTATACATTTCAATCGCTTCTTTATAATTACGCTTCATAAACAGCTTGTTTCCTTCTTCTTTAAACTTGTTCGATATTGATGTTGTAGTTGAGGACATTTTTTTGTTTGTGCTTATAGACGATACGCTTGGTGACGATTTAAACGGTTTTTTGAAAAAAGATAAATGATTAGAAGTGGGTGTTTGTGAAGAGGACGCCGTTTTTGTAGCTTATAATGCAAACTATCTTAAACAAAATCTAAATTTAAATTAGAGGTTTTTCTTTTTGAATATAATCTCAAATATCAAGCTTTTTGTTTCAACAAAATGATCATTTAAATGGAATGAAAAATATTTTTATTAAGAATTATGCATTAAACAAAATACATATTAAAAAAAAAATAATATAATATTTTTTTGTTTTTATTTATTTATTTATTTTATTCTTTTTATTTCTAAAATATATTTTTAATTATTCGTTTCTAAAAATTTGAAATATTTCAATTCAATTGCAACTTAACAAAATATTAAACTATTCTTAACAAAGTATTTAATTAAACCTAATTAAAAAAAAATTTCTAAATATTTAATTCTTTTTTATTGTTTTCGATGAACAATAGTACGAGATCAATTTCAATCGAGCGAATAAATGAAACAATTTGAAATTGTTTTTGATCAAAAGATTTTGTTTACTTTTATTCGAAAAAAATAACATAATTTTTAATTCTAGATAAACTTTTTTTTTTTTCTTTTTTTTGAATTATCATATTTTAAATTATAACTTGAAATTAATCATAAACTATAAAATAAAAACTCAAAACCAAAATTATAATATAAAAAAAAAAAAAACTGACATATATTTCATATTTTGTTTTATTTCAACTATAAAATGTATATACTGTGTATATTGAAATTGAATAATAAATAATTTATTATACATATTTTTTTGAACAAAAAAAAAAAGAAGACTAAATCTAGAAAAATGTTGCTTGGCAAAAATTTAAAAAACTTTGCACTATTAGTCCAAAAATCTAATAAAAACTTTTTGTTCAAATACTTATCGAATAGTTCAGGCCAAAATATCCCGACTATGGGTGAAAGTACGGTTAAAAAAAACAAAAATACAGTATATTTTTTTTTAAAAATTTTCTTAAAATCAAGTTCGATCTAGTTTGATGAAATTAATTGGCTATGATGAAACTTGGGGTGAAAGCGCACTTGATAAATCACAAATAATAACTCATATAAAAAAAAATCAAAACGAATTAGCCAAGCAAAGAATGAAAGACAGTTTTGCCGAAGCAATTATTCCGTTAGCTGATGAACCTGAGCTTAGGAACAGATATGTTAATTTTCAAAAAACGGTTAGATTTGGTCGTTTACTTGAAGATCTTGATACTATGGCTGGTATATAATTTTAAAGCTTTTTCTTTTGATTAACTAATTTCATTTATTTTTTTTTCAATTCAAGTACATATATCATATCTTCATAATAAGAGTCAAAACGTAGTTTTTAATAATCATCAATTGTCTCCAATTGTGATAGTAACTGCTTTAGTTGATAGGATTGAGGCTAAGAATATTAGAATAGAAATTGATAAAAATATAAAAATAAGCGGTTTTACTAGTTGGGTTGGTAAATCATCGAGTGAAATAACTATGAAACTTGAACAAGAATTGGCTCCTAATATTTGGCAAATCGTACTTGAGGCAAAGTTTTTAGTATGTGCTAGAGATACTCAGAATGCTGGCTCGGCTTTGATGAATCCTTTAGAGCTTATTACTACTGAAGAAAAAGCTTTATTTGAGCTTGGTAAAAGTAAACACTAAAGCAAAAAAATTAATATATAAAATAAAATCTTAATTAGTCTATTTTAAGAAAGTAAAATATTACGACACCAAGAAACTCAATCTTCTCTTTTAAATGTTCCACCAAATAGTATTGAAAGCTTATTAATTCATGAGATGTTTAAAAAAACAATTGACATGAAGTAGAATTTTGAATTAAAAAAAAAAAACTAAAAAAAAAATTTGAGATTATTTTTTAAGTTCAGGCTCTTTTAAAATTCGAGTAAAACCTGAGAACACAGTTTGGATGGAAGATACACTTTTAAAAAATGTTATTATATGCTTCCCAGAAGTAATTAAAAAAAAAATTTTTAAAAATTTCTTGTTATTCTTAAATTTTTTCAAAATAAAAGCAAAGAAATTTATACAATAAAATATTTGGTGGTTTTTTAATGCGTCAAGCTTTTGAATTGGCTTGGACAAACGCTTGCTTATATAGCAAAACAACTCCTAGAATAAGTGTAGTTGATGATATTTCGTTTAAAAAACCGGTTGTAATAGGCTCATTATTGTTTCTTACCTCTCAAGTGGTTTACACCGAAAATAATTTTATTCAAGTTAAAGTTCATGCTCAGACAGTTGATCCTAAAACGTCTCATAAAGAGACCACAAATGATTTTTATTTTAAATTTAGCGTACCACCAAGTCATATAATACCTCAAGTTTGGCCGAAAACTTATGCTGAATCGATGATGTATATCGATGCCAAAAGACATTTTTAGAATATTTTTCAATATTTCAAAACCTTTTTCGAATTTTTTAGCTAAAAAAAAATTAATTTTTAAATAAAACCAAATTGTATTTTAATTTAAAAATTATTTAAATGATTTTACCTATAATTTTAAACATGAAATAAATCTCATGTTTAATGAATTAAAAAAAAATTAAGAAAATTTCAAATTTCTAAATTAAAGAATGATATATGAAGATACATATCGGATACGTCAATTTAATGAAATAAAAATACAGCAAGAATGTCAGTCAGTTGATGCTTTAAAAAAAGGCTTGAAAGAAAGTAATGAACAAACAAACCGAATGACTAATTTGTTAAACAATTTTGAAACCAAGTTATCAGCTTTACATGATTTGATTGTTCCTGTTTATGATGCTACCAATTCATTACAAATTAAATATTCGAGTAATTGAAAAAATTCATCATTTTTCATTTGGCTTTTCTAATTTTGTAAAATTTTTTTTCTACAGATTTACAAAAAATTGTTTCCAAACTAGATAATATAATTGAATTTCATGATTCAGTAAAAAACTTATCTTTAGTAGTTCAAGCAGGGTAAAATTTAATTTTACTATTTCTTTTGCATTTGAAAATATTTTTTAAATATCCATTTTAGGCCTGGTAAAGACATAAAAAATTATTTACTACAATTAAATAAACTTAAATCAGCTATTGAATATTTTGCTTCTAATAAAAACCAAAGCTTAAAAACAGAAAATGTAATTTTTTGTTAATTAATATCACGGCAAATTTCAAAATATTCATTTATGTTAAAAAAGGAGGAATTATGGGAAAAAGGAAAAAAGAATGTAGAAAGAGAATTTGAAATTTTGTTGGGAAAATTCTCAAACATTAATTTGCAAAATCTTGACTTAGATCAGCCGGATAATAATAATGATAATTCTGGAATATTCAATTCAAAAGGTTTAAAACAATTTTTGGCTTAAAAATCATTCGAAATTAATTTAATTTTCAATATAAAGAAAACGATTTGAATCAAATGATTTATATTATTGAATGGTTTAAAAAAGAAGCAGACTCAAATTCATTAGGAAAACTTTATGATAATTTAATAAAGTTTAGAAGTCAATTAATTTTAGATGAATTTAAAAAGTGTTTTTTCTTTTTATTAAGATAATTATCTATTTTTATGATTTTATTATATTATAAAGAATCAGAGATAAAGGCGATTCCATAGGTAATTCAATAAATAGCATGTCTTATGGTGGAAATTTGTCCAATTTAACAAACAATTCAAATTTATTAAACGGTAAACGCGGCTCTTTGGCACCTCTATCACCAAGCACAGTAAACTTAAACTCTTCTTTGAATGGTCAAGATAATGAAAAGAAAAATACATTAAGATCAAGGCTGACGTAGTTTAAAATTTAAAATAAATTTTATAACATCTTTTTTATTAATTTTTTTCTCTTAATAGAGAAAATTTATTCAACTCTTCGAGTGATATCAAAAAAAAAACTTTAAAACCAGGTTTAAACTTGAACGATTCTTATTCAAATAGTTCTTCTGCTGCTAATAAAACTCAAAGTCAAACTTTTTATGAGCAAGATTTTGAAACAACTGATTGTATCAAATTTGTTCAATATATACGTAAAATAGTTATTATGTTCAAAATTGAAACTATGTTGATATTTAGACTGATTGAAGAAGACGATAAAATAACAGCTTGTAGGATACTAGAGAGAATATTTGATCCTGTGTTAAAATTTCTTAATGTTGAAGCAGAGAGAATATCAAATAATGTCAAACAAATAAACAAAAAATGCACAGCTAAATATATATTGGCAGTTTTTAAAGTACTTACTGATATGGTTGATATGAAACGAAATTTATTAAAAATTTTTGAACAATCTACCATTATAACAAAAACAACAAGACATTTAAGCAATTCAATCCAACTTTATTTAGAAGTTTTTATCAAAATTGAAAAAGCCGTATTTTATTTACATTAAAAAATTAATTAAATTTTTCAAATTATTTTTGTAAATTTTAAAGTGTGTACAAAGTCTTCGAGATGTAATTGAAGAAGTAAAAAATGATTCACAAGCTGTTCAGCCTAATGGAAATATTCATCCAGTTACAACAGATGTAATTTAAATAAATATATTTTATGATTTTTGATTTTGTATTTAAACAAATTTTTAGACCATTTCATTTATTGAGAATATATTGCCATTTGATGTAATCGCTGGTTTTATATCAAGCGTGGTTGTAAGTGAAAATCAAAATCAAATGGTTCCATCCGAAGTTGAAATTAATTTAAGAAGAGAAGCTTCGAGCGGTATTTTTAAAATAGTAAATTTATTAAAAATTTTAATATAATTTTGATTTCTAAAAGCGAATTCAACTGTTTTTAATAAAATTGCATATCAAGTTGAATCGAATTCTGAGAAAAAAAATTATCGTGTTGCTTTAGCTGAATATTTTTGTAAATATTATATTCTTGTTAGAAAAATTTTTAAATTAATTAAAATTATATATTTTAGATAAACTTTTAAAATGGTTGAATTTAAATTTGAAAAAAAAAGCAGATAATTATGAAGATCAGACTCTAAGGAACATATTTTTACTTAATAATAATTATAAAATATTAAAACTAGTTGAAGATTTGGATAAGTAATAAACTAATAATATATTAAAATATGTTGTTGGAATAATAATTTAGTTGTCATCTTATTAACTCAAGTCCTGCATTAAAACAAAAGCAGCTAGATAAATGTCAAAACTTAAGCGAACTTTTCATATTGGCTCATAAGAATGATATAAAAAGATTTTATGAAAGTGAAATTTTGAATTTTAAAAGAGAATATTCAAAATGGTTACATAAAATTAGAATTTTATTTTAAAGTTTACTTTAGTCATATAAATTTTTCCTTTTTAAAGTTGGTCTAAATTGTTGTCATATATTCAAGATTTGAATGAAAATAATCCGTTTGGTGAGAAAGTAATTTAATTGACTTTAGCACATTTAAATTTATTAATTATTGGTAAAATTAAATTTTTTAAATATTAAGCTAAAAGATAAAGACAGACAAATATTAAAAGATCGTTTCAGTGTAACTTTAATTAAATTTATTATTTTAGATAAACTTTAAAAAAGAAAATAAAATTTGAAAAATTTCAAGGGTTTCAATAAAGAATTTGAAGAAATATATGAAACACAAAAAAAGTACTTTATTCCATCTGACCAAGTTGCCAAAATGCTTAGAGAAGATAACATTATTTATATAATTTCACAATATAAAAAGTTTTATGATTATTATTCCAAGTTAAATTTTGCAACTAATAGAGAAAAATATGTAAAATATCAACCGGAGATACTAAGAGCTAGAATTCAAGAGTTTTTTACAGCATTTTAGTCAATAAACTAAAAATTCTTTTTTTTATTTTATAAAAATGTCTATAAAAATGAATGATTATTTTAATTTTTTTATTGTATTTTATTATTAATTTTAATAAATAAAAATAATAAAATTTAAAATCTAAAAAATTGTATAAATCTAGATAAAAAATTCAAATCTAACTGTAATCCTTATTTGAAAGGATAAAATTGGTGGTTAACACATCTAAAAATTAATTTGAAAACCTTAAGTAATTTAAAAAAAATAATCTGAATAAAAATAAAGTTACATTTCAAAAAGATAAAATCGAAACTGCTCTTTGAAATTATTGAATACTTGCATTTCTTTATCTGATAATGTAAAATCAAAAAGCTTGAATATAAATGAATAATTTAAATAAATATTTATTTATTAAATATCTTGATTATTTTTACTTTGCTATTTTCTTCGATTCTTGTTGGATTGACACTTTTTGGGATTATAACAATATTTCTTTGTATTAACCATCTTAAAATTATTTGAGCTGGGGATTTATTATGTTTTTGTGCTAAATCTAAAATTACAGGATTTTTAAGCGGCACTGGATCATCGCTTTTTAACCAAGCTCTGTCTGGAGCTCCAAGTGGTGCATAAGCAACAACTACAACACCATTTTTTTGACAAAAATCAACCAATTCATTATTTTGAAACAATGGATTCACTTCAAATTGATTACAAACTGGTTTTATTTGACAATTGTTTAAAACGTCTTGTAATTGATTGACATTAAAATTACTAACACCAATGCTTTTTGTTTTTCCTTTTCTAACCATTTCTTCCATATACTTTTTATTTTATAATTAAAATATTTCTTTTTTTTTGATAATTCTAAATGTAAAAAATTACTTTATATGTATCCAAATAATGAATATCTGAGGGAATAACCATCCCGTCAGGTCCAACAGGAAAATCGTCAGCGTCTTCCTGTTTAATTTAAAAAATGATTACAATCAGCTTATTAAATAAAAATTCTTTATTAAAAAAACCTTGAAACCCATAGGCCAGTGAATTAAATACAAGTCTAAATATTCCATTCCAAGTCTTTGTAAAATCTGATCAAGACAGAGTTCGACTCTATCTCTTGAATGATATGTATTCCAACATTTAGAAGTAATGAAAAAATCTTCTCTTTTCAATGTACCATTGGATTCTTGAATACATTCCCTAATAGCTTTACCTATGTGTTGTTCATTATAGTAAATAACAGCACAATCAAAATGTCTATAACCTGCTTTAATAGCTCCTTTAATAGCAGCTACTAAAACATCTTCGTTTTTCTCCTTATTTTAAATAATTAAATGATAAATAAAAACAAATAATTATAAAATTTTCAAAAATACTTTGAAAGTACCAAGACCTAAAACTGGTATTTCAAAACCATTAGATAATTTTACTTTAGGGATTTGAGACATCCTCATAAATATTTTAATTTATAAAAAGGTAAATTAAGATTTTTAAAAATATCATTTATAATTTTAAATAGTCGAGATTAGATATTTAAATTTTGCAGTTTCATAATGAAATAAGCTTTAAAATTTCAAAAATTTTATCAAATACTGTATAATAAAACAAATATTATATAAGAAAATTATTATGATGTTTTATATTTTTTTATAGAAGGATATTAAATCTATCTAATTGTTATTTTTTTGATTAGTTAAAGTGAAATCTTGAATCATTATTGAGTTTGTTAAATTAGATTTCAATTTGTTATTTTATCATTTTCGTCCTTATGATTTTTTCTATAAATATTTAGATCTTAACCAAAAATTTATAAAATTTAAAAATTTTATTTAAAAATGTCTGAAAATAGGGCTGCTGATCAACTTTTAGAATATGCTGAAAAAAATAAAGTAAACTTAGGTCATATTATATTTTAAAATAAAAGATAATATAAAAATATTTAATCTTACAAGCTTTCGAACGAACGATTAACTACTGGTCATGGACAACCAGTTGGTGATAAATTGAATTCTTTAACCGCTGGTCCAAGAGGTCCAATACTGTTACAAGATGTCAATTTAATCGATGAACTTGCTCATTTTGATCGTGAAAGAATACCAGAACGAGTTGTTCATGCAAAAGGTGCAGGTGCTTTTGGTTATTTTGAAGTAACACATGATGTTACAAATTATACAAAAGCTGTTGTTTTTGAAAAGGTTGGCAAAAGAACACCAGTTGTAAGTTAGAAATTTTGATTAAAATAAAAATGAATATTTTATGAATTGAAAAATTGAAATTTATAAAAATAGGCACTTAGATTTTCAACTGTTGGTGGTGAATCAGGTTCAGCCGATACTGCAAGAGATCCTCGAGGTTTTGCTGTTAAATTTTATACTGAAGATGGTATTTGGGATTTAGTAGGAAACAATACTCCAATCTTTTTCATTAGAGATCCTATTTTGGTTTGAAAAAAAAACAAAACACATTTACTAGAATATAAATTATAATAGAATTTATTTTTAATTTTAAGTTTCCATCATTTATACATACACAAAAGCGAAATCCAGTTACTCACTTAAAAGATGCCAATATGTTTTGGGATTTTATAACTCTAAGACCAGAAACATGTCATCAAGTTTCATTTCTATTTTCTGATCGTGGTACTCCAGATGGTTATAGACACATGAATGGTTATGGTTCACATACATTCAAATTAGTAAATTCAGCAGGTGAACCTGTATATTGTAAATTTCATTTTAAGGTAAAAAACAAAATGTTAAATTATGCTATAAATTTATTTATATTTCTTATATGCTTTAAATTATGATCAAAAAAGACTGATCAAGGAATAAAAAATCTTCCAGCTGATAAAGCAGCTAAACTAACTGGTGAAAATCCCGATTATGCTATTCAAGATTTGTACAATTCAATAGTAAATGGTAATTTTCCATCATGGACATTATATATTCAAGTAATGAATTTAAAAGAAGCTGAAACATGTAAATTTAATCCATTTGATTTGACAAAAATATGGCCTCATGGAGATTATCCATTAATACCTGTTGGTCGATTAGTTTTAAATAGAAATCCAACAAACTATTTTGCTGAAGTAGAACAAATTGCATTTGCACCTTCTCATATGATTCCAGGTATAGAAGCATCTCCAGACAAAATGCTTCAAGGTAGATTATTTAGTTATGTTGATACACATAGACATCGCTTAGGAGCAAATTATTTACAAATACCTGTAAATTGTCCATTCAAAGTTAGAAATTATCAACGTGATGGACCACAAACAGTTAATGATAATCAAAATGGTGCACCAAATTATTTTCCAAATTCATTTTCTGGACCTATTCAAAATAAAGCTGATTTAGAAACAACAATTCAATTGAGTGGTGATGCCAAACGTTATGATACCGGTAATGAAGATAATTTTTCACAAGTAGGAGAATTTTGGAGAAAAGTTTTAAATGAACAAGAAAAATCTAGGTTAATTCAAAACATTTCTGGTCATTTAATTGATGCTGCTGATTTCTTACAACAAAGAGCAATCAATAATTTCACTAAATGTGATCCTGATTATGGAAGAAGATTAAAAGAAGCTTTAGATAAGTTAAAAAATCAACGATCAAAAGAATTATAGGCAAATGCTTATTTTTAGTGATTAAATTTTTTGCAATATTTATATTTACTAAGACAATTAAATCTGAAATAAATCAGATTAGTTTATTAACAATAAAAATATTTAATATAAGCATAAAAAAAATGAATTATAAGCGGAAACTACCTTTTTTAAAGGATAATTTTGAAAAAATATTTATATTCTAAATCGTTATGACTTTAGCATACTTTTTTATAAAAATTACAAATCAAAATGCTCTTTTACTTAATAGATAATCTATTATTAGAAAAATGTGATTAGTTTCAAAAAACTCTAATAAAATTATTTACGATTTTATTCATTATACTGATCTTTATATAATTGACCGACATTGTCAAAAATCAATCTCATTTTGCAATTTGAAGCGTGTTAATAGAGCTCATATATCATTTGTACCACATTCTTCATAACATCATACCAGTATAAGACAAATTTTCAATTTAATTTTTTTTTAATTTTGGCACATGGACATTGAGTAATAACTTTATTTTGTTTCATAAATGAGATTGAGACGGTGGAGTGAATTTCGGTCGAAAAAAGTGTTTTTAAAAAATATACCGAATAACGAATATTAAATATAGAAGCAAATATATTAAAAATTTAGATCTCGATTAATTCTATAAAACTTTTTGATTTCTTTTAAAGAAAGAAAGCTGCCCCTATTTTTATTATTATTTGCAATTTAAAATTTAATATTAGAAAATTTTACTAAAATTTATTTTCAATTATAAACCGTATTAAGAAATCTAATGTCGGGGTGATAGGGTATAGTGGGTTAAAAAAATTCTGTTCTAATCAATTTATATTCAATTGTGAATTAATTTTATTTGAAATTATTGAGATTTTGATTATTATTTTAAGTTTAATTTTAAATTAGAGCAAATTATTAATATCTAAAATCTTTATTATTAATTTTAATTTTTATTAATTAATTAATTAATATTTTGTAAATAACCAAATTTAATTTAAAATTAAAAAATTTAATAAAAGTTTATTAGATGTTTAAACAGGTTTCATAACTAATTGTTCCCCTTTTTTGCAATTCCATCTTAAATTATTTAAAAAATACCCAAAAAAATAAAAAATGGATGTCATTATAATGAACAATATGAAAAAAATAGCCCTCAAGAAATTTGTTAATATTTCCAAAAATGGATAAACCCAAAAACCTCCATGGAAATATATAATCAAGGTCCTTAATTAAAAATTCAAAGCAAATTTTATAAAAATTTCATTTAATAATATTAGCAAAAATATACCATGTTATATAAGATAATGAAAATATTATAGTTGGTATAACGCTCTTAATTTTAGATTCCAAGTAATTATGTTTGGTCAAAATGGTATCAATTAAAACACCTATAATAGGTAAAGTATGCATAATATGATTCAGCCAACTAGGTATAAGATCATCAAATTGTCTTGGAAAAATTAACTCTCTGTCATAGGCGTAAATGATCCAAAATGAAATGGATACAAACTTAAAATTAATAATTATTTTTAAAAATTTTTTTCTAAAATATTTTAATTAAACAAAAATTACTGCCCCAATAGGAAAAGCTATTGATGTAGACAGAAAATTACAAATTTTGCAAAGTATATTATAAACATTAAGCTTAGACTTGAAAATAAATCCTATACTAAGCATTAAAATTGATAAGCCATAATAACTCAATTGACAACACTAGTAATAGTTTTAAATAACTGAAAGAATCTGTAAAAGCGTATTTAATCAAATTATACCATATCAATAGTGGTTAGATATTTTAAACGTCCTCCAAATGAAGTTTGATTATCAAATGCTGATGTTTTATTAGTAGGAACATTATTATCTCTTACAATTCCTATAGTAAATAATGTACTTAAAATTGCATAAAAAATAAGTCTTATTAGTTCAATCATATTTTTTAATTAAAATTTTAAACTTTTTTTGAATTTATATAATTAATGTTTATGTAATTAAAAGAAATAGATAAAATATTTAATGTGATAACTGATAATACCGTTTTTTAAAAAATAGTTTACTAAACTAAAAATTAATTCATTTTATGTAAGAAAAACTCATTTTTTAAGATTATTCAAAATTTCTACTTTATAAGTCAGCTGATATTTTTGTTTTTATTACATAAGAGTCTTTTTTTCCCTTTATAACAAGGGAAATAATTTTATTTTCTTTTTTAATTGAGATTAAGTTTATTTTATATTCTATTCATTATTCAATAGTCATAAAATTAAAAAATTGATTATAAAATTTTCACAAGTAGTTTGAAACTACCAATACCTATAACTGGCATGTCAATAAAATTTCATAATTTCACTTTAGGGATATGAGATATCATCATAAATATTTAATAATTTAATTTGATCATAAAAAGGTCATTTTATACTCTTTTTATTATTATTAATAAAACTATGAATTTTATATAAATACCAATTTTATGTTTTGGTACTTTCAAAAGCATTTTTTAAAATTTATGATTATTGAAATATGAATAAAATATAAACTTTTATTAATCTCAATCAAAAAACTTAAAAATTGAATAATTGGAGCATTAAAACTTAAAATTTTAATATGTAATCAAACTTGAACATGAAAAAGTGAATTGTAAATTATTTTTAAAATTTTATTTGAAATATTTACGTAAATACAGTTTAATAATGTTTAAGATTTTTTAATTGAAGTAAACAATAAAAAGTTAATTAAATTAAAATATAATAAATAAAAACCAAGTCATTAATAATGGCTTTAATAATGTAAAGGTCTTATATATTGAATTAATAATTTGAAAACTTCTTTTTGCCAAAATTATAACTTTTTTTATTGTAATAATTTTAATTTTGTTGAACGTCCATTATCCATATCCAACAATTTGTGTGAATGTTAAAAATCGACAACAATTCAAATCTTCATTATAGCATGGAAAACTTCAAGTGAATTTCTTTATTAATGTCTTACGACTATATTTTGTAAAAATTTTAGAAAATTTTAATATAAATTTAATAAAAAATTTTAAAATAATAAAAACTTGATTAACTATTTTATTTTCAAAAGTTTTAATGCTCCAATTATTCAATTTTTAAGTTTTTTGATGAAGATTAATAAAAGTTCATTTTAAATTTTATTCATTTTTCAAAAATCATAAATTTTTAAAAATGCTTTTGAAAGTACCAAGACATAAAATTGGTATTTCAATAAAATTAATAGTTTTAATAATAATAAAAAGAGTATAAAATGACCTTTTTCAGATCAAATTAAAAAAAAACATAGTTTAAATAATAGTTTAAGATATAGCTATTTTTGATTTCTCAAATTTTGTATGGTGCAATTAGTAGCTTCAATTTTTTAAATATAATGTAATTTTTTTTTGATAAAAATCAGCATCTTCGTGTTTTATTAATTTATAGTATTTTTGAAAACTATGTTAAAATATATTTGGAAAAATATTTTAAATTTTCATTTTAGAAAAGTTAAACTTAGTTATTTTTTGACATTTAACAAAATATAGGCTATTATCACAAATTTGATCTTAAAAAATTGTAAATATTCAAATAAAAAAAAACAGGTAGAAAATGATTTTAGTTTAAAAATAAAATCATTTATTTTAATTTTTTCAAATTTAAAATAAACTGTTTAATCTAAAATGTGATTTAAATGAATATAAAAAATTAAAATTAATTTTAAAATTTTTTTCTTTCAAAACTATTTTTCTTATTTGAATGGATAGAATTGATGGTTGGCACATCTAAAATACATTTTTTTATTAAGCTTTAATTAAACAAAAAAATTAAGTAAAAAACTTACACATCGAAAACGTAAAATCTGAATTGTTCTTTGAAATTATTGAAAACTTGCATATCTTCATCGGATAAAATAAAATCAAACAACTAAAATTATACATTTATAATAAATTCGACAAATTTTATTAGGTTTTTTTTTAATTTTTTTTACTTTGCTATTTTCTTCGATTCTTGTTGGATTGACACTTTTTGGGATTATGACAACATTTCTTTGTATTAACCATCTTAAAATTATTTGAGCTGGGGATTTATTATGTTTTTGTGCTAAATCTAAAATTACAGGATTTTTAAGCGGCACTGGATCATCGCTTTTTAACCAAGCTCTGTCTGGAGCTCCAAGTGGTGCATAAGCAACAACTACAACACCATTTTTTTGACAAAAATCAACCAATTCATTATTTTGAAACAATGGATTCACTTCAAATTGATTACAAACTGGTTTTATTTGACAATTGTTTAAAACGTCTTGTAATTGATTGACATTAAAATTACTAACACCGATGCTTTTTGTTTTTCCTTTTCTAACCATTTCTTCCATATACTTTTTATTTAATAAATAAAATATTTCTTTTTTTTTGATAATTCTAAATGTAAAAAATTACTTTAAAGGTATCCAAATAATGAACATCTGATGGAATCATCATTCCATCAGGTCCAGTTGGATAATCACCAGCGTCTTCCTGTTTAGTTTAAATAATGATTATTGACAGCTTATTAAATAAAAACTCTTTATTAAAAAAACCTTGAATCCCATAGGCCAGTGAATTAAATACAAGTCTAAATATTCCATTCCAAGTCTTTGTAAAATCTGATCGAGACAAAGCTCTACTTTTTCTCTTGAATGATATGTATTCCAACATTTAGAAGTAATGAAAAAATCTTCTCTTTTCAAAGTACCATTGGACTCTTCAATCGATTGTTTAATAGCTTTACCTATATGCTGTTCATTGAAATAAATATGAGCACAATCAAAATGTCTATAACCTGTTTTAATAGCGGCTTTAACAGCGGCTATTAACACTTCTTCATTTTCTTCCTTTTAATTTAATTATTAAATGATGAAAATTAAAAAAAAAAGCATTAACAAATACTTTATAAGTGCCAAGACCTAAAACTGGTAATTCTAAACCATTTGATAATTTTACATTAGGAATTTGAGTCATTCTCTTATTTATTTTATGATATCTAAAATATTTTTTAAAACAAAATTTTTTTTATAAAAGATGCTTTAAGTTTTAAAACATATCATTTTTAAACTTATTTTTTCACTTATTAAGTTGAGATTAGATATTTAAATTGTTGCAATTTCATGATGATGTAAACTATAAAAATATTTTTTAATATACAAAAATTTATTATCAAACGTAATAAAGCTTATCAATGTTTGATTTAGTTATATTCTAAAATTATTTAGCTTATTTAAAGTAAGCTTAATTTCGAATTCAATTCTAAAGGGTGTGAATATATAAATATATTAAAACTGGTATACTTAAAAAAACATGATATTAAATAAAAATTCTTTAAAAACTTTTTTAAAGGACAATTTCAATTACTTTATTAAAATAATTCTTTGAAATTTATTTAACTTGTTTTTCTGTTATTTTTTTGATTAGCTAACAGAAATCTTGTATCATTTTTGAGTTTGCTAAATTAGATTTCAATTTGTTATTTTATCATTTTCGTCCTTATGATTTTTTCTATAAATATTTAGATCTTAACCAAAAATTTATAAAATTTAAAAATTTTATTTAAAAATGTCTGAAAATAGGGCTGCTGATCAACTTTTAGAATATGCTGAAAAAAATAAAGTAAACTTAGGTCATATTATATTTTAAAATAAAAGATAATATAAAAATATTTAATCTTACAAGCTTTCGAACGAACGATTAACTACTGGTCATGGACAACCAGTTGGTGATAAATTGAATTCTTTAACCGCTGGTCCAAGAGGTCCAATACTGTTACAAGATGTCAATTTAATCGATGAACTTGCTCATTTTGATCGTGAAAGAATACCAGAACGAGTTGTTCATGCAAAAGGTGCAGGTGCTTTTGGTTATTTTGAAGTAACACATGATGTTACAAATTATACAAAAGCTGTTGTTTTTGAAAAGGTTGGCAAAAGAACACCAGTTGTAAGTTAGAAATTTTGATTAAAATAAAAATGAATATTTTATGAATTGAAAAATTGAAATTTATAAAAATAGGCACTTAGATTTTCAACTGTTGGTGGTGAATCAGGTTCAGCCGATACTGCAAGAGATCCTCGAGGTTTTGCTGTTAAATTTTATACTGAAGATGGTATTTGGGATTTAGTAGGAAACAATACTCCAATCTTTTTCATTAGAGATCCTATTTTGGTTTGAAAAAAAAACAAAACACATTTACTAGAATATAAATTATAATAGAATTTATTTTTAATTTTAAGTTTCCATCATTTATACATACACAAAAGCGAAATCCAGTTACTCACTTAAAAGATGCCAATATGTTTTGGGATTTTATAACTCTAAGACCAGAAACATGTCATCAAGTTTCATTTCTATTTTCTGATCGTGGTACTCCAGATGGTTATAGACACATGAATGGTTATGGTTCACATACATTCAAATTAGTAAATTCAGCAGGTGAACCTGTATATTGTAAATTTCATTTTAAGGTAAAAAACAAAATGTTAAATTATGCTATAAATTTATTTATATTTCTTATATGCTTTAAATTATGATCAAAAAAGACTGATCAAGGAATAAAAAATCTTCCAGCTGATAAAGCAGCTAAACTAACTGGTGAAAATCCCGATTATGCTATTCAAGATTTGTACAATTCAATAGTAAATGGTAATTTTCCATCATGGACATTATATATTCAAGTAATGAATTTAAAAGAAGCTGAAACATGTAAATTTAATCCATTTGATTTGACAAAAATATGGCCTCATGGAGATTATCCATTAATACCTGTTGGTCGATTAGTTTTAAATAGAAATCCAACAAACTATTTTGCTGAAGTAGAACAAATTGCATTTGCACCTTCTCATATGATTCCAGGTATAGAAGCATCTCCAGACAAAATGCTTCAAGGTAGATTATTTAGTTATGTTGATACACATAGACATCGCTTAGGAGCAAATTATTTACAAATACCTGTAAATTGTCCATTCAAAGTTAGAAATTATCAACGTGATGGACCACAAACAGTTAATGATAATCAAAATGGTGCACCAAATTATTTTCCAAATTCATTTTCTGGACCTATTCAAAATAAAGCTGATTTAGAAACAACAATTCAATTGAGTGGTGATGCCAAACGTTATGACACTGGTAATGAAGATAATTTTTCACAAGTAGGAGAATTTTGGAGAAAAGTTTTAAATGAACAAGAAAAATCTAGATTAATTCAAAACATTTCTGGTCATTTAATTGATGCTGCTGATTTCTTACAACAAAGAGCAATCAATAATTTCACTAAATGTGATCCTGATTATGGAAGAAGATTAAAAGAAGCTTTAGATAAGTTAAAAAGTCAACGATCAAATGTAATTATATAATTGATTTTTATTTAAAAATTAATTTTATATAATAATTTAATTTTTTTTTTTAGAATAAGAAATCAAATTTATAAAAGAAAATAAACAACCGAAATTTTATTCTAATTTGTTTCTAATTTGACATCCATTATATAAATTTTTAAATTTTATTTGAAATCTTTTTTAATCAAAAGTATAATAAAATAATTTTAACATTTAGAAATATTCAAATTTTTTTGAAAAAACAAAAAAAAATAAAAAACATTTATTTTATTCAAGTTAGGTTTTTTACTACGTCAAATCAAAAAATTAATTTAAAACATTTTTTAATTTATATTCAGTAAAGAATCAACTTTTTAGCCAAGCTCTGTCTGTTGCAACAACTACAACACTATTTTTGTTGACAAAAATCGATCAACTTTTTATTTTGAAACAATCCATTCATTTCAAATTGATTACTTGTTTTTTTTTGACGATTACTTTTTGTTTTTCCTTTTTTAACCATTTTTTCCATATACTTTATAATCAAAATATTTCTTTTTCCTAGATAATGCTTAATGTTAAAATTTACTAAAATGCTATGAAAGAGTTTATTAAAAAATAATTGAATAATTTTTTATGAAAAAAAACTAATTTTTTAACGACTTTTCAAAAATTTTATTTGAGTATTTGAATATGTTTTTTTTATTACATAAAAATCTGGTAAATTCTAATTTAATTTAGCTTTTCTTTTTAAAGATGGCCGTCTAGAAAGTTTTGTAACTTCTTCAGGCCACAAGGTTGAATTTAATATTTCTCCCACTTTGTATAAAACTGCAAAAAACATTAGTAAGACTGTAAAAAACACTCCACGGTGTAATGGTCTTAGTACTTCCATTATTGGATAAACCCAAAAACCACCAAAATGATAAATTACAAAAACCCTTGATAAATTAAATAATTAATCAATTTTTTAATTTGACTAAAAAATATATATATATCACCATATCAAATAGCAAATTGAAAAAAATATAGTTGGAAAAGCACCTTTCCAAAATGTTTTGCTATAATAATGCTTGGTCAACATATTATCTAATAAAACTGCAAAAAATGGTAAGGTATGCATAATGTGATTTTGCCATGCCGGTATTATTCTGTCAAAGGTTTCCGGCATTACTAAATTTCTATCAATAGAAAAAATAACCCAAAAGGTAACTGATACAAACTTTTTTTTTAACACTTTTTTAAATTTATATTATTTATTTAAATTTTATTGATTAAATTTTACAATTCCAGCAGGGAAAGTCAATGAAGTGTAAATAAAATTACAAACACTTTTCAATTTACCACAATCTTTATTATTTGATTTGTTTCCTTGGCAAATTTCTATCAACGAATTCAATCCTGATAACATAAAATATACGAAATGAATATACTTTTAAAATAAATCTTTTTTATAAAATATTTAAATTTTTTTAATATCAATTTTTTTCTTTACCAAATTAATCATAGTCAAATATTTGAGACGACCTCCAAAAGTTCTAAATACCGGATTTGGAATAACACCCGCAAATAAATGCTCTCTGAAAAGGGCCAGCGAATACACAATTGTTGTTATAAAACAAAAAAAACATGCTAATAAGCGACTTGCTTCTTTTCTAGCCATTTAAAAAATTTTCTAAACTAAAATTAAAATTTCAAAATCAATATTAAGAAACAATTCAAAATGTATTAATTAAACAATCTCTTTGAATTATAAAATCATTTAGAGAATATTTTTTTTATTTTTATTTTTATATTCTTAAAAAAGATGTTTTTTTAACCCAAAATTTTTAAATTATTAAAAAAATTTTTGTTTGATTCCAAATAACAATTAGCCAAATATTTAATAAGTAAATAATTTAGAGTTGTTAGATTTGCTTGCAAAACTCTCGAAGCTAATTTTTAGTTAGTTAGTTGCACGATAACTGAAAAAAATGCAAAATATTTGCAAAATTTGTTTCGAAATATTTATTTAATAAATTTTGACGTGTATGTTTTTGATTAGATTCGTAAAAAATAAAACTAAATAACAAAAAAGAATAAATTTTAAATTAAAAAACTTTATCTTTAGAAAAAATTATAATAATTTTTTTGAAATAAGTTTCAAATTAAAAATGGTTGAACCATCATCTACAAAATCGAATATGTTTAAGCTTATAATAAAAGCTGCAAATCAAAAATTTGAAGATTTTGTGATCGAAAGTTGTGAATTAGATTGGAGTGTAAAACATTTAAAACAATATTTGCATTCAAATTATCCTAAAAATCCTAATGTTGAATCGATAAGATTAATATATTCCGGAAAGTTGTTGCATGACCATTTTGTTTTGAAAGATTGCATTAGACACAATTCTGAAATTAATTCACATATTATACATTTGGTGCATAGCGCTGGTAATTTAAAGAATAGCCAAGAAAAAGAAAATGAAGATAATGAAACAGATGTTGATAATGAACTTACACCAAGTTCTAGTTTTAATTCTGATTCTGCACCATCTTCAGGATCTTCGACTTCAACTTCTTCATCATCAAACATAGGTACTTCTAGTCCAAATGTATTTGAAAGTAGTATTTTTAATTTTTTTCAACAACAACCTCCTTCTCAACAGAATCAAACTCAATTAACTGAAAAACAAAAATACGAACAAACCCTTCAACACTTTACCAAGTAATTTTTTTATTTAAAAAAAAATCATTAGTTAAATAAAATATTGAAAAATAAAAGTTATTATCAGACTGTCGGTATACCTGTTCAATCACATGCTTGGTATTCTGCTTATGTTCAACATTTGGCTTTATATAGTCATATGTAGTAAGTTTAGTTAATCTAAAAAATTATTAATTAAAAAAAATAAATAAAATTATTAAAATTTGAAGTTCAAATTATATAAATTATTTGAATGCTTCGGTTGGAGATACAAATCCATCGAATATTGGATATATAACAGAAACAGTAATTCGTCATGGAATGCAAACTGAAACACAAAATGGTTTGCAAACTAGACCATCTCAAATGCCACAACAAGAACCAGAACAGCCTGTTGTTCAACCACCTGCTGAAGAACAAAGAGCGCCACAACAACAAGTCAGAAATCAAGCTAATAATGAATTAGTAGATAGAGAAGATGATTGGCTCAGTATACTTCACAATTTAGTATCATTTTTTATTTTACTAAGCATTGTTTATTATTATTCTTCTTTGGAGAGATTTTTAGTAATATTTGCAGTTGTTCTAGTTTTAATATGGTAAAAAAAAATTATTTAAATCATTTTTGGGCTTTTAATAAAAAAAGCTTAATAATTTTTAGCTATCAAAATGGTTGGTTATCATTGCAGAGAAGAAGAGTAAATCAACCTGTTAACAATGAAGATAGAAGAAATCAAAATGTAAATGAAAATCGAGTAAATGAACAAAACGAAAATTTGGATCAAAATTCAAATAGAGAAGATCATCCAGAAAATGTAGCTCAGCAACCAAATATAATTCGATTAATAATATCATTTGTATTTACATTTTTTACTTCTTTAATACCCGAAAGACCTAGAATATTAAATTAAATATTGTAAATATTAATTCATATTTCAATTTTATTTTTATTTGTGTTTGTATAGAAGTTTCAAACAAAGATTATCAGTTTAATTTTTAAAGATTTTATTTAAATAAAATTTTGATTTTGAAAAAAAAATGGTTATTTATTATTCATTTTTAAAGTAGGCAAGTTTATTTAATTTTAATTAAAGCTGCTGATCTTCTATCATTATTCATAAATAAAGCTCGAATTAAATGTCTTATATCTTCAGAATTGAAATGTAAAGCTAAGGGTCCTTTTCCATCGCTCCATAAATCGACTATTTCTGCTAGACTCGCTTTTAAAATTATCATCAAGTACTTAAACCGATTCCAAGTGTTAATATTTTTGCTAGAATTTAAATCAGCTAAGTTATTGGTTAAAGATAAATTAGCTAAATCACTAGAAATATCTAATGTATCCAATTGATTTTCTTTTGTAGTGACTTTTAAATTTACAAATCCATGAGATTGTAAGGATGAATGAAAAGGTAAAAAATCAATGAAATTAAAATTATCTTATTTATATTATTTGAAAATTCATTTTTGAGATTTTTCATTAACATTTTATATTTATGTCCTAATAACAAGCAATTAAAAACAAAAAAGCTTAACTTAATAAAAATTAAAAAACAACAAAAAAAGGACAAAAATATTGGGATGAGGCTTTGTATTTTAAAACTTCAAATCAAAAAAATATAATCAAATTGCCTCTTCATATACATTAAAAGTTTAAAATATTTTAATTATTATTAGAGCGTAAAAACTAAAATTTTTTTCATACAATGAAATAAGTTAAAAATCAATAATTCATTTTTTTTTAGCTTTTTAGATATTTATATTCTGATAAACTTTATTATATGCTCTATTAATTATTTTTATAGAATAAATTTGTAATTAGATACTTACTTCAGTAAAGTTAAAATACAAGATGGCTTATCCAATGATTGGGTATTTCTTATTAAAAAACATTTTTTAAAAATAATCATATTATTTGAATTTATTTCAAAACTTATTAATTTGTTATTACCGTATTCTCTTCCCTGCTACTCTTTGAAATAAAGTTAAATTCAAATTTTTTTCAATTTCAAAACTTCTCATCGGAATGTTTCTAATACATGTCAAACAAATGATTGGCCCGAATCAGAAGAGAAAAGCTTGGTAGTGGCGAAAGTAATAGAACTTTAATATTAATTATAAATAACTTTGTTCATTTAGACTTAAGGTCATTAAGAATAATATATTGCACATTTATAAGACCAATACTTGAGTTTGCAATAGTTTTTTGAAATCCATACTTTTTAAAAGACATTGAGGCATTAGAGCGAATACAAAGATAAGCCACAAAAAGAGCCGCTGGTCTAAGAAATTTAAATTATGAAGATTGAAAAAAATTAAATTTAGCAACTTTGGAAAAAAGAAGAGTAAGAGGTGATTTGCTACAACAATAAAAAATGGTAAATGGATTGGAAAATTATTTAATCGAACAAAACATTATTTTAAGACCATTCAAAAGAGGCCACAAGTATCTTCAAGTCAAGGCAAATACTAGTGATGCAATAAAGACTAACTTTTTCAATAATACAATAGGGAACCATCATTATACATTTCCAATAGCGGTTATAGAGACTGAAACACTTGATTCTTTCATAGCCAGAATAGATAAATTCTTTGAGCTAAACAAAACTGATAGATTGTGATAACTCAATTTCATTATTATTATTAAAACATGTTTTAGCAATTTTTTTTGAAAAAAGTCTAAAATTGATCACTATTAATGGAAAATATATTAAATTCATACTTTTTTCTATAAAAAGCAAAAAAAATTGTATCTGATGTTTTCAATGGGAAATTTTTCTAATGGAAAAAAACTTGAATTCAACTTTATTTCAAAGAGTAGCAGGCAAGAGAATACGGTAATTTTTAATTTAAATGAAAAAACAAATTTATTTTAACTAATTTTATTATATTTACATATTTACATATGTACATATTTACATATTTACAAAATTAAAATTTACAATATATTTTATATTTACAATTTTAAAACAAATAAAAAATTAAATAAATAATTGTTTATAAAAAAATAATATTTCTCTTCCTTTTATTAAACTTTCTTTAAAATAAAAGAAAAGACAAAAAATTCTTAAAAAAAATTAAGAATTCTAAAAGGAAGAGAAAACAAAAATCATTTTTTTATATAATAACAAATCTTTTTTTTTTATTTTTAATATTATTTATTTTTTTTGATTCTACAATTTTTATTTTTGATTTTATAATTTTTTTTTAGTTTTACATTTTATAATTTTTTTTTTAGTTTTACATTTTGTTATTTTTTTTGTTTCTACAATTTTTATTGAATTTTTAAAAAAAAAAATTCGCGACCTAAATTGTAATTGTTAAAATTGTTTTGGTTAACATCAGAATTTTGAAAATCTTACTAAATGATAATTTTGTGTTTTTCATCTAGAAAAATTAAAATAAGATTTGGATTATTTAATTAAATGAATTTTTAGTTTTTTTTTAAATAAAAATAAAATTTTCACGGCAACTATTTATATACTATTTATTTTTTTTTCAGCCAATTTTATTAGCTCGTGTTTTTATTATTTTGAATAGAAAATTTCAAACATTTCAATTTAACTAATTTAATTTTTCATAAAGTAAATTTAAATTAAATTATTGTTCAAATCTTATTTCTAAAATAAAAAAAAATTAAAAATTCATGGTTAAAAAAATATAATATGAAATTTACTTTATGAAAAATTAAATTAGTTAAATTGAAATGTTTGAAATTTTCTATTCAAAATTTTAAAAACACGAGCTTATTTATTTTATAAAATTGGCCTAAAAAAAAAATAACATATAAATATTTGGCGTATAAATTTTATTAGATATTAAATTAAGAAGACCTAGAATATTAAATTAAATATTGTAAATATTAATTCATATTTCAATTTTATTTTTATTTGTGTTTGTATAGAAATTTCAAACAAAGATTATCAGTTTAATTTTTAAAGATTTTATTTAAATAAAATTTTGATTTTGAAAAAAAAATGGTTATTTATTATTCATTTTTAAAGTAGGCAAGTTTATTTAATTTTAATTAAAGCTGCTGATCTTCTATCATTATTCATAAATAAAGCTCGAATTAAATGTCTTATATCTTCAGAATTGAAATGTAAAGCTAAGGGTCCTTTTCCATCGCTCCATAAATCGACTATTTCTGCTAGACTCGCTTTTAAAATTATCATCAAGTACTTAAATCGATTCCAAGTGTTAATATTTTTGCTAGAATTTAAATCAGCTAAGTTATTGGTTAAAGATAAATTAGCTAAATCACTAGAAATATCTAATGTATCCAATTGATTTTCGGTTTTTGTGTTTGTATAAAAATCAATTACAGATTGTTTTATGACCGAAAAAGCAGAATGCAAGTAACTAGCATCATCTGATGATATGTCTTCCAAATTTAGACATCCCTTCACCAAGTCGTTTAAAACTAAGTCGAATAATTGACCAATAAGTTTAAAGTATAATCTTTCAGTTAAAACATCTTTCCACATAGATGATAAATTATTTATTTGATAGATGCATTTTTGTAGTGACTTTTTAAATTTTTCATAATTATTCGCTTCTGATAAATCTCTAATTCCGTTAGGACAATCTTCGTTTAAAAACTCAATCAAATTTCTTTCTTGTTTTTCTACTTGTTTAGCTAATATATCGTATCCAATGGAATAAAGCTTAGGTACAAAATCAATGAAATTAAAATTTTGGATTAACTCATCTAAATCTATGTAATTTATATCATTCGAAAATTCATTTTTGAGATTTTTTATTAATATTTTATATTTATGTCCTAATAATAAGCAATTTAAACTTAAATAATAAAAATCATTAAAAACAATAGCGCTTAACTTTGGAAGTTGTTTTAAATTATTAGAATAATAACTTGGTACAATACTTGAATACAAATCAAACAAATTTCTAGCTATTAAACAAAACAATGTAACACTTTTAACACTTTGTTTATTTTTGTTTAATAAATTGTATGCTTCGTTTAAAGTTGATTGTATTAAATCTAAAAATTGTTTAACTGTTTTGCTAATTTTTAACTTTGGTATATATAACATATTATTTTTTTTCTCAAGATTTTTTTTATTTTCTTCAAGCTTTAAAAGCTCGTTTATTAGCTTATTATTTTTAATATTTCGAATATTTTGTGTCGATTCTTCAACATCGACTAAATCGAATATTAAATCTTGATTCTTAATCATACCTCTGGCTGAATCTATTATAAATTTACATTTTTTTCTCACATACAATTCTTCTATATTACTGAGAAAGTTTTTAAATTCTTTATCATTTGCTTTTAAATAATCAATTTTTTTTAATTTTTCTTCAAATTCAGACAATTTTTGAAATATTTTTTGCTCAAGAGATGAATCAAATTCATTAATTGGTATTATATTTATAATTAATTGTTCATGAATCAGTTTTATAAATTCATTAAGAGTTAAATCAGAAAAAAGAAATATAAATTTTATACTATTTTCTTTGATAAGACCTGATTTTTCTGTTTGACCGATAAAAACTTGATAATTAAATAGATAATTGTATAAAAATTTTAGAAAATTTTCAATTTGATTTAGTTTAAAATCTAAAATATCAATAGGACTATTTAAGGTCGAATTCATTTCTCTAAAACTCAATTTTATTGTTTCTTGTTCAATTGAACACTCGATTTGATTTAATTTAGAACTATTTATAATCTTGAATTGAATTAATTTTATAAACTGTTTACAAAAATTTTTTAATTTTTGCGCAAATAGAAAACACAAGTTTAAATTTTCGATTTTAGATGGCTTTAAAATAGAAAACTTGGTCAACAAACTAAAATAGTTTTGATTCAAATTTGTTTTATCTATTAAAATTTCACTTCTGCATTCGTTTATTTTTATAAGTTGGTCCCAATCTTGATCAAGCTCATACCATAATCGTTCTCTTTGAATCACAAATTCTTCTTTTAAATCTTTTATAACCAAAATTTGGCCTTCGGTGCTTGAATTCGTTTTAAAAAATAAATTAGTTGCATTTAAGGTAATTAATTTGCTTGACAACTCAAAGCAATTTTTATAATTTTTACACTCAATACTTAATTTAAACTCTTTTTTATTATTTCAAATTAGATTTTTTTTTTAGATTAAAAAAATTTTAGATATTACCACTCAGACAAGTTTGGTAATCACGCAAAGACTCAATTACAATAATAGTCTTATTAATCATTTCAATATGATCAATCAAGTTTTTATATTCTTCTATTTGCGATACATTTTTCAACAAATTTTCCTTTTAATAAAATAAAATAAATAAAGCAAAAGTTTACAAATAAGCTAAAATGTATAATCAACTTGTTCATTAAGCTCATTTTTAATATTATTGATTTGCCCATGCAAATTGTTAAGTTTAGCGATAAAATCTTCAGTTTTTAAAATTTCAGGCTCAATTTTATCAAAACCAACTTGTTTCAAATCATTTATTTCATTTTTAACTTGTTCCAAATTAATTAATAAATTTTCAACAACTGTATTCAAATTTTCTTTTTAAACAAAATTAAAAGCAAATTTAAAATCAAATTATCATTTAATATTAATATTCAAAATAAAAACCAGAATTATTCTCATTGATCAATTGCTTTAGATTATCGGATAAAACAGATTCTACTAATTTTTTTGACACTAACATTTTAGATATAATAATTTTAACTTAAAATTGTTTAAAACGTATTAAGAAAAAAAGAAAATGAATAAAATTTACTTTTGAACGTGTATGTATTTTTGTTTTAAATTGAAATTTATTTCAAAAATAAGTTTCAAAATTTTAAATTATGTTTTTAATAAAAATAAATAATAATAAAAAAAAAAGAAATTTTATTAAAATTGTTTTATATGAAAATAATTTAGAATAATAAAATATAGATGAACTATCTTTATTTTGTATTGTGTTCTCGTTTGTTGTTATCATTTATCAAAAGATCTCTAAAGCCAGAAAAAAAACAATTCTTTTGTATTTGTTATCATACTAGTTGCAGAAAATTTACTTAAAAAAATATATTACTAATTGAAATAATTTATTTCAAATTTTTTCAAGTTGAATATTTGTTTTCATTATAAGTTTTTTTTTTTCTACAATATCTTTTATTAACATATTTCAAATCAACTAAAACTTTTTTCATTTTCCTAGCTTTTTGTTTTAAATTTTTATTAATAAATTAAACAAATTCTAGATTAATTTGATAAAAATTGTGATATGATTATTTTATTTTTTATTCAAAACAAAATTTTTTTAGAATTCCATTTAAATTTTAATTAAATTTAAAAAAAAATTTTAATAAAATTATCACTGAAATTTCTTTTAATTTAAGTTCTAAAAATTTAGAATTAAATTATGAAAAAATGAGGTTTGAAGTAGATAAAAAATTGAGCAAAAGAAAACAGCGTGTATTGCAAGCGTTGGCTGACTTTTCCACCGTGATTCTCAGTTAGAAATAGAATTTTTTAAATATATAAAAATTAAAAAATCTAATTTAGAACTAAAATTTTTAAAGTAAGCTCGGCTTTTTTGTTAATCTATTTGTTGATTCGTCCGTTTTCGCGAGGCTTTTATTGTACTGATGAAACAATAAGGTTTCCGTATAGAGAAGATACTATACCATTATGGGTTGCAGGCTTATATGGTGTCATAACAGGTGTTTTTTTTGTAATTGTATCGGAATTTTATTTAACTAAGCCATGTTGTGCTGATGAAGATAGTTTTGATCGAAAGCAAAACAGATTTATTCTTAATTCTATACATGGTGTTTTATTGTATTCATTAGGTGCTATTAGTACAATGTTAATTACTGAAGTAGGAAAACGTACCATAGGTAGATTGAGACCTCATTTTATTGATGTTTGTAAACCTAATTGGGAGCAAATTAAATGTTTTACACTAATAAATAGCGTAAATGTAGCTAAGTAAGCTGATAAAAAAATCTATTATTTAAGATTTTAATATTTAAACAAAATTTAAAGTTATATTGAATTGACTGACAATGTCTGTACTGGAGATTCTCACAAAATAAAAGAGGCTAGACTATCTTTCCCAAGTGGGCATTCTAGTTTTACTGTTTATTCGATGGCTTTTGTTATAGTAAAATAGCTCCAAATTATTTTATTAAAATAATATAAATTAATTTTTTTTTATATAGATCTATTTAGAAGCAAGATTGGTGCTACAAAGAACACGATTCATAAAATCAATTATTCAATTGTGTTGTTTTATAGCAGCTTGGCACACGTGTATGTCTAGAGTGAGCGATTTCAAGCATCATTATACAGATGTTATAGCCGGCGCAACAATAGGACTCTCAGTTGCTATTTTTGTGGTATTTTGAAAATATAAAAAAAAAAAAAAAACACAAAAGAAATTAATCTTTTTAAAAATTAAAGACAGTTATAACTGGAAAAAAGATATGGTATCATAGCAAGTCTTTTAAACTCAAAAAACTTGGCGATAGCTTGGAACAATTAGATGATGATGATGAAAATCAACAAGAAACATTTGAGCTCCCATGATAAACTCATTTATTATTTAAAAAATTCTAATTATATTCTATTTAATTAAATTTATTTAATTTTTGTAAATTTCAAAAAAATTATAATAGGCTAAAATTAAAATTTATTTATATAAAATTTTTTTTGTTTTGGAATTGAAATAAATGTTTAGATTAATTGACACAATTTCATTTCATATATCTAGGTAAATTTCTCAATTATTTGCTAGATAATAATTAAAATAAAAGTTTATGAAAAAAATCCTTTTGAAAAGATATGATAATAAAATAAAAATGATATAATGGCTTTTTAAATGAATTCAAATTTAAAATAATAAATCATATGACTATTAGAAAATAAAAAACTTATTGCAATTTATAATAATTTTTTTTTTATAATATGCATATTACTGACATAAAATTGAAAATTTAGTTATAATACATTAATTATTATTGCTTCAATTCAATTATTCACTTTGAATTTCAATTAGAAATACAGTTTTATTTTGTTTTATTAAACACAAATTTCAAAACCAAATTTTCTTTATATCTGCCAGGCTATCTGTTAGTTTGAAATTTGAATATTTTATTCATATTTTTTTCTCAAATTTTCCATGTACTTTAATAATAAAAAAAGATTAATCAAAAATAAAATTTAACTTTAGTTTATAATGAACGAGAATAAGGATATTTGTTGTTATTTTGTGACCAAACATTCCTGGAAAGGAAAGTAAGTTAAGATTTTATTTTAAATAGTAAATACCTTAATATCATTAAAAAATATTTCAATCGAAAGATATAAACGAATTTTTTCGGTCGGTACGCATGGAATAACCACTTATAACCCAAATAACCTAGAAAACACGAATCAAGTATTTTAAGAATGTAAAAATAAAATTACATCTAGTTAAATTTTTTAAAATAAAGTGGCCATATAATGAATTTTCAAGCATAGTACCAAATTTCAAAGCTCAAGGAAATAACGAATTTTTGATAAACATCAAAAAAGGCAAAAAAACCGAAAACATGAAATTCTCGAGCGATCATCGAGCCGACATTTTAACTGAATCATTGAGATTTTCAAATTTATTTTGTGAAAAATTTGCAACTAACAAAACTTTTAATGTTTACAAGCAACATTGGTCTGAAACTAAAAAACCAGTCCAATTTGAAATAACTCCATCTTGTATTTACCAACGAGAACAATCAACAAACAAAATACTAACCAATTATGACTATAAGGACATCGATTTTATAGCTAATGTTTCTGATATACCTAATGGCTTTGTAATTTCAAATAATGGTTTTAACCGATTGCATTTATTTCAATGTGAAGATAGAGAAAATTTAATAAAATCAATACTTGATTATTCTGGCAATTTTGTAGGGATTTCAATTCGTTTAAGAAAAGAGACTATTTCAATTGATCAATTCTGGATGGAAAAATTTGGTAAATACAGCGCTGATGAGTGCATTACTTCTTTGGTCGAATTTACGGTTTATAAAATAAGCGAGCGACATTCGGAACCGATTAGAAGAGTTTTATGTTTGAGCGAAGTATGTTTGATCGAACGAGACCCTTCTACCTATTCAATATGCACTTTAAAACCACTAGGAGAAATATTTGCAATAATTCGTAATGAAGAAAATCCGCAACAATTTTCTATCGAGTATATGAGAGGTCCGGTACGAACTTATACATCATCTGATCGTGATTCTTTACTTGCTACTTTATTAGATGGTGTAAGAGCTTCGGGTAACCGAGACGTTTGTATAAAAATGAAACCTACTAAAAGAGGCTATCGTTTGGGCCCGTTTAGTGCTATTATTGATGAAGAAGTTGAGAGTTTACATATGAAATTTTTACACGAAATTCCACCTGGATATTCAATTGATGATGTTTTGGTTAGGTTTAATGTAAATGTGCCATACAGTGGTCTCATAAATGCAGTTACTCAAGATGTAATTTTATTTAATTTATATTAAAAAAAAATTCTAAAATGATCATTGATCAAGGGCCTATTTGCTGAAAATAAAGAAAAACTGATAAATAATTGTTTAAATTCTTTGAAAGATTTAGACCCTCCGACAAACAGTCAAGCTGAACTTGTAGAACAAGAATTTCATGTTTTAAGAAGACTAATTGCTTCAAAATCCGGTTATAAAGCGTTTACAAATTTGCCTAAATTTAGAGAAAGTGTTGGCAAGAAAATAATTAGAGCTTTAAAAAGAGATGAATATGCACTTGTTTATTCGGCTATAGAATTTTTAAATGGTTTAATGCAACCCATGCATAATGACTATGACCTAAAACAGGAACAGTTAAATAAATCATCTTTATTGTCATCTAAAAAGTTTTTAGAAGGGTTAATGGAAATATTCACAATACATGTCAAAAACGGCACTGGAGCTCTTATAATAGCCGCTCTTTTAGACTTTTTGACATATTCTTTATGTCCTCCATTTTCTGAGACAACCGATGGTGAGCACTTTGATACTTTGTTGGAAATGGTGGCTTCAAATGGCCGTATATTTTATAAGCTTTTTCAGCATCCATCAATGGCTATTGTTAAAGGTGCTGGTATGGTAATGAAATCGATTATTGAAGAAGGTACTCCCGAATTGGCAGCCAAAATGCAAGAGTTATCTTTATCTGAAGGTGCTTTGCCAAGACACCTGTTAACTTCAATGTTTACTCAAAGTTTAGATGCTAGAATGCTAACAATGCGTCAGTTGAGCAGAAGTCTAGTATCCTTATGGTGTACTTCAAATCCGATTGCAATCGCACTACTCGGAAGAATTCTTCCATCTGGTCTTTTACAAAATCTATATTCAACCGAAAAAGCTCCAAAAGACAGAGATTTATTAAACAATCGTGATAACTTATCGCTAGCTATTGAGCACAATAACGAAGTGAGCTCAACAGCTAAAAATCAAATTATAAATCGTAGTCGAAGATTAAAAAGACAAATAATGAATACACAAAGCGCAAGAGTGATCGAAAAACAACTAAACAACATTATGTCACATTGGAAACAACGCTTAAGTGGGGTCAATATGCAAGGTAAGCCTGAAGATAAGGTAATAGTATTGCGTAGACGTAGACAAAGAGTTAAAAGTAATGAAAACTGGGATTTATTTTATTACAAATTTTATCTTGACCATGCTCAGCCGAATTTGATTTGGAATTTTAAATGTAGAGAAGAATTACGTGAATCAATAGAGAACGAAATAAAAGCATTCGATACAGACAAAGATTTGGGACAAGGTTATGTTATAGCCTGGAATTACAACGAGTTTGAAGTGCCATACAATTCGCTAAATGATGAAATAAAAATTGGAGAATATTATTTAAGATTACTGCTCGAATCGGGAAATGATATTATTGAAAATATTACTAAAGGCTTAAGTAAAAGTTCCGGCACTGAGGATAAATTAAACGGAAGTACTAACAGCGAGGAAACACAAAATACAAACGAAGAAACAAATGAAGAAAATAGTGTTGAAAAATCAAATTTAGAGATTAAAAATGCTGTAGTTTTTTTCAACGATTTGTATCATCGATTCTTACTTTCATCTAATATGAAGTCTATGTGCTTACAAGCAATGACAATCGTATACACAAAGTGCCATGAAGAAATCGGTCCTTTTAACGACACTAAATATATTTTAGCAATGCTTGAGAGAACTACAGATCGACTGGAACGAGATCGTTTATTAATGTTTATAGATTCTTTAATTTTAAACAAATCAAATGTAAAAGAAATTATTGATGGTAATGGAATTAGAATTTTAGTAGATTTAGTAGTATTAGCTCATTTGCACACTAATCGAGCTTATGTTCCTACACAGACAAATGTAATTGAGGCTTCGGCAGATATGGAACGAGACTCGGAAAAAGAATGGTATTATGGAAACAAAGTTGGGCCATTTAGTTTCAAAGAAATTAAGGAATTATATTTGTCGGGAACAATAGATAGCAAAACGAAATGTTGGGCTCAAGGTATGGATGGCTGGAGGCCAATAGAGAAAATACCTCAGCTTAAATGGAATCTGATGGGTACAGGTCAAGCCTACATGGATGAGACATCAATGACTATATTAATTTTAAATATTTTAATTAAAATGTGTTCATTTTATCCGAGTAGGGACGTTGATGGTGCTATTATAAGACCATTGCCGAAAATAAAAAGAGTTTTATCGGAGTCTATTTGTTTGCCTCATTTGGTTCAACTATTATTAACTTTTGATCCTATTATTGTAGAAAAAGTTGCTTCTCTGTTACATCTAGTAGTTCAAGATAATCCTATATTGTCTAGATTATATATGACGGGTGTCTTCTTTTTCATTTCTATGTATACTGGTTCTAATATTCTTCCAATAGCTCGATTCCTTGAATACACGCACATGAAACAAGCTTTTAGATCAGATGACTCGAATGAAAAAAAAAATTTGTCCGATATCGTTCAACGATCAATCCTAGGCCATATATATCCAGAGGCTATGATATGTTACTTGGAAAATCATGGCTATGAAAAATTTGCTCAAATTTATCTAGGAGAATTTGACACACCAGAAGCTATATGGAACTCTGAAATGAGAAGACATATGATCGAAAAAATAGCAGGTCATTTGGCCGATTTTTCGCCTAGACTCAAGTCTAACACTAGGGCTTTGTATCAATACTGTCCTATACCTATAATTGCCTATCCACAATTAGAAAACGAGTTATTTTGTAGTATTTACTATTTAAGACATCTATGCGATGAAAAAAGATTCGCAAATTGGAATATAAAAGAGCCGGTTCTACTGCTCAAAGACTGCTTATTGAGTTGGAAGCTAGAGGTTGAAAAAAAACCACCTTCCATGTCTCGTGAAGATGCATATTCAATTTTAGAAATCAAACTTGAAGGTCAAGCAGTTGATGAAAACAAAATTAGAAAATCTTATTTCAAATTAGCTCAAAAATACCATCCGGATAAAAATCCTGAAGGTCGAGAGATGTTCGAAAAAGTGAACAAAGCATACGAATTTTTATGCAGCGCTGTTAAAATAAAAGATGGACCCGATCCGGAAAATATAAAATTAATTTTAAAGACTCAATGCATTCTATTCAAGCGATATTCTGACATTCTAATGCCATATAAATACGCCGGATACTCAATGTTGATAAAGACTATACAAATGGAAACACGAGATGAACAGCTGTTTTCTAAAAAAGATCAATTATTAACAAATTCAACAGAGCTTGCTTACCAAACAATCCGCTGCTCTGCTCTAAATGCCGAAGAATTGAGGCGTGAAAATGGTTTCGAACTTTTAAACGAGACTTTCTCTCGATGCGTAAACATGCTTAGTCAATACAGTAAAGACGATGAAAGTGAAATGAGTGTTCAAGTTTGTATATTCATAACACAATGTTATGCGGCAGCAGCTCAATTTGAACGATGTAGAGAAAAAATGTTGTCTCTTACAAATCTTATAAAAGATGTTTGTAGATGTTTATATTTTAAAAATTTGCCACGCTTATGTATAAACTCGGCTGAAGCAATTAGCTCTTTTGCACCTGATATTAATCTACAGTCTGCTTTACATCAAGCCGGAGCTTTGATACATTTATTATTTTATACGTTTAACTACGACTTTACGCTTGAAGAAGGTGGTGTAGAGCGTTCTGCGGACACAAATCAACAAGAAATAGCAAACAGTTTAGCTAGAGTATGTGTAAGAGCTTGTGCTAGACTAGCAGGATTTAATGAGGGCTTTAAAGATGCAGATAAAGAAAAATTACCACGAGTTGCTGACAAAACAAACCGATGTATGCAATCTTTACAATCTTTACTAACTCCATATTTGGCAAAAAATATTAACAAAGAACCTTCCGAAATATTAAAAATAATGAACTCTAATTCTAGAAATCCGTATTTGTTATGGGATAACGCAACTAGAGCTGAACTAAAAGCTTATTTAGAAAATGAGAGAGAAATATTATATAAAAAAGGAGAAAGCTCTGATGAGCATTTAGGCGCTTTATTCAAGTATAGTGTATTAGAAAAAGAACTTGTCATAGGTGATATTTACATAAGAGTTTATAACGAAATGCCTGCTTATCAATTGGAAGATCCAAAAAAAATTTGTATTGATTTACTTGATTATTTGGGTTCGCATGCTCAATACTTATATTCTGTTCTTATGAATCCTTCATTATTAGATAGTAAATTAGATTCTAAATTAAAGAACATTGAAGCGGCTTTAGAAGGTTTAAGAAACGTCATACGTCATAATGATGGTGTTGAAATACAATGTATTGGACATTTTAAACTATTGTTCATGTTGTTAAGATTATCTTCGTCACCTGTTATACAAAATTTGACTCTAGAAATTTTAATTAGCGTGACAACAAATCAAAATTGTGTTAATGATATATCTAACTCTGAAGTTTTAGCTAATTTGTTATTGGTCCTTCATTCTTTGACAACAAGTCAGAGTTTAGCGCTAGATTGTTTATACGCTTTGTCGTCGAATAGTAAAATAGTTAAAGATATGATTTTAACCGGTGGACTTTTGTATGTCTTGAATATATTCGCGAACGGAAATTTACCAAATACTAGACAAAAATGTGCTGAATTGTTTGCTAAGTTATTAAGCGATAAGCTTACAGGCCCAAAAATTCGACTAATCTTACAGAGATTTTTACCTCCATTGTTCATGGATGCTATGAAAGATAACGCTGAAGCATCTGTTATAACTTTTGAAGGCACATATGAAAATCCGGAGTTGATATGGAATGACGATTCGCGTAAACGAGTCTGTGAAGCACTAAAAAAAATGTCAAACAATTTATATATAAAACAATCCGAACCAAACGGTTCTGAATATAAATGGTCTATATTGGATGACTTAACAGAAGCCGGTGTTAAAGATGTTAAAGAAGCAACATCAACTCTTTATTCTAGTTTTAGTTCTGAGAATGAAATTGTAGTCTCTGGTGTTTATATTAGATTGTTTATCGCCAATCCAGGATGGGTATTGAGAAGACCAAAAGAATTTTTAACAGATTTGTTCGAAGCTTGGTCAGATCGATGTAATAGAAAAGAGCAAGATGGTGAAGTTTTGGAACAATTAACACAAGCTTTAGGTTTTTTTCAAATTTCATATAAAAACTTTTTAAAGATTTTTGAAAAAAAATGTATTTTTTATAAAATTAAAGTTCAATTATTTCATGTTCAAGCGTTATTGTTGGATAATTTGCCAGCTATGGGCGTTTTACCTAAAGTAGTTCAAGCTTTATCTTCCAAAAAAGATGGCATTATTGGCTCTGCTATTCATGTTGTTAATCAAATCGTAGTCAACGAAAACTGTCTTAAATCGTTAAGCTCGAATGAATTTATGAACCCAATGAAGCATGCTATGATCAAAAGAGCTGATCTAATCCCAGTCGCCGCTGAAGCTATGAGTAAAATATTTTCTAATCAATCAGTAGTCGACGAGTTTGTTGGACAAGTATTTTTTTAAAGATCAAACTAAAAAAAATTCTGTAACTTATGATAAAATTTTTTAATTTTCTTAAGTGCCTAAGGTGTGAAATGATTGAATACTTGTTAAAATTGTTAGAATCAAGCATGAGCTCAATCGATAAACCAGCATCAGTAAAAGCGCAAATAGTAAAAGCAATAAAAGCAATGTTAAATTCGACACAATATTTAGCTCAAGTAAGTCAATACTAACTTGATTATTGCAAACAATAAATACAATAATTTATTTTAAAATAAGGTTGAAAACATCTTAAATCAATCAAGAATATGGAGAGATTATAAAGATCAAAAGCATGATTTGTTTATTACCAATACCACTGCTGTGGGCTATTTAACTAATAGTATGCCTTCAGTGGCAGGTTATTTAACTGCTGGTACTCCAAATACTTTAGCCAATGATAAACTACCACCACCACCTGATCAGCAAGAGGATTAATTAAAAAAAAAATATTTTATTTTTTACCAAATTATTTATTTATTCTTTTATATAAAATTTTTAAGTAAATATGGCATTTTTTTGTTTCATATAAATAAAAAACGAAAAATTCTTAATTTTTTATGTTTAATAAAAAGAATAGATTTTTAAAACTTGTTTTTTTTTTTATTTTTTATTTCAGAATTTTATCAATAAATGTTTAAATTAAATAAAATTATACTTAGAAAAAAAACTTTTTTTTAAATATATTTACGAAAGCTAATCAAAATTTAAAAAAAAAATTTAGTTTAAAATGAATACTGCATATTAGATTGTTTGATCAGTTTCGAAAAGAACTGATTTTTGAGATTAAACATATAAACACAATGTGTAATTATCTCATAAATTTGCATTTGTTCATTCATTTTGTTTATCAAGAATTAAAGTTTTGAAATATTTAAAATTGCAAAACAAATTTCAAAATTAATTTAAAAGATATATGCATCTGAAAATTCTTTAATTTAATTTTTTAATATTAAAATGTGTCGAAGTGCTTTCTAACAAAAACTCATATTAGAGTTTAGAGCAACAAATTTTTTTTTTACCAATATGTATTTACAATTTTTTAAAATCATACTTGTTTTCAAAATTTTAAAAATTGAATATTTCACAACTTTTTTAAAAAATTTGAAATCTAAAAATTTTTTGTATTAAAGCCGTACCATGTGGTTTATATGTTAATTAATTAATTTTTTTATTTAGAAGTTTATATTTTTAAAATTAAAAGCTAATTTAAAAGAAAATTTAAATTAAAAAAAAAATGTCCAGGTTTTTTGACCAAAGTAGTAGTTCAGAAAGCGAAACCGAATCTGAAAATGAAGTTGTTGAGCAGAAATCAAGAGCTTTTATTTCAAAGTAAATTAGATTCCTATTGACGAACTTAATTTAAAGCCTTGGAACTTATTTTTTGTTTTTAATTTAGACCTACTTATGAAAGTGATGAAGAAGATAAAAGACAAAGAGTTGTTTTACCAGAAAAAGCCAAAAGGCTAGAAGAAATAAACGGTCTTGTAAAACAATTAAAAAATTCCAAAAAAATTAAAGATGTTGTCAAATCAAACCAAAGTTTGTTTTATTTTTTGCAATTCTAATTTAATTTTGGTAAATTAAATATAAAAATTAAATCGATAGTATTCGAAGAATTAATAAAATCATATGAAAAATGTAAAAAATTAGTCGAAAAAGAAGGTCATTTTAAACAATACATAAGAGCTTTAGCAGAATTAGAATCGTTTATTAATGATGTATGTTTATTATTTTTTTTTTAAATAAATTAAAAAAGCAAATAATTTTATTTTTTCTAAATAAATAATTTGAATTAAGCTATGGGCTGACACGGAATGGAAAAAACAAGCAAGCAAAAATAATTCAACTGCTTTGAGCAAACTGAGACAACGTATTCGTAAATACAATAAAGAATTCGAAAAAGAATTGGAAGACTTTAAAAAAAATCCAGAAAACTATCCAGAAGAAGAAAAAGTTGTTTCAGTAAAAGATTCCGAGTCAGAAAAAGGTTCAGAAGAAGAGGCTTCCGAAGAAGAAACTACATCTGAAGAAGAATCTAGTGAAGAAGAGCCAGAAAAGCCTTCAAAAGGAAAACGAGAAGAAGATGAAGAGGAAGAAGAATCGGAATGGGGCTCAAGCGAGTCGGAAGAATCGTCTGGTGAAGAAATTGATTATACTGCTGGTGATGCTTGGAAAAAATTTTTAAAAGGGTATTTTATTTTTTATTTAAACAAAAATAAATAGAAATAATTAAGGATTTTTTTCTACTAGTGATAAAGCCGAAGAGAAAGTTAGTAAAAAAGATAAAGAAAAACCAAAAAAAGCTATTAAAAAAGTTGTAATAGAATCTGACTTAGAATCGGAACAACCGAAAATTGTAAATTTTATTATTTATATCAAAATTTTTCGAATCAAAGCTTTTAAAATTTAAAAAAAAAAAAACAAATAAGGAACGAAAACTATTCAATAAAGATGATGAAATAAATCATACTAGTGTTGTTAATAAACTAAATGAAATAATATCTGCTCGCGGCCGTAAAGGTACAGATCGTTATGAGCAAATAGAGCTAATGAAAGAGCTACGAAACATAAGCCGAGATCATAATTTAGGTCCTGCTTTGGATATCAAAATTTTATTCAATCAAATCGCTATTACATTCGATTATAACTCGAGAATAAACGTTTGTATGAAAACCGAAAGCTTTCATGAATGTTTAACCATGTTAGAAGAAATAATAGATCATTTGATTAAAAACGAAAATATTCAAGTAAATGAGAATATATCCGATGAAGAAGAAAATGTCGGCGATAAAACAAGATTGTTCAAAATACGCGGTTGTGTATTGACAATGACCGATCGTATGCATGAAGAATTTATAAAAATATTACAACAATGTGACGCTCATGGTACAGAGTACGTAGAAAGATTAAAAGACGAGCCTAGAGTATGTGCTCTAATTGATAAATTACAATCATATTTAGAAATAAAAGGCGATAAACAAGAGCTTTGTAGAATATATTTAAAAAAAGTTGAAAATATTTACTACAAATATGATAAAAATAATGAAAAAAAATCAGCTGAATTAGTCGATCGTTTATGCAAATTTATTTATACAAATGATTCTACTGATCGCTTAAGAACTAAGGCTATGTTGTGTCATATTTATCATAATGCTTTACACGATCGTTGGTTTGAAGCTAGAGATTTAATGTTGATGTCTCATTTACAAGAAAGTATTGATAGCTCAGATATACCATTGCAAATATTGTACAACAGGACTATGGTTCAAGTAGGCTTGTGTGCTTTTAGAGTTGGTAATATTAAAGAGAGTCATGCTGCTTTATTAGATATTCAGGTTGGTAATAGAGCTAAAGAATTGTTAGCTCAAGGTGTAATGGTACAACGAAACGTTGAAAAAAGCAAAGAGCAAGAGACTAAGGAAAGACAACGCTTAATACCGTTTCATATGCACATAAATTTAGAACTTTTGGAATGTATATATTTAGTATCAGCAATGTTAATTGAGATACCATATATGTGTTCAAGAGATTTTGAGACTAAAAAAAGACTAATTAGTAAGCAATTTCATTACCAATTGAAATCAAGCGAACGTCAACCAGTAGTTGGTCCACCAGAAAACATGAGAGAACATGTGGTAGCTGCTTCACGAGCAATGAGAAACGGAGAGTGGAAATCTTGTACTAATTATTTGATAAACGATAAAATGAATGCAAAAGTTTGGGATTTAATGCCACAATCTGATAATGTTAAGCAAATGTTAAGAGAAAAAGTCAAAGAAGAATCGTTAAGAACTTATTTGTTTAGATTCTCGAGTGTTTATGAATCATTGAGCATTGAGAATTTAGCTGAAATGTTCGAATTACAAAGAAATTTCGTTTATAGTGTTATAAGTAAAATGATCATAAACGAAGAATTGATGGCTTCTTTAGATGAGCCTACACAAACTGTAGTCATGCATCGTACCGAACCGACTAAGCTACAAACCATGGCTTTACAATTATCGGAAAAAATCACCAATCTAATGGATCAAACTGAAAGAATGATTCAAATAAGAGGAGGTGAAATGAGCGCTTTTTTAACAAGAAATCAACGTAAGATCAAATTTAATTTTTTCATTAAAATTAATTTTTTATTTTAATGAATAAAATAACATTTTTATATCAAACAGAAGGACAACAAAATCAACAAAGTCAACAATCTAAAACTCATAATAAACAATCCCGTGGTCAAAGAAGCCAACAACAACAACAGCAGCAGCAGCAACAACAACAACAGCAACAACAACAACAACAAACACAACAACAACAGCTACAACAGCAACAAAAATAAGCTCAAAATAATTTTTAATTTTAACTTAAAATTAAAATTTTGTTTAAGTCTTCTAAAATTCAAATAAAAAAGAAAAAAAAGAAAATCTAATCCTAAATTATTTTTTATTTGAATCATTTTATTTTAATTTATTCTAAGGAAAATATTATAAAAAAAAAAAAAACAAAAATGAAAAATAAATATTTTAGATACATAAATCTTGTTTTAATTTTAAAATTTTTAATTAAAATTCAAAGTGACTTGACTTGATAGAAAAAATTGTTTGCTTGATTTGAAATTAGATAGTTAGATAAATAAAAAAAATCATTTAAGAATTTTTAGAACGACAAATTTTTATCATTTGGTTTTCATGTTTATCTAAAATGTGTGTTTTTGCAAGGAAACTAAAGTATTTTAACTAAGGATTAAATTTTAAAATTAAACTAATAAATTTTAAATAAAATGAAAATTTATCTTCCTATCAACATATAAATAAAATATGATTTATTTTTTTCTTTAGTAAAATTTGCAATATTTCAAAATTTTTCAAAGAAAAAAAGCTGGCGTACTAGTAAGCTTTGCTGCAATTATAGACATAAATACTAGTAATTGAAATATTCTATTATAATAATTTTGTTATTTTTATTATTACTTTTATTTTAAAATATATAATTTTAAAAAGAGTCATGAATTTGAATTTAGTTATAATATCAAATTAAGAAAATAATAAACACTTAAACAATGCTTTCTAATCTTTTTACAAGTATTCTTCAAATATTTTTTTCTAATTGGTTATATTATATGCAAAATATTTGATTCGATTGAAAAAGTTTTTCTTCTTGTTTTTATATTTTATGAATATGACAATTTTTTTTTTGTTTTCTATTTTTAAATTTCATGAGCTTAAAAAAAAATTAATTTTATGTTTTCTTACCTTTTATAATTTAAATAAAAACAAAATCATCATATTTTTTTTTGTCGAAAATAAAAATTATACTAAAATTTTAAAATTTTAAAAATTTAAGACGAAATAAAAGAAATTCTTTTTCAAGCAAAAATGTTATTGAAGTGTAGATATTTATCTCAATTTTCAATCTCTGAATTGACCAAAAATGCTACCAACATTTCAAGCGCGATGGAAAAGTGTCCATTTATGGCGCATGCTCGTCGAACTTTGACAACAAACTCGGTTCCAACAGAAACTAAAACTCAAAATGAAAATGATCAAGTTAAATCCAAGTCTTGCACCAATACAATAAATTGTCCATTTTTCATGCAAGCTGAGAATACCGATTTGAATAATTTATTAGTCAAGAAAAACTTAGAAAATTATGATGAGGATAAACATGATTATGAGCCGAGTCATAAAGCACACAAAAGAGCATATAAAACTCAATACGTGTTGGATTATGAACATAGAAAGAGACATAATGAACATGAAAATAAAGATTTATTTAATTATGAGAAATTTTTTAATAAAAAAATTGAAGAAAAAAAGCAAGATGGTTCTTATCGATATTTTAAAAAAGTTTTGAGACATGCTGAGACATTTCCGAGCATAAAAGACCATACTAAAGATGATATTAAAGATATTACAATTTGGTGTAGCAATGATTACTTAGGCTTAGGGCGTCATCCGTATGTACAGTCACGATTAACTGAAGCTGTTATGAAATATGGCGCTGGCTCTGGTGGTACTCGTAATATAAGTGGTTCAACGCCTTTACATGATAGATTAGAAAACGACTTGGCCAATTTGCATCAAAAAGAATCAGCACTTTTATTTACATCTTGTTATGTTGCCAATGATACTACTTTGTACACATTAGCTAAAATGTTGCCAAAATGTCACATATTGAGCGATGCTGGCAATCATGCTTCAATGATACAAGGTATTAGAAATAGTGGTATCCCAAAAACAATTTTCAGACACAATGATTATGATCATTTGGAAGAGATATTAAAAAAGCTACCATTAGATACTCCGAAAATAGTTGCTTTTGAATCTGTTCATTCAATGGATGGTAGTATATGTGATTTGCATAAAATGTGTGATATAACTCATAAATATGGAGGTATAGCATATATTGATGAAGTTCACGCAGTCGGTTTGTATGGTCAAAATGGAGCCGGTATTGGCGAAAGAGATAACGCTTTGGATAAAATGGATATAATAACAGGAACATTGGGTAAAGCTTTTGGAAATATAGGTGGTTATATAGCAGGCTCATCACAATTTGTTGATATGATTAGAAGTTACGGATCAGGTTTTATATTTACTACTTCATTACCACCATCAGTTTTAGCAGGTTCTTTAGCAGCAATTGAAATTAGTCGAAGTGATGAAGGTAGAGAGTTAAGAGCTAAACATCAATTGTATGCCAAGATTGTCAAGGAAAGACTGATCAACGCAGGTTTCCCGGTGATGAACAGTCCTAGTCATATTGTGCCAGTAATGGTTGGTAATGTTAAAGCTGCTGGTGAAATATGTGATCGATTGTTAAATGAGCACAATATTTACATTCAATCTATAAATTACCCAACTGTAGCTAGAGGTGAAGAAAGATTAAGAATAGTTCCAAATCCTCATCATACACCTGAAATGATAGACAAACTAGTTGAATGCTTAATCGATGCTTGGACCAAAACTGGACTTAGATTAAAACAATAAAACAACATAATTTGGAAAATTAACCATTTTCAATATTTATTATAAAACTATAGGAACTTTAAAATAAATATAGTTAAATATTTTTCAAAATAATAGATAGAATCAAAAGCAATTTTCATAGTTCTTAATTAGAAGTTATAAATTTATATTTTAGAAATTGTTACTTTTTTAAACTTTTTATTTAAATTTTAAATAAAAGCTTCATAATTTTTAAATTCCTTTTTTTCTTAATTTTGAACAATATATCCTTAAATTGAAATCCCTGCTTTTAAAAATTATCGATTTTTTTCAAATATTAAAAAGATATTTTTTATGTTTTTAATAAAATTTATTTTATTTTAATCAAACATCTAAATTAATTTTGTGACTATGCGAATCGATTTTTTTTTATTTATTTATATATCTATGTAAATTTAGCTATTTTGTTTTTTTATCTTCCGCACTGATAGATGTACAAAATTTACATAAATCATTATATAAAGCTTTACTAACAAGTTTACCATTTTCATCGAAATATTTGGCTATAGATAGCTCATGATTTGAAGTTTTAATTTTATTTGTATTAACATCCAATACTTCAATGCTTAATACATAAACATGTTCATGATGTCTTTTAAAATTCTAATAATAAAATATTTTTTTTTAAATTTATTTTAAAGTAGAAATATAATACGGTTTTTGTTTGGAAGAAAATTTCCAATAAGTAATTTTATCTGCAGTATGTTTAGCTGAAGCAAAAGTACCTTTTTCAATATATGTTGTATATAAAGTTAAGATACCAATTGCAATGAAATATAAAACAACACAAACAATCAAAACAAGTTTAGATTCTGGAAACGGCTTTAAATAGTCATAGCCGATAGCATATAAAGAAAATAGAACTGCTAAGGTTGAGATTACCAAGCGACCATCCATTAGACGATGGTCTTCTTTGAAATCTTTTTGAGTTGTTATGTATTTTCTAGCAGAATCATCAAGCGCATTTTTGACAGCGTTCCAATCCCATTTTTCGACCAATGTCTCATTTTCTTCTTCTAATAACTGAATAAAGTTAAATAATTAAGATAAAGATAATTATTTATGTCAATAATTAAATTACTTCAGCTGTAAATAGTGGTTTTACCATTTTTTAAGTTATAGTTTAAAATTTGTAATTTTTTTTTTATTTTTAAATTTTATTTAAATTTTTGTGAGTTGTCGAATAAAAAAGTGACAAATCTTTAAATTTTTTTTTGAAAATTAAATACACAGAATGCAAAATATTTGAAACAGTCTTTGATTGCTAGACTGAGATATATTTTTTTTAAATAATAAAATTTTGCATTTCTAATCTAACAAACATCTAAATTTACCAAATTTGACATTTAAATTATCTAAGATATTTTTGTTTTATTTACAAAAATAAAAACGCAAATCCTTTCAAGTGAGAAATTTTTGTTTTTTTTTCATAATTTTGTTAGTTTATAACTCTAGATTATTTTATGAAAAATTTAATGATTTAAAAATGTATCTTAAAACTATTTTGACATTCCTATTATCAAAGATAAATTTAGCTTTTCTAAAATTGTTTCTTGAAAAATTTATATTTTAGAGTTTTTCTTTGAAAAATTAATTCATTTAATAATATTTGCTTGCATATAATACAAAATTTAATCAAATGTTAAACTCAACACCAAAAATACTTGAGAATGGACCCAGAGAAAGGGTAAATCAAATAAAAATGATTTTTAAAAATTTTAATAAATTTAAATCCTAATAAAAAAAACAGCGAAGATCTTCGGTTAGGCAAAATGGTGGAGTTCAGGAGGGTAAACCAGTAATAAAAGATCAATTTAAAGATAGAACACTTGGTGTGTTTACAAGCGGTGGTGATTCCCAAGGTATGAATGCAGCAGTAAGAGCTATAGTTCGCATGGGTATGTATTTAGGATGTAAAGTATATTTAATTCATGAAGTAAAAATATTAATTCTACAAATAAAACCTTTTATGAACAAGATACTTATCTTTTCTAGCCATAGGGCTATCAAGGAATGCTTGAAGGAGAAAAAAATTTTCAATTAGCTACATGGTCATGTGTTTCTGGCATAGTTGGCCTAGTAAGATTTTAAAATTTATTTATAATTAAATAAAAATAAATAGAAAAATGTAAGGGTGGAACTGTTATTGGTAGTGCTAGATGCCAAGAGTTTAAAGAAAGATCAGGTCGCTTAAAAGCAGCAAGGAATTTAGTAAAAGCTGGAATCAATAATTTAGTTTGTATAGGAGGAGATGGTACTTTGACTGGAGCTAATTTATTCAAAAAAGAATGGAGTTCTTTATTAGAAGAACTAGCTACAAACAGTAAAATTTCATTAAACAAAAAATTTTCATATAAACTTTATTTTGATCAAAAATTTAAAGATGAAATAACATTAAATCAAAAATTAGAAAACGAATGTCTTAACATAGTTGGAATAGTTGGTTCAATAGATAATGATTTTTCTGGAACTGATATGACCATAGGTGCAAACACAGCCTTGCATCGTATAATAGAAGCAGTCGACGCAATTGTCACAACTGCTTTAAGTCATCAAAGATGTTTTGTTATGGAAGTTATGGGCCGTCATTGTGGTTATTTAGCTCTGGCAGCTGGTTTGGCATCTGAAGCTGATTGGATATTTTTACCCGAAAATCCGCCTGAGCCTAATTGGGAAGATTCATTGTGCAAGCGTTTATCATATCATAGACTTGCTGGACATCGTTTAAACATAGTAATAGTTGCCGAAGGCGCTATCGATAGAGAAGGAAATCCGATTACATCTGATTATGTAAAAAAAGTTATTTCTACGCGTTTAAAAATAGATACTAGAGTCACAATATTAGGTCATGTGCAACGTGGTGGCGCTACATCAGCATACGATCGAGTTCTAGGAGCAAGACTTGGCTCTGAAGCTGTTTTAGCTTTGATGATGTATAATAAAGATAGTCCACCGGTTGTAATCGGTGTGAATGGTAATCAACCATGTCATATTAATCTAGTAGAAGCAGTAGAACGAACCCAAGCAGTTGCTAAAGCTATGGCTTCTTTTGATTTTAAAAAAGCCATTGAACTTAGAGGTACTAGCTTTGAAAGAAATTTAGATACATATATAAAAATGAGTAAATTACAACCTAAAATACTGGTTAATGAGTCAACTCGTCATTACAATTTGGCAGTAATGAATCTAGGCGCGCCTGCTGCCGGTGTTAATTCAGTTATTCGTTCTTTTGTTCGTCATGCTGAATCGATTGGATGTACTGTATTGGCCATACAAGATGGTTTTGAAGGATTAGTTTCTGGTTTAGTGAAAGAACTCGAATGGAAAAGTGTTTATGGATGGACAGGCATTGGTGGAAGTTTACTTGGTTGTCAAAGAGTTGATGCCAAAGTGGTTGGTTTTGCTCCTATTGCTAAAAGTTTGAGTAAATTTAAAATACATGGTCTTTTGATAGTTGGAGGCTTTGAGGCTTATACATCTGTAATTCAATTAAGTGAACAAAGAAACAATTTTAAAGAATTTTGCATACCATTGATTTGTGTTCCGGCAACCATTTCAAATAATGTCCCCGGTTCTGATTTTAGCATTGGGTGTGATACTGCTCTTAATGAAATTGTGACTGTGATAAATACTTAATTTAATATTTGTTTAAATATATAATAATTTAATTAAGTAATATAAAGATTTGTGATAAAATCAAACAATCAGCATTAGGATCTAAAAGAAGAGTATTTTTAGTCGAAACTATGGGAGGTTATTGTGGTTATTTGGTAAATTTACTTCTATTAATTTTTATTTATTAATTTTTACTTTTAAATTAACTGTTTATATATTTATTCTAAATAAAAGGCATCTACTGCTGGTCTTGCTTCAGGTGCTGATCAGAGTTATATATTTGAAGAAAAGTTTACTATTAATGATTTAATAGATGATATACGCCACTTAAAGACAAAAATGAAAGGAGATTTAAAAAGAGGTCTTTTGATAAGAAACGAAATGGCTAACAAAAATTATACTTGTGAGTTTATTCAAAATTTAATGAGCGAAGAAGGTAAAGGTGTTTTCTCCGCTCGTCTAAATATTATTGGTCACATGCAACAAGTAATATTATAATAAAAAAACACTATTTTAATATATATTATAATAGTAGAAATTCTATTTTAATTTTTATAAGGGTGGAGTTCCAAGTCCTTTTGATAGAAATTTGGGTATTAAATTTGGAGCTAAATCTCTAAACAAAATGGTTGAAATTTTAAACAAAGCTATGAATCAAAGTAGCAAATTTAAAAATGTTGGAATTTTATTTTAAATCTAATTTATTAAGATGAAATATCTGAATTACCATATGTTATGGATGATGAAAGTTCATTGGTTATTGGTATGAAACGAAATCAAATAATGTTCACTTCTGTCTACGATTTAATTGAAGAAACTGATTTTGAGTATATTCTTTAAATATTAAATTCTTTTTTTTATTTTTTAAAATTTATATTATTGTATATTAAACAGGCATCGATTGCCCAAAAAACAATGGTGGTTGAACATGAGAGCTCTAATTAGAATATTAGGCAAACATGAAGCAGTTTATACAAGTGAAGTTTTAAAAAAAGATTTTGATGAATTGTATATAGAAGATAAAGATGAAAAAGACGAAGAAAGCTATTTATCTATTTATTAAATTTAAATTATATTAACTTTTTAATTTTAAAAAACTTTTAGATGTCTAATTTTTTTATATAGCTTTCAATTTTAATTTCTTGAATTTTCTTAAATAAAAAAAAAATTTACTTAATTGAATTAATATTTTATAAATATATTCATATCTTATTTACTAATATCTCTTGATATTTTTATTTATTTATTTCATAGATTTTCTTAGATCGCCAATTTTGGCGATATAAAAGAAAGATATAATAAAAGATATAAAAGAAGAAATATAAAAGAAAGATATATAAAATAAAATAAAAAAGACAGATATAACTGACTAAGTTTAATTTGAATCTTTTGATTTAGTCAGTATTGGTTTATCGGCGAATGATGCTTTAAATTTTAATAACTTGTATAAATTTTTTATTCCAATATCAAAAATATGATGATAAACCGATAAACATAGAACAAGATTTATGGATTAAATTTATATCTAGACTCAAAAATTTAAAACTTTTTAGAAATAGAATTTAAAATTTTTTTTAATGCATTTAACTTTTATTAATTATTAATTCAAACTAAACTAAAATATAAAAATATTAATTCTTAATTAATTTAAAAAATTGTTCTTTGTTGTTCAGATCTGATTTGTGGTTGTCTAAGTGATTCTTGTTCTGGAAAGAATTGACCTTTGGCTTCATGCAAAGTTTCAGATGGAATTTGTCTTGTTTGCTCTAAATTCATTTGTTGAGCCATTAATGACAATTGTTCAAATGGAGCGCTCCAAAATGGTTGGATTTCTTTAATACCAGCTACTGATGATAAGTTGATATTGTATGGATATTGTAATCTAAAGCTTGAAGCTTGCTCTAATTCAAGCATCTTTGATTATTTTAGAATTTTAAAATATATTTAATTTTTAACAAAATTTAAATTTGAAAAATTTACATCTTCTGGTGTTAAGACTAAATCTCCAGTCAAGCAATTCATATTTTCTTCTAATTCTTTTACTGAATTGCATCCAACAACAACTGATGTTACAAAGCCTTTTTGTAAAGCCCACAAGATTGCGATTTGGGCGGTAGTTAGATTTCTTCTGTTACCAATTCTTTCACATACGCTCAATACATTAGTATAAATTGGATTGCGTTTCATTTCTTCGAACGGTTCAGCCATGGCAGCCAAATTTGGTTGGGCTGATGCAGCTTCGATTCTCGAACCTTCAACTGGACGGTTTGTGCTACTTGTGTATTGATTTGTCAAAAAGCCACTTTTAATTTAAATAAGATGAATAAAACTAATTAAAATTATGTTTTTTCGTGTAAATTACTATTTAAATGGAGAGTAAGCGAAAAATCCGATTCTTTCATTCTTACATACATCCATAATTTCCCATTCACAGCCTCTTGTTAGTAAATTGTATTCACCCATGTAGCATACACATTTGTGTAAATTTAATACTCTAATTAATTTTTTTTTTTTTAAATTACTAATAATATATTTCAAGATTTAAAAATACTAAGTTTTATTACTTTGAAGCATCAATGAACTTTTGTAATTGCCAACCTTTAAAATCACATACACCAATGTATCTAACTTTTCCAAAATGAACTAAATCGCTTAAGTGTCTAACTGTTTCATAAACATTGACAGTTGGGTCCCAACCATTTAATACTAAGAAATCGACATAGTCTGTTTTAAGACGTTTCAAGGAGCAATTGACAGAGTCAATAATATGTGATCTTGACAATCCACCAGAGTTTACATTATCCGGATCGATTGGCATACGTAGTTTGGTTATAATACATATTTTTTCTCTTTCTTGACTTCAAAAAAGAGAAATATAATTTCTAAAATAAAATTAAAAAAAAAATTCAAATGAAGCAAATTTTTACTTTTGTAACCAATTGCCGATTATTCTTTCAGATTCACCAGAGCTATTACCGAACCAAGGATAAAAATCAGCTGTATCAATAATGTTACCACCTAGATTAACATATCTGTCTAAAATTTTATGAGCTTCATTTTCATCTAATTGTTCTGGTCTTTCACCAAAATTGGAATCCAATTTTCCAAAATTTAATGATCCCAAGCAAATTCTGCTTACTTTTAAGCCAGTCCTGCCCAATAAACAATGAGTATCTTTGGCTACTAAGCGATTGAACAATTGGATTGTTGGATCTGAAACAATTTGTGTATATTGTTGGGTTGGATATAGCATTTGAGGTTGGTAAATTGTCTGTTGATAGACTGGAAATTGTTGTTGATATTGTAATCCTTGTGTTTGAATTGGAACTGAAACTGGTTGTCTAGTCACTTGAGTGGTTGCTGATACTGGTTGTCTTGTGACTTGAGCGGTTCCTGATACTGGTCTACTTGGCAAACTTTCAAAAGATTCAATTTTTTCATGTGGTCTTTTAGTTTCAACTTGAACTTTTTCGGTTTCAACAGATGATGGAGTTGTTTGTCTTAATCTTTCTTGTTCCATTTCACCAGTTCTAGTCATTTTGCTTTCTTCTCTTGGTTCCGAAGATTTCATTTCACTTTGTGATTGAGACATGTTTTTAAATTTCGAAAATAAATTATTAAGAATAATTTTTGAATTTGTTTTTTTTTTTTAATTTTTTAATTAAAACACAACTTTTATTCAATTTTCAATTTATTTAAATACCGAAAAAAAAAACACTAGAAATTTTATTTTAATTGGGAAGGTAAATTTCAAAAATAGACGATAATTAGGATAAAATTGAATGTTTTATTAAAAAAAATTAAACATTTTAAACATTTAGGATAAACTAAAAAGGAATTTCATAAATTTTTTCATTTTTATTTTAAAAAAAGAAAATTTATTTTTAAAAATTTTAAAAATTGGTAGGATATTTTTAATTTTCAAATAAAGCAAAATTTTATTTTAGGTATTTTTTTAAAAAATTTTTTTTTGATAAGCTTAAGATTAAGTTTAATACTAAAACTTAAAAATAAATTAAAAAAATTTTATGATAGAAAAAGAAAAATTTTAAAATTGGTGAAAAACTTTTAATCCAATAAACTTATGATTCTTTAATTTCAAATTTAGATCAAATTTATTTTGATAATATTATATCGAAAGTCAATATTGCGCTTTTAAAAGGGTTTATATTTGATTTATAATACTTTAATATCCTACTTTCAAGTATAATCAAATCTTGAATTTAAGCTTGTTTCTAAGGGTAATTGACAATTATTTGCGGTATAATTCTACCAAAGATAAGTTTTGACTTTTATCCAAACATTGATTGCGTTTAAAACTATTAATATTACAGATTAATAAAGTACTAGTTCTGACAAAGCCAGTGAGTGTGTTGTTAGGCAAACTATGACAACATATTTGCTTGATTGCTGCTCATCCGGCGATCAAGTTATTTATTGTGAATGCCGCAATACTAAAATTTAAATCAATTGCTAATAAACATAAAATTAAAGAATTAAAAAATATTTAAGTGTGGTTAGGTTGGTTTTTTTATTAAATTTTAAATTATTTTATAATTTTTTTTTTTTGATAAAATATAATATTCAGTCTTTAATAAATTAATTTTTTAATCATTAAAATTAGTGATAAACACAAATTTAGAAAATTTGGTGTTTATCATTTATCGGATTATATTTTTAAAAAATATAAATATATAAATTCTCAAAGTTTTTTTTACATATTTTTTTTCTAACCTAAAAAATTGCATAAACTAATAATAATAAAACTAATAAAAAAAAAAAAAGTTTTGAACAATAAATTTTAAAAAAGTCAAATAAAAAAAAAATAATAATTACTAAATATATTAACAAAATTGATCGAATTTGAAAAAAAAAAAAAAGTGAAAAAGAAAAAAAAAATGATTAAATAGAATATTTACAATATGTATATTATTTGAAGTTATAAAAAAAAAAAATTATTAAGGTTTGATTAGTTTGTTTTTTTTTTTTATATAGATATAATATCAACAATTTCTTCTTATTTATATAAAGATAGAAATAAGAAATAAAATAAAATAAAATAAAAAGATAAATTTTTTCTTCTTTTTTTTTTGTTGTTGTTGTTGCAAATATATAAAAATATAAAATCAATCTTCAACAAAAAGAAACCTCTTTTTATTTTCGTAACATCCAAAAAATAATAACGCACCGAACGATATCATTGCCACTCTATTTCTAACACCATTAAACAACCTTTTATATTTTTAAAAAAAAATTTCAAATTAGTTTTTGTTTTGAATAAAAATTTTTTAAATAAAAAATAAATTTTAATGCTTAACAGTAAATTTCTACAATTATTATTGTAGTAGAATCTGATACTGGTTCAACTCTCCCGAGCTGTTTTATAATTATTATTATTATAATTATTATTATGTTTATTATTATGATTATTATTATGATATTATTATTTATTATTATTATTATTATAATTCTTTTTTATTTTATTATTAATTGAATTTGCCAGGTCCTTTCCTTATATTGTAGATTCCATGTAATTAGATTTTATTATCTTTAAAAGTTCTATCTCTATTTAATGTTATGTTTAACACACAGTGTAAAATATAGACTAAATCAAACTCACCCTTTAATTCCATTTTCTCTAGCCATATCTCGAATAGTTAATATCATTTTCCATTTAGTATATTGTGGGCCAATCTTTAAATTATTTAATTGTTCAATTATAAAATGTTTCTAATTAAAAAAATTTAATAATTATTTTGTTTATTCACCTTATCGACATAAACTCTCTTATAAGCTAAATCGAAAGGCATTGTAAGCGCTGCGGCTGTACCGCCTGATAATGCGCCACATATTGCCGATTCATATGTTTCGCAATGTCCTTGATTTTTCTTTGAATTTTCAATTGTACATTTCAAGAATTCCCATAGAGGATACTTTATAGAACAGAATGGTAATTCTCTTATAACAGTTGTTAATAATTGTTTGCTAAGTCGGTATGCCAAATCGTTTGAACATGCCAGTTTGTTAAAAACTTGAAACATGTTTAAATTGGTTAATTTTTTTTCGGCTCGATAAACATCGACTGGCACACGTATTATACACGAGGCCGTGTGTCCCATGTACACTGCTAATACATGGCATAGGCTCTGATTTAAATTTTCCGAATATGCATGATACTCTAATTTTGACTTGGTTTTATTATAGACTCCAAAAAAAGCGGCCGATGTTGGTGGACTTTTGGATAGAGTCGATTTTGGTTTTAGTTTAGCACGAATTTTGTTTCGTGGAAATTGTATCAAAATGTTATTACCAGATTGTAGGGTTTCATTCTTAGAATTTAGAAGAAAAAATTTTTTTTTTAAAATAATCAAAATTTTTGTTATTTTTTTTATTAATTTAAATTAGCTTACAATTATACAAGATATTAAGAAAGGAGAATTAGCCCCGTTAATTTCCATTTTTTTAAGAGTTTAAATAAATTCGAATTTTTTTTTATAATATCTTTAAATTACAAAAAATAAAATTTTTTTGTATTTTTTTAAATAATGATTTTTTCAAGTAAATTTATAATATATTTATATTTAATAAATAACAATAACTAATAATATTAATATTAATAATAATAATAATAATAATATTTTAAATATATAATAGAACTTTTTTTTTTCTTTTTTTAAATGAAAAATTTTCTATTAATTTCTATATATTTTTACAAAATTATTATAATTTGAAATATTATTTATATGGGCCTTAAAAAAAAAAAAAAAAAAAAAAATTTTTCATTTTTATTTTAATATATTTAACAAAATTATAAATGATTTATTTAATTTTGTATTGGACAAAATATTATATTATATATAGAAAAATTTTGAACACTTGTAATTTTAATTTCTATGCAGTAGTAATAGTAATAGTAATAATTTGAAATTTTTAAAGAAAGAAAAAAGTTTAAAAACGTGATTAAAAAGTGTTAATTAAGTGTGCTCTTGTATGTGTGTGTGTGTATGTGTTTGTGTTTGTGTATATAGTTTAATATGTCCATGAAAACTGATTACAATAGAACGAGCACGATTTCAGCTCATGATCTAAATAATTTAAAGCTACTTTGGTCAATTAAGAAAATTTGTCTGTACAACCTAATTAAAAAATAATAATAATAATAATAATAATAAAAATCCATTTTCTTTCTTAAAAATAAAATAATCTCAATGGCAAATAAAAATCTAAATTAAAATCTTTGTTATTTATTTTCACCTAATTGCAGACTACTAATATCAAATTTTAATATATTTTCTAATCTTTTTCTAAAATTAATTTTTTTTTTATTAAAATAATTCTCTATTTATATTTCGATTTAAAGTCTCAATCACAAGACTGTTTAATAAAACACAAATTAAAAAAAAACTAGATTTTGTGTTAATAAAAACTTGATTTTTGTGATCTATAACATTTAAATAAATGAAGAAAAATAAAAAAGATTAAAAAACTTGGTACCAAATAATAAAATGTTGAATAGAAACTATAATAATAATAAAATACACCTTATGTTTGAATATATAATTTTTAAATTTACTTCTATTTATAAATATACATAAGAAACAAACTGTTTGAATAAATGTTTATATAACTTAGAACAAAATGGTACTAGCACACATAGATACGTGTTAAAATTCAAGTTTAGTCATATAATAAAATAAATTAAAGAACCTTATATATATATATTTATGTGTTGTTGCTTTTTTTTCTTTTTCTATTTTTTTTTTAATTTCTAATAACTTTTTCTTATTTAGTTTGACTAATTCTAAATTAAACTAGGTAACTATTTAACAAAAATGTTGTTGTGTTTTTAAAGTTACCTAGGCACAAAGTAAATTTCTTATTTTCTAATTAGAATAAAATAGAATTTTCGATTAGAAATAAATAATTATTTTTTTAAATTATTCTTAAAGCTTTAAATACAGAAAAAAATTTTATTTGAAAAATGATTAATTTTATTTTTCTAATACAAATAAAATAAAACTTTTATAAAAATTAAAAATTGTGAAATTAATGTTTTAAAACAATTTGAAAAAAAGAATCACATTTTTGATACAAATGAATAAATTAATTCTTTGTTGCATAACATTTAAAAATTTATTTTAATAGCGACGAATTTAATATTTTTAATTTTGAAAATTTCATATAAAATTAGTCATTAGAATCATGCTTGAAATTTAATTTAAAGATTAATTATTCTAAAATATTTTCCTTCTCAATTTCAAAGATAGAAAACTGAAATATTTTTTTCATTTAAATTTAATACCTCAAAAATAGTATAATTATTTTTTTAAATTAAATTAATATCTGAAAAAATAAGATTTTAATCAAAATAATCTTTATTTAATTTAATTTGATTTTTTTTGGTTTTATTTCAAGAAATTTAAAAAAATTTTTTTTTTAATACATTAAGTATCTTGAATTATTATAATTTAAGCCTTGATTTTAATAGCTTTCGGTTTAATAAAAAAATTATTTAACATTTTGCAAATTACATAAATTATAATCTTGTAAAAATTCTTTTCATTATTATTTTTTAGTTTTACAATGTTAAACTAGCTTTTAGTTTGAAAAATAAATGATAAAACTTGATGATTATTGACTCAGACTTTGAAATAAAAATTTAAAAAATGCTTATAATTACTTTAAAAAACAAAAATTTATTCAAAAAATATATTTCATGATGAATATGAATATTAATCAACTGCTGAAAGATAATATTCAATTACGTTTATTAATCTAAATACAAAATTTCATAAGATTTATATTTACTTTGTTCTTTATAACATTTAATGAATAATTAATCATTTATTTGGTTAAATATTTTACAGTCTCAAAACATTTATTTAATTCAAGAATATTTAATATATAATTTACTTTACATAAGACATAACAAGAAACTAAAAAGAGTATTAATTAAATTCTTTTCAACTCATCGTTTCTGTACTACTGTACTTCCACAGATTAGCTAACAAATAGAGCAGTTAATATGTGTAATAATATGCCTGTCTAGGGAAACAATAGAAGCAACCTGATTAAATAAATCTAAAAAAGTTATTGATCGCAAAATGTCTCATTAGACACAAAAATAGCACTTCTCAAAGACCCAATCATTGTGGATAATATATCCATTATGATCAGCAATTTCCATTTCTACTACTACTTTATTTATTTTGTTGAATAAAATCTTCTAAAAACTTGTAAAATCATAAATCTTAACAATTAAATTCTAAAATTTTATTTAATAAAAAAATTTTTTGTAACATTTTGAAAATTTTTATTTTAAAATTAATTTGCGTATTTGATAAATTAATAAAACCTTTAATTTGACATTAATATTAATTAAAGTAACTTTTTTTTTTTTTGCTTTAAGCTTAAAATCTAAAATCTAGAAAATAAGCTTAATCGTATGTATATAGATTTTTTTCTAAATTTGAAATGTTTATTTCTACAATGTCTAATTACAGAAATGATCATGATGCAATCATAAATTCTGTAAACAAAATCATGAACAATTTTTATTCAACAAGTTATTTATAGAAGCCATCAAAAATAATTAATTATATAAAAATGGAATATACAGATAGAATAGAGTCAAAATAAAAATATAATTTTACAGATTTTTGAACAATGTAAGCAATTATCTTGAAATAATGCTCAAAAATATTAACTTGAAGAAAAAAATACTTGATGAATGGACTTGGCTTTAATAGGTATAACAATTAAGGCTAAGCATTTAAACCATTTATATTTATTTTTGTTTAAATTAATCAAGTCTTTGAAATTAAATTATACATATGTATATGTATTCACAGTAAATAGTATACAACTTTTTTTTTTTTTTTAGATTAATTTTATAAATAATTTAGATAAAAAAACAATTAATTATATCATAAGTTCTAGCTCAATAATTTTAGAATTTTTTTGTTTTGTTTTAAAATAAGATAAAAATATCTATCAAATTTTAACAATTATGAAATATAAAATAATAGAAAAAAAAATAAAGAAAAATAGTTATTAAATTTCAATTTTTAATTAATTCGCAGATTTTATTATAATCATTTTTTTACTAAGCTTATTATTAATATTAATATTATTATTATTATTATTATTAAATAACAATCTATTGAGTAATCGATATATAAAAATAAAATATATATTTATATATTTTTAAGAACTATGTTTTAACAATGAGAAGAAAAGAAGCGATATTAATCCCAATAAGTTCATTAATCAGATTTTTGAATTAAAATTTAAACTACACAAAATAAATTATTCATTTTGAGATAACTAATTGCAAATTTCACGATTAAATTATTGAGAATAAAATTACCTGATTTTTTTTTAATTTATAATAGTATTTTGGGTCAAAATTAAATTTAACATGATTTCAAATCATGAATATAAAAAAATTCAGCAAATTTTTTACAATTAAATCAAGAAATATTGATTTTTTTATTATTATTAAATAATAAAATTTTTCTAATTAAAACACTAATATAATATTGGTCAATACAAGTGTATACAAGTGTATATTAAATTTCAAGCTTTAATTTAGTTTAGTTTAATTTAATTTAATTTAATTTAATTTTCAGAGACAAATAAAAGAGAGAAAAAGAGAATTGATTAAAATTTAATAAAATTATATTATACAGTATTATTATTACCTATTAGTGCCACTTACTACAATTATTACGTAACTTATTTAATATTAGAAAAATGAAACAATTGCAAATTTCGTATAATAAAACAGGTAAATTTTTATTTTAAAATTATTGTTTTTGTTTTTTTTCGAATAAAAAGAAAATAAAAGATAATCAAATAATCAAAATTTCTTTTCATAAGAACAAAAAATTTTTATTCAACAACAACAACAAAAACAAAAAAAAAACAAATATAGATAAACATTTCTTAAAGTTAAAAAATTTCAAGTTAAAAAAACCCTGAATTGTTTGTTTATTTACTTTTTTCCAAATTTGTAATGAAATAAACATAATTTATTTAGTATTTTTAATATTTTTTAAAAAAATATATTTTAAAATAAAAAATTTTCTCCTTTTCTTCTTGGTGTTGTTGTTGTTGTTGTTCTTCTTCTTCTTTTTCTTCTTTTTTTGATCTATATTATAATATCATTTGAATTTCATTCATAATTTTAAATTATGATCATTATTTGTTAAATAAATTGAATTTCCGATTACGTAATACCATTTTTATTTTTTTATTTTACTATATATTTTTTTTTTTTTTTAACTTTCATAATCATCTTCTTTTTTATTTCAATTTCAATTTTAATTTTCGTCTTTTATTTCTAATTTTATACACATAAACTTTTAATTTTGTATTTAAATAATAAAAGCTATCTTTTTTTTTTTATTTTTTATTTTTTTTTGTTAATATTTAAATGTGAATATATTAAGGGTTTAATTTCAACAACAATAATATATATATAAGAAAATATAAATTTAAAATTTATTTTACTACCTTTACAATTCAAGGTTTTAGTTTTTTACATTTTAAATTTCAACTAGTAGTAGAATTTTTTATTTTTAATATATTTTACATTTATTTATTAATTAATTCCGACAAGTTAGACGAGTCTAAAAAAATATTAAAAAAAATAAAACAGTAGCCAGTTTATGAGTAAATTCAAATTACTACCAATTCAAGCTGATTTTAATTGATATTTAAAAAATAAAAAAAAAAGTGGATTTTTTTCATTTCAAATAAAAATAAAAAATAAAAAAATAAAAAAGAAGGAACCAGTCAATAATTATAAATAATAAATGATGAATAATTTAACTTTTAATTAGAGCGATAAATTTATTAAAACAGATCAATTTTGATAAATTTCCATATATACAATACAAAACTAGGTCTTTTGAAATTAAAAAAATAAAAAAAATAATAAAAAAATTTATTTATTTTCACAAAAAAAATCAATATTAAATATACTGCGTAATTAACTAGTTATTTTGTAAGCAACAACAAAAAAAACCAAAAAAAAAAACTAAAAAAATAAAACATATGTTTTTTGAAAGAACCCTAGAGAAAATTTAATGAAATTTATTTATTTCGCATGACAGTTATTCTAAAAGTTAATACGGAATTTCATTTTGTTTATCAATCATGAATAGGTAATTCGAAAAAATTACGCTACATTTTTCTACAATACTATTTCGTAAATCCGAAACATGCAAACTTAATCTGACAAATCTGATCCGATGTCAAATAGGTCTAATTAGGACACTTATGTGAACATAAAAATTAGGACTACAAACTCATTTATTCATTCTTTCATTCAATCAAATATTATTATCACAACAAAAACATATATATATATATATATATATATAATATTTCTATAGTTTCAGTTATAGAATAAAAAAAACTAAATTGTTTAGAAGAAAAAATTTGTAATTGCGCTTTTTTTTTTTAGTTTTTTTTCAAATAAAGTTATTTAAATTCTGGGCAAAATAAAGATGATGATTTATAAAACATAAAATGAAAAAGATAATAAAAATAGGTTATTATTATAATTATCAAAAATATATATATAAAAATAAAACTTGAAATTTTAATTATTTCGTTTTTTTATTTTTTTTTCTCTTTTTTTATTTTTCAAATAAAAGTATAAACTTGCAATTTTTGTTGTTTTTTAATTTCGCATTTTGATATGAATAGAATATTTATATATATTAATATATTAATATTAATATAAGTAGGTATTTGAATTTGTTTAAAAAGATTATTGATTTTCATTTGAATTTTCAATTAGAAAATTTCAAGAATTAAAAAAAAAAAAAGAGATAAATTGGAAAGGACAATAAGTGTTTTATTTCTTTTCTTTACAGAAAAAAAAATTAAATTATAATCTTTAATTTTATTCTAATCTTAAAATCCAACTGAAGATGATTACTTACTCAGACTAATATCAATAAAAAATTTAAAATAATTAATATTTATTTTTGATAGAAAAATAAAAAAAAAAAAAAAAAAAAAAATACAAATTACAAATTAGCTTGCAAAATTATTGATTTTTTTTTTAGTTCTTCTAATTCTTCCTTTTAATTTTCTAATTAAAAATAGAGATTTATATAAAATTTTTATTTTTTTTTTTTTTTTACATTTATAAGAGTGTCCAAAAGTTGAATTTGAAATTAAATTAAAGAAGAAGAAGAAAAAAAGAAACAAAAAATTATATTTATATATTTTATTTAGATACCAAAATATAATAAAAATATAAAAAAATCAAGCCTTTTTATTTTTTATTTATATTATTATAGAATTTGGTTATTTATTTTTATTTAAATAAATTGAATGGGATTAAAAAGACCATAAGATTATATCATGTCTTTAAATGATGAAAAAAGCTTGCTTAACGCAATTTACGACAGATATGGCGAGGTAAATGAGTCTGATTTTCAAGATTTTATTTCTTTTAGTTCGGACTCTTCTTCATCATCGTCTTCGTCTTCGTCGTCTTCTCCAGTTTCTTCTTCTTCTTCTTCTTCTGATTCGAACAATAATACAATTTTAAGCAATAAATTACAACAACAAAGTGAAATTTCGTTTTACTTACCGTCTAAATACGGCTTTTCATCGGCGCGCAAAGCTCATATTAAAACATCTATAAGTATTGTTCTAAGTAATCTCGGTATTGATCATATTGGTGATTTGATCGAGCTTGAGTCGATTTGTACAAATGTGCTAGAATTAGATTTATCTAAAAACGAATTTAAAGATTTAATTCAAATTAAAAGCTTACTTTTAGCTCTTAAAAAGTTACGCTTATTAAACTTAAGCTCAAACAAATTCAACAAATCAAATTTAATATTAAACAACAGTTTGTGGCCATTAACAGAACAATTTGAGCAATTGAATACATTAATATTAAACTCTTGTTATTTAGATTTGAATCTAGTCGTCGAATTCATTTTAGAACGTTTGCCGAATTTGAACGAATTGCATCTAGCTTCTAACAATTATGCTAAAATTAACTTTAATAAAAATTTTACCAAAAAATCTTTAAGAATTTTATATTTTAACAATAATTTGCTTAAAGATTGGTCCGACGTGTGTAAATTGGGAAAATCGTTTCCAAATTTGGAAAATTTAGTTTTAAGTGAAAATAATATAGAAAATTTTACAATTATTGATCAAAACGAGACAAATTCTAATTTGTTTAAAAACCTGAAAATTTTAATTCTAAACAAAACAAAAATAAACAATTGGCATTCAATTGATCAATTAAGAGAATTTCCTAAGCTCAAACATGTAAGAATACAGAATATACCATTGTTAGAGTCTTTGACCGATGAAGAAAAATATTATGTTCTAGTCGGACACTTGGACGATTCAATAGATAGTCTTAATGGTTCTAAAATAACCAATGACGACAAAGAAAATTGTGAACGTAAATACATACGTTATTTTATGGACTTGTCTATTAAACCAGATAGATACTATGAGCTTGAGTCCAAGCATGGTAAACTAGATCCTTTGGCCGATGTAAATATGGGCATAAGAAAAAGAGTTCATGTGAAAATAAAATACAATGAAAAGCAATATTACGATAAAATAGATGTGAGACAAACAGTTGGCGAGTTCAAGAAATATTTGGAAAAATTTGTTGGACTACCGTCCAATCGTTTTAAGGTTTTTTACATAGATATTGAAGCTTGCTCAATGGCTATATATGGACCCGAGGAACTCAAACATACAAACAGATGTTTGTATTCTTTTAATATTAGAGATGACGATGAGTTCGAAATTGATCTTAAGCCAGCACCGGTTTTGACTTCGACTAATTCTGAATACCAATTTCAATATCAACATTTACATCATTTGCATCATCATCACTACAATAGTCATGTAAACAATAACAGTCATTTTCAAATACCAGTTAATTTAAATCTAATGAATAGAACCAAAAATAAAAAACTTCAAACTGAAAATTCAGTTTCTTTTAATCTCAACAATAACAACAATAGTTTAAAAAGATCTAAACCCGGTTTGGTTACATCTCCACGATTGATTAATAAATCAAAAGATTTGATGAAAAACAAATCTAATCAAAATAAAGTAAATCAAATTTGTTGTGCTGCTTCGTTGCCTGCTAATTTAAATAATCTCAAAAATGACGATTATCTAAAAAATGAGAATAAAAAAAGTGAACAAAAAGTTGTTTTTACTACAACAACGAATGAAAATGATTAAGTTTTATTGATAAACTAGTGATTTAGATCAAGAAGTTTATATAGCATAGAAATAAATTAGAAGAACCAATGCTTTTTAAAAAAAATAATAATTTTTAAAACTAAAATTAAGCTTGGGAGAGGATTTTGTTTAAATTTTTTTTGCTAATTTTATTGATTTTTAAAAAGTATCGCAATAAACCTATATTTTCTACCTCCTAGATCTAACGAGTGTAAATAATTCAAGCTTATTTTTTTTTTGGCAATTTAGAAGTAAGTTTTTTTTTTGGTAAAATTTATTTGATTGAACATTTATTGGCCATATATTTTAATTTATTTTTTTTTTTTTTCAAAATTTGTATATTTATTTTAATGTTAAATAAAAATATTAAATATAAAAAAAAAAAAAAAAATTTTTTCAAACAAATTTTCTTAAATTAAAGTGTCAAGTCTTTAATTTCTAGTAAAATTAAAACAAAAAATTAGAAGTATTTAAAAAATTTTATTTCCAGATTTTGAAACATTGTAAATAAAATTTTGAAATCATTTGCAACCAAAGAAAGAAAAAAATTCAATTTTTTTTTCTCAACCGATTTTTAATTTTTTAAAATTTATTGTTTGTTGCTTTAAAAAGAAATCGCTAATTTTCTAAATTTTATTTAATTTATAAAAAATAATATTTAAAAATATGGATAAAATTGAAAGTGAATGGAATAATTTGGAAAATGAACTGCAAAAGTTCCAGGTTTATAGATTTCAATTTTGAAATAAAAAAAATTCTATAAAAAATATTAAAATAAAAAATTAAATTTTTACATTAAAGATAAACCATAAAGATTATGTAAAAAAATTAGAAGAAGTTGAAAACATGAAAAAAACTTATTTACAGCAATTTACTAAATTGAAAAAAAACTTAAACAGTCTGAACCAAAGTATTGAAAAGTCAGACCCGAATATAAAATACTTTAAATCAAAATTTTGTTTTATTGAATCAATTTTTAAGGTTAGAAAAAAAAAATGGCGAATTAAAACCTGTAGTAAACGAAAACCAAGAATCTCTAGAACCTGTAGAAAAATCTAATACTGAAAAAATAAAAGAAAAATTAACTGAAAATTTAAATTATATGAGACAAATATCTGATACTTTTCCAAGAGCAAACGGGTGATTACAAAAACTCTAGATAAATATTAAAGCAAAGAATTTTAAAAGAAGCTTTTATTTAAGGATTTATTTAAGGGTAATACTTGGTGGTATTTGTGTTTCAATTTTGAATAAGGAAGAAAAGTTTAATTTTTTTCCTTCTATTGTGAGAAATTTATTTTTGTTTAATTTTTAAACTAAAATTTAAGATGGAAATATAAAGAAGAATATGAAAAATTTAAATATACAATTACATTGGTATCGATGGTATTTTCATTTTTCTTGCTATTTATCCAATCATATCGAGTTCTAGATGCTATTTTTAATTTTTTACTTGTATGGTATTATTGTACTTTAACTATTCGAGAGTCTATTTTAGTTGTAAATGGATCACAGTAATACTAATTCTAATTTATAAATTAAATTATTAAAAAAGTTTTTTTATTTGATTCAAAGAATTAAAGGCTGGTGGCAAGCTCATCATTTTATAACTACTGTTTGTACAGCTATATTGTTAATTTGGCCTGATTCTGAATCTTATCATTCGTTTCGTCAACAGTTCATTTGGTTCTCTTTTTATCTAAGTAATTGAAAAAAATTACCTGGAAAAAATTAAATGATAAGCTGATAAAAATTTTTTTTTTAATCTTGATTTAGGTTTTGTTCAATTGCTTCAATATAATTATCAGAAAGGAGTTTTATATAGACTTAGAGGTAGTTTGTTGTTTTAGTTTTTAAAAATATATTTCAATAAGGCTTTAAATAATATTTTTTTTTAAAGCACTTGGAGTTAAACAAGATATGGACACAACTATGGGTATAAAATAATTTTAAATCATATTAATTTTTTATTAATTTTTAATTTTAAATATTTAAGAGGGCTTCCAATCTTGGATGCTTCGAGGTCTCGGATTTCTATTACCATTCTTACTATTTGCTTATGTAGGTTCAATATTTTTATTTAAAAAAAATAATAAGCTCAATTCAGTTTAATTTATTAATTTAAGCTATGGCAATTCTATAATTCATATACTTTGTTTGTTCTTGCAAGATCAGATAAATGTACCGAATGGCATGTTCAGGCATTGTCAATAATATTTTTTATTTTATTTGCTGGTAATACACATACTACATATTTGGTATTCAGAAAAAAATTTCGTACTAGTATTAAGGATAATTTGAATTATGTAAAAAATAAATATAATGATTGGAAAAATTTAAGAATACCAAATGAGCAGTTAAGCGAAAAAAATGATAAATCAGAATAGAAAAATAAAAAAAAAATAATTTTTTTTATTTGGTTATTTTATTTAACATCTATAGAAATAATTAAAACCGAATCTAAAATTTTTTTAAAATATTCTTTTCTAAAAAAAAATTAATTACTAAAACTATCCAAATTATTTACCTTTGAAAAAAAAATAAAATAAAAATATTTCTACTCAAAAAAAAAATTAATTTGTTTGTACATAGACATAAAGTTATCTTTAATTACGCAGTTTCAACTTGCAAAATATTCCATCTTTTAAAGTTAAATTAACTTCATATATTACATCCAAATTTTGTTTTGGATCCAAAACAATTTCAAAATTTTGAATTATTTTAGCTAATATAGTTTTTGCTTCAATCTTTTATAATATCTTATTTAAAATTAAATTCTAAATAATCAATTTTAATTTTAATGAATTACAGTTGCAAAATTTTGTCCCAAACAATTTCTAGGTCCTAGAGAAAAAGGAAAATATGTAAAAGCATGTATTCTTCAAAAATAAAATCTTTTGACATCATAATCTTATAATAAATTATAAAACTCTTTTTTTTTACGAATTTTTCTTGGTAATCGGATCAATTTCAAATCTTTCTGGAATAAATTCAGACGGACTTGAATAATATTTTGGATTTCGATGAGCACAAAAAGTAGAAAACTTGAAAAAACTAAATAAATTTTTTGCTTATTATTATTTGAAATATATAAGCATTCTTTATACTGATATTTCCGTATTTTCGGGTATTAAATATTGATCAATAAAAGTTTCTTTATCAATTAATCTGTTTAAAGAAGGAACTGTAGGCCATAAACGTAGTGTTTCTTTGAATACATTTCCAGTATATTCTAATTTTTCTAAATCTTCAAAATTTAATGTTTGCTTTGAGCCTATTGTTTTATCAATTTCGTTCCTAAGTCTAAATTAATTTGATTAATAAAAACCAAAACTTTTTAAAATCTTGATTTAATTTACTTTTCAAGAACTTGCTGGTTTTTGCATAATTCATAAAAACAAAACGTTAAACTATTAGTCGTAGTCTCAATACCTATTTTATATTTAAAAAAAATAAATAATAAAAAGTTTTTCCTTCGAATTTTTTTAATCTCATACCAGCGATAAAAAAAGTTACAAAATCATCAATCATTTTTTCCATATCAAATTTTTCACAATTATCTTTTTTTAATTTAAGTAAATTTAGAACATATTTAAATAAAATTAAATAAAAATATTTTTATTACAATCAGATGATAAAATTATAGATAAAATATCATTACGAGCATAACCGTTATCATTTAAAATGTTTATTCGTTTTAATATTTCTTCTTTACCAATTTGCCTTAAAAATTTAGTCGCTTTTTCAAATTTTTTGTTTGGTAGAAACTTTGAAAAAAAATCTATTTTATTTAATAAAAATCAGAATAAAAATTAAAATAAAATAAAACCTGGCAAAGAGGATTTTTAAATAAATTTTGAATGCTTAGCAGAACAATACTTATATTTTTATTAAAATCATTTTCTTTATCATTTAAACAATCTAGGTTCATTCCAAAAGCAACCTTAATATTTATATTTTATATTTTAACCATAATGACTCAGATTTAGTTTATGTTAAAAGATAAATTAGGAAATATATACATCCGCAATTATTTCCATAACAGTATGGTTTAATTCAGCTTTCAGATCAAAATATTTGTTTTCATAAGCTAAGTTTCTCAGTCTATTTATCAATCTATCTGCTTTTGAATCAAAATAGCTTACATAGTTCATTAAAACTCTTTTTTTTTCATAAACTTAAAACAAAATTTATTTCATTTAAAATAAATTTCAACTTTTTATTAAAAGCTGGTTGAAAAATTGCTCTTTGATGCTTCCAAATGTTTGTATCAGTCTCAGTTAATAATCCATGTCCCAAGAATCTATTGAAAACATGTTAGAAAATTTAGTTGAAGCAATCATATAGATTGTACCTTATATTATAAGGAAATGCTACTTGCCTATACAGCTTTGGTATTTTTAAATAGTTTTTACGTAATAGCCCGTTCTTTTAGATATTTATTTATAATTTTAGAAGAATTTTAATTTTTTATAATATTTCACTTCAATTATTTTTGGATCAATAGAATATATAATAATTCTATCAAATAATTGTATTTTAAATAAAGGTCCAAATTTTAAGAAACTTTAAATTCTATTTTGTATATAAAACTAAAATGAATACTATTTTAATTTTAGTATTTACCAATTTTGAAGATAAACTGGATACATAACACCTTTTTTTGTATACTGTAAAACCTCAATCAAATTACCGAAATAAAATCCCAAAATACCACCCGGTTTGGGACCTATTTATGTATATTAGATAAAAATTAATTAAAAAATTAAGTATGAAACCTGGAATATGAGCATATTTTCTCTTCTTAAAGTATAGTTTGACAGTAAAATATCCAATAAACGCAAAACCTGTTCCAATCACAGACAATATAGTAATTTTTAAAAAATTTTGATACATAATTTTTCAATAAAAATATGCACTAAATTTTTTAAAAACATTTCATTTAAAGATAATTTAAAAAGTTGAATTAATTTATATAAAAAAAAAAAAATTTAACTAAAAATTTGCTGTAAAAAAATTTAAAACAAAATAATAGATCTTGTGATTTTTTTTAATTTTCAAAAAATATGGAAAGAAATAAAAGATAATTATTTGTTGAATAATATATTTTTTGATCAATCTTATATCTAAGATAGGTTATCTTGATTTAAGTTTTTAATAAATTTTTATTTTTTTTTTTTTTTATTAAAATAAAAATAAAATAAAAAAAATAAAGAGAGAAAAAGAATACCAACTACGAATAATGAGAAAAATAAAAAAAATTTAATTAGAATAAATTAATTTTTAATTGATGAAATACATTTTTTTAAACAAACATAATGTAAATTTCAAAAAAAATTTATACTCAAATTTAAATTATTTGAAAAATTATTATTTTTTGAAATTTTTTTTATTTTTTATTTTAACTAATTTCGTTTATTTATTTATTTTTCTAAATTTGAAACAAGATTTTTTTTTTGTTAAATTTTACTCGACTAAATGATTAAACGAGTTAAAAATTGAAAAATTTGTTTGTTTTGCTTTTAAATAAAATTCTTTATTAAATATTATTTAAAATAAAAAATAATAATTTAAGAAAATAAAGGAAAAATAATTTTTTTAAATTTATTTATTTATTTATTTTTTTTTTTTTAAGATTTCAAATATTTAATTATGACTTAAAATAGACTGTAAGCTAAATAATATTTTTATTTTTTAAACATGAAATAATAAAAAAAAAATATGTATATCTACATTTAAAGAGTAAAATACCTTGATTTATTATAATAAACCAAATTATTTAATTTTTTTTATAAATTTCAAATTAATTAAAAAATATTAAGTATTGTTGTAATGCCGTACGTTTTTTTATTTTCATTTTTAATCCAATTTGTCATCTGATATGTCTAAATCATTATTTTTCAATACATTTCCATTTGAAGTTAATTTGATTGCTTCTGCTTCTTTTATTTTGTTTGATTCAGGTTCTTTGTTTAAGCCTTCACTTAAATCATCTAAACTGTTTGAAGTAGATAATGAAGAAGATCCCATGCTATCGTTATTTTGATTAGTTTGTATTGAAATTGTATTTTCTGTTGATGTTTTATTACTAAACTTTGGTACTGATAATTTTGTTTTACGAGCTTCGTTATAAAATAAACAATAAGCACATCTAAATGCTTTATTTTAGAATAAAAAAGAAAATATAATTAAAATTTTATCTTTAAGCTTATATTTAAAAAAACTAACCGATATATTCAAATTCTTCTCTCAAAGCCATTCCATTATGAAAATGGCAATTCTTACAAATTAATGCATATCTTTTTTGTTAAAATAGTTAAAATTTCTATCAAGGATTTAATATTTCTAGTTTATTTCATAATTTACCTATTATTTGGACCTTCTCCTATAATAAAGTCTAAAACTTTATCAAAAAAAGTTCTATTTGGAGTAATAATTGGTCTTGGTAAAATAGTTCTAGCTTGAGGTGTTGGCGCTAGATTATTAGAAGCTATCTGTTGAGATTGTTGTTGTTGTTGTTGAACTGGGCCTAATGTTTGTGTTGGGATTTGCTGTGATAAAGAATTAGTTTGATTTATGGTCGTATTATTAATTGATGCATTAGATCCAGATTTGTTATTTACAGTTGTATTTAAACTCGGATTAACAGTTGCATTTAAATTTAGTTTTGATGTGTTGTGTAAATGCTGCTGTTGTTGTTGTTGTTGTTGTTGTTGTTGCATATTTTTCACATTACGATGTACTAAATTTGTACCAGGAGCTTGTTGATTGTAGATTGTTTTGTTATGAGATGGAGTCGATGGTGGTGTTATACTTATGTCAACACCGCTACCAAATCTTTCTAAAATTTCTTTGGCTTTTTTATAAGTTTCATTTTCTTTAACATCTTCTAACTAATTTATTTTTAAAAACATTTTATTAAAAACAAAAAATTTAATTATAAAAATTAATTTACAATCGTCTTTTTTTCTTCTCTAAGATCTTCTAATTTTTTAGCTTTAAATAAAATTTTTTTATTTTTTAACTTTAGATTTTTTCATGTTAAAAAAATTTTACCATAATAAGTTTTTCTTTTAATAAAAAACCATTTTAAAAATCTTCTTAGCGAGTAAATTCTTTTTAAAATTAAAAATAATAAATTTAATTTTAAATATTGAATTTTTGAAAACAAATAAAAAATTAATATTACAATATTGGTGAAATCAAAAAAGGTACAATTGTTTTAGCGCGATCAGTTAGATTTTTAGGCAAGAGATAAAAATAATAAAAAGCTGCTCCGAAGATGTATAACAAAATAGAATAAAGAACTAGTGCACCTATATATTTTCTTTCATTAAGTTCATTTTTAAGTTTGTATTTTTCAAAGTCTTTAATTTGCTTTTTTAAGAAAATTTTATTGCAATAAAAATAAGTTTTTGTTTAAACTTGTTCATACAAATTTACCTTATCTATATCTTCAAGTGTCTCAATAACTGTTTTCTTTTTCTTTAATTTAAACAAAATCAATTATTAATATTATAATTAATATATTGGTTAATTGAAATAGTTTTAAAATACTCTAAATCTGGCCAAAAATGATCCAAATTTTGAAAATATACCGAATAAAAATACCATTTGAATTTTTAATAATATACTATTTAATAAAAATTTGTTGTAAATATTATCATAAGAGTCGATATTTTTATAAGTATTAGAAAAATATTTTTCAAATCTTTTTTATGAAAACAGTAGTTAATTAGAGAAAAAAAAAGAAAAGAAAAGCTAAAAATTATTTTTATTAGATATAAATGTTGCAATTTAAATTTGAATGCATGCAAATAAATATACATTTTTTTCTTTTTTTTATTTTTCCATAATATTCGATGAGTTTTTTAAAATACTGAATCAAATTAAATGACGTGTCATTTGTTTTTTAATAATAAAAACAAATTATCTTTATTTATGTAATTAGGTCTTTATCAGTCACATTTTATGGTAATAATTTCAAATAAAATTCAAACACCAATCTTTAAAAGCTTCATAGCAACTATTAGCTTCTTCATCATTTAAATCACCGGCAGATTTTAACCAATTTATAAATTTTAATCTATCTTTTTTTAATATTAAAAATTGGCTCAACAAATCACTAGCCTTTTGGTAAAAAAAAATTTACAGATTTTTTAAGTTAATAAAAATATTTTAAATTCCTACTTTTAAAAAACCATTGGCAGTTAATTTATTTGCTTGCTTCAAATTGATACCTGGAACTTGTGTTAATTCTTTTTGACTAATATTTTGAGTCATAAATTGTTGGTATTTATTTGAACCAATATCCATTCCAATAATTTAAAAAAGCTTTTATATTTAATAGTAAAAATAACTAAGTCAAATTAAATTTTTACATAAATTAAACACTCTTTGTAAAAAATTAAATTTAGTTTTATTTGAAAAAATATTTCTTTTGTATTAAACTTTTTAAAATATGTTAAAATAAAATTTCTAAACCAGCTGAATGTATGACCAAGTTAATGAATAATAATATTTTTTAAGCTATAATTTATCAATATGCTTTTGACTAGGTGAGGAATTCAATTTTAATATTGGTAAATTTTTAAGATAAAATTAAAATTTATTAATTTATTAAATTATATATTTTTTAATTTATCTAAGATTAACAACTAATACTATTTCTATTACAACTTTAAAAATAATTTTTTAAGTTTTAGATAACAAGTGAGTCAAATCAACAAGCATATAAGTTTAATTTCGAAGCTTTTAAACTGCTTTAAGTAACGTATCTCTAAAAAAGTATGTTTATAAAACTGGACCAATTTTATAACCAAATATTATCATATTTATATTATCAATTTATTATAATCAAGTTTTAATTTTTGCATAAAAAATAAAAGAAAAAACATTTCTTAGAAATTTTATCAAAATTGATAGTTTACAAATTATAGAATAATTACATTCGTTATATCCCAGAAGCCAATTCTTGTTAAGATCTTAATCATGATCTGAATCAGAATCATTTTATTATCCTAAAAAGAACTAGATTCGTCATAGAAAAATATTTTAATTATAATAATTATTAAAAATTTTTATAAAATTTAATATTAATATTCAATTTAAAGAAGAAAAGGTAACTCAGAAGTTTTTTCTTCTTTTTTTCTTTCCTCCTTGGAAAAGATTCTTCTTAAGAATTTTTATCTTATTTTATCTTTAAAATTCATATACAAGATCTTAGAAGATCTTAAAAAAATATTTTAGAAAAAGAAAATATAAGAATCAAAATAGAATCTTATCCAAGATCTTTCAAATATCTTTATATTTAAGCATAATCTTATTTAAGAACCTTTTCATGATTCTTATTATTATTCTTAAATATTTTTTTCTAAATGTTATATAAGATTCTTAATTCTCTAAACAAGAATCTTATCCTCAAAAGATCTTGCAAAATCTTAAATAAGAATTACCACATGGCATTCTAAAAGAATAAAACTATATGCTAAAAAATTAAAAATATTTATAGTTCAAAGTGCATGTAAGTTAGTCAATGCGATAATCTTGAATTTTTGGAATTTTTTTTTTTTTGATTATATAAATAGATTCAATTTTTGAAATAATAAATATTGATTTGAAGCTAAGCTAAAAAATTATGGTATATATATATATATATGTATTTTTTTTTAAATTTTCGTTTAAATTTTTAATATACAATATCGCTAGAAACAAATTCTTCACCATTTGAATCGAAGTAAGCCTTTAATTCTGCATCATTTAACGTTTGTACGTTATTTACAATAGCTAGAGCTTGTTCATATGATATTAAACCTGACGTATCCGAAGACGTAACTAATTGTCCTTCGAATCTTGAATTATCATACGATAAACCTAATTTTCTTAAGTATGATTTATATTTAGACAATCCATTTTTGTCTAAATCAACTAATCTTAGAGCTTGCAAATCACCTTCTAATTCTGGTAAATCTTGATCATAATCAACCTCAGTCAAAACATTATCCGGAGCACCGATTGTTCTAGCAGCCTCGACGAATTCTTGGTGACTTAATAAAATATTTCCATGTTGTTTAACGTATTCACTTGGGTCGGCTTGTTGCGTACCTAAATCTTTTAACTGATGAATTATTTCAACTTGCGATTGAATATTTAAATTTTTTGCATCTGTCTCATCTGGTTTGAAAACTGTTCTTTTTTTTTGCTGTTTATAACCTAACCATTTTTCTAAAAAGACTTGTTGTGGTTTTGGTGGACTACTTGGTAATCTTTCAACAACTACTTTTCTAGTTGATGGTGATTTATCTAGAACGTTAACTATTTGTTCCGAAACATTTTTTGGTGATTGAGATGATATTTCACGTAAAACTAATGGTGCTGGATTATCTAGTTTTGGTGGATCTTGTCTAACAACCAATGGTGGAGTTGAGCGTCTTTTTTTTTTTTGCAATTTTTTGTTGACTAAATCTTTACTAATAGAATTTTGCGTAGCTTGTGGTTCTAAAAATCTGTATTGAACTTCTTGTAGATTATTTAAATTTTCAGATGGTTTTAAAACTATTGGGTTTTTATCTTGGCTTGATTTATACTGATCTGGTGGTAAAAGTTGTATAATTTCTAAAGAATTTGCATTTAACATAGCAACAGGCGAATAATCTTGGCCATAATTATATAAAAAATTTTGATTATTATATGAATACATAATTTTGAAAAATTTTCAAAATTTATTTTATAATATCTACTTGTTTTTTTTCTTTATAAATTTTTAAACACAAATACTCCTACAATCAATAAATACAATATTTAATAAAAATGATTTTAATACTTTATAAATTTTTCATATTTTTAGAAGTTTTGATTAAACAAAAATACAGGTAAAATTGGAGAAAAATTAAGATTTGATAATTTGATTTTTAATATATTTTCAATTATTAAAAATCTTGTTTATAAAATATAATCAAGCACCTTTTAATTAAATTTTTAATTTTTTTTTTTTTATATTCAAATTAAATTTAATTTATAGTTCTTAGAAATTAATTTAATTTGAAAAAAAGTAATTAGTCTCAATATAAATAAAATTGACATTTAATCTAAATTTGCATCTAAATTAAAAGAAAATTGCAATGACTCATTCCCTAAAAAATTTCAAAAATTTATTTCAAAATACTTTTCTTATAAAATAAATTTAGATTTTTAGCTTAATAAAATAATTTGCTTAGTTAGGCAATTTTGAAATATTTTATTTAAAATACAGTATAAAATGTATATAAATAAAAACAAATCGATTTAAATATCAAAAATAAGCAAATTGCTTAATTAGTTTTTGTTTCGATTAGATCGAATATTCTTTTAACTTTAGTTAAGTTTACTTAAATAAAAAGATATATTATCATATTTTTTTTGTTTAAAAATATTTCTCATTTAAACCATGAAATAAAGCAGAAGTTATTATTCTTAAAATATCTTTTAATTAATCTGAGATAATTTTTTTTTTACAAAAATTCATATCAAAGTTCGATCATCTTTTAGCTGTGTAAAGCTCAAGAGTTTTTTCTTTATAATCAAAAACTCAAATATGTGCTTCTTAAATAAGTCCAGCTGGTACCTTTTATTTTCGAAATGATTAAAAATGAAAAATTTTATTTATTATTTTTGATTTTGATTAGATAATATAGACAAACTATACTTATTTTGAAATGCCTTGATGAGCTTAAAATGAATATGATGTTGGTTTGATCATGGCCATTAGAAAATATCTTTTTTTTTCTGAAAGAAACTTTCTAATTGAGTCTATTTGCTAAATAAAATAGCAGTTTAACTTGAATCTATTCTCACTTGATTTTATTAACTTCTTTTAATAAAAATTTGTAAATTTTAAAAGATTTTTGAATAAACTCCATGAAAATATATTAAATTAAATAAGCTAAATAATTTTAAAATATCTTTATAATTTGAAACTAAGATAATAATAATTAATTTACTATTATTATTCATATAAATTTTTATCGAAATAAAAAATTGAATACAATTCATTTATATCATATAAATAATACATTTCATTTTATTAATAAAAAATTTCTACTTGGAATTTTTTTTATAACTGAATGAATTTAAAATATCCATAAAAATAATTGATTGTTAAATTATAGTCTTAATCTTGGTATTGATTTATTAAATTTTATTGCAGTAAAAAAAAAATTAACTACAATCCATTAAAATATAATAAAAAAAAAAAAAAAGATATTTTATTTTTAAGAAAAGCTATTAAAATAAATATTCTATTTGAATTTTAGTTAGTTTTTTTTTTTTAAAGATTAATAGGTATAATAACATAGAATTGATAATTTAAATAAAAATTAGCTCTAAAATTAAAATTCAGGGTTATTTTATGATTTTTTTTAATAATAATAAATGTTTTCTTCTTGAGCTTCCAAATTTTTGGAATAAAATTACTTTTTTTATTAAAAATTCAAATCATGATTAATACAATTGTATTTAGATTTAAAATGATCATTTTTCATTTTCAACTCAAAAATAAACTTTATATTAAGTTATAATAATATATATTGTCCAAAATTAAATTTTAAATTTAACATTTAGTCAAAAAATCACGTGAATCAAAGTTAATAAATTTTCAACAACTAAATTGTATGGTAGTATATAGGCAAAAATTTTTTTTTTTTTAATTTTTAAATATTTTTCTATTTTTTGAATAAAATACAAAATATATATATTTTATATTTTAGCTAATAAATAATAAATCAAAAATCTTCTTCTTTTTTTTTCTTTTTTATATTTACCAGATATTTATTTAAAATTTACAAAACAAAATAAAGATTTAAAGTTATTTGTATTTTTTTTTTTTTTTAAATTATCAAGTCTTTCATTTATTTCAAAAGTTAATATAATTAACAGTTTTACAAGTCTTGAATTCAATCAAACAGATTTTTTTTTGTTTCTAAGCAAAGAAAAAGAAAAAAAATAAACTAAATATATTTCTTTTAAAACGATTATCTTCAAAAAATTATCTACTAAGGTAATTGATTGATATTGTAAAAAAAAAAAATTATTTTCAAAATTTTTTTTGATATTCTTTTCTTTTTTGTTTAAACCTACATTTAAGATACTAGTTTTTGAGACATATCTATTAAAAATCGAAATATATTTCTTTTTTTTTTTTTTTATTTTTTTTATCAATCATAAATAATACAAAAATCAATTAATAAAATAATTTTATAAGGAAACTAACCATTAAACCTAAAGGCTTTAATTATCTAATTTATCAAGGAAAGAATTTTTTTCTCATTATCTTAAAATAATGGTTCACAAAAGATGAATTATAATAATAATAATAATAAGAAAATATCTAATTTAAAATGATGTAATAATTAAGGCAGACTTACTTATTTTTTTCTCATTTCTTTATAAATATCGATTCAAATATCTTTAAATTAAAACAAATTTTTTTTTAACAAAATAAAATTTAAACAATTTGGCTTTATTATTTTTTAGATAACAAACAGAAATGTTTAAGTTTAATTTTGAACTAGATAACGAAGAAAATCAAATTATTAATAACAATAATAATAATAATAATAATTACGATAATCATAATGATAATAATAAAGACGTTTCAAATAATCAATCAGAAGAGAATTTAGACAGTTTTGTAATAAACTGTGGTATTTATAGTTATGAAGATTTAGAAACAGAAATAAAAGAAAATAATTCTAAAAAATATTTTAAATCTTTTTTATTAGGAAATAACGCATCAATAGAATATATTGATCCGAACCGAGTAGAATTCAATCAGAATGATTATTTAGCTATAATAAATAAGACTCATGATGTAGTTAAAGGAAAATACGAGGGAGGTTTGAAAGTGTGGGAGTTAAGTGTCGATTTGGCACGTTTTATTTACAATATAAATTTTATAGATTTAAAAAAAATTTGCCATCAAGAGCCTGAAATTGATCGACTAGTTTTAAATGATTTAAACTCAGTCAAGGATTTTTTCGATTATTTTTTAAATAATCATTCAGGTGAGTTTAGAATACTTGAGCTAGGCTGTGGACATGCTTTACCATCTTTGGCAATTTTAAAGCTATTCGATGATTATCTAGACAAAAATAAAACAAACAATTCTAATTTGAATATAATACTTTATTTGCAAGATTTTAATGAGCAAATAATTAAGGATATTACATTTGAAAATGTAAAAAATTTTTTTAAAAATAGTAACTATACTAACAAAACTAAATATAAATCAAATATTAAATTTGTGTACGGGGATTGGCGTCATTTATTCGAAAAAAAATTATTTCCTGATAATTATTTCAATTTAATACTTACATCAGAAACTATATACAATTCGATCAATTATAAACACTTGTTAAATTTATTTCAAGTATGTATTTTAAATGATGATAAATATAACAATAGTAATACTAACAATAGTAATAATAATAACAATAATAATAATAATAATAATAATAAAAAATTGGATGAAAACGAGAATAATAACATTAATAAATTTAACAATAAAGATGAAAATGAAAAAGAACAAGTAAAAGAAGAAGAAGAAGAACAAGTAGAAGAAGAAGAAACAAAATTAAAAAAAAAGATTAAAATTTTGAATCAAAAATCTTTTATATTGTTAAGTGCCAAAAGCTATTATTTCGGATGTGGTGGTAATTTGTACGAATTCTTAAACATAGCTAAAACGAGTCCTTATAAATTTAGAGCTTCAAATAACATTCTTTTCGATTCGACTATAGATCCATATTTTGCAATTAATGATGATAAAAATGATAGGAAAATTTTAACTTATAAATCAAGCATAGAAGAAAAAGAGGCAGAAATAGATGATAAAGATGATAATGAAAAAAATAATCAAGATAATATTAATAATAATAATTCATCCTCTTCAATGTTTTCTTGTATTTCTAAGATTTCAAAAGAAATAATTAAAATATATAATTAAATAATTAGATTTCAAGATGAATTGAAATTTTAATTTCAATTCAACCATAGTAAAAATTTTATGATAATTCCACTTCAATCAGAAAAATAAAAAGAAAAATTAATATATATATATATATATATATATATTAATAATAAAAGCATAATACAATATTTAAGTTTTTTTTTTCTTTTTTCTCATATACTACTGTATATTAATAATAATTACAAAAATGATCATTTAATAAGATAAGCTGAGAATTCAATAAAAAAGAAAGAAAAATATTCCTACTCCAAAAATTCCATTAAAATATTAAAAATATTTATCAGAACCTTTTTGTTTTATTAATTGTTTAAAACCTCTAGATTTTAAAGTTTTATTATTTTGTAAACTTTTTAAAAATAATATTAAATATATACTTTATATATATATATATACCTGTTTTAGATTAAGAGTTTTTTTTTTTTTTTAGAATTTTTTTTTTCAAAAGTGTTTTTAAGTGAAAAATTAATTGCTTAAATTATTTAAAGCTGCTTTAATTGAAATTTTTTTTTTCTTAAATTGATATGTCAATTCAAATTTTATGCTACAACAAAAATTAAAAATTTTTTTTTTTTTTCTAATATATTTTATAATTTGAAGTTTTAATTTAGAACTTGACAAATATTGATAGCATCAAAATCAATTTGTTTTTAAACATACTTTAGAGATCTATTATTATTATTATTATTATTGATTAATTATAATATCGAGGATTAAATATTTAAATATTTAAAAGAGAACGAAATATTTATAATATTAAATAAATGAAAAAAATATTTTAATAATAAATTAAATAAAAACTCAGTTTTATTATTATTTTTTTTTTATTTAGTTATTTAATTCAAATATGCCAAGTGAGTTTGAAATAAATAATATTAGAATTTTTCATTTATTTTCGTATATTTTCCTTATTGCTTTATTTTATTCCATAAGATTTAATGTTGTTGGTTTTAGAAATATATATAAGTGGCATCCTTTTATTATTATTATTATTATTATTAATTACACTCGATTGAAATAATAATTAAAATTATTTTTTTCCTGATTGTTATTTAAGATTTAAAATAAAAAATGACGAAAATAATAAATATTTTGAAATTTTTAGTATTAAAAAAAAGTAAAGAAAAAAAAAGTACTAATGTTAAAAACTTAATTGCAATCGAATTTGAATTTCTCAAAAAAAATTTTAGTATTAAATAATCAAGCCTATTTAACTGCATGTTCCTTCCATATAAAAATAGTATAATTTTTTTTTTTTTTTCTAGAAAATAGAAATTTTCTCAAGTGATTTTAAATTAAAAAATAATAGCTAAAGGTAATATTTAACTAGTTTGTTTAATTCAAATTTAAAATTCTTAATACAAGTTCAATTTGTTGGGCTAAAATAATAATTAAAATCAAAATGATTATTTATTAGCTTAATAAATTAGAAAAATAAAATACATATATATATATATATATAATACATGGATTTCATGATCAATTAAACTATTTTTTGGGCAAAAGGATACAGGAAGTTGATTTAATTATTGTAAAATTAAATAAGACAAATAAATCAATCAATTTTTTTATAATATTGTTGTTGACTTAAATAAAAATAAAAAAAAAAAAAAAAACTTAATTAATTTCTAATCCAAATAGAACCAAAAACAAACAACAACAACAAAAAATTCAATTTTTCAATTTGAATTTTTAAGATTTTAATAAAAAAGTTGTTTATTTGAAAGCAGCTATTTTTTTTTAATTAAACATTATTAATTAACTAATAATTTTTTATTGAATAAATAAAAAAAAAGAATTTTCTATTACTCCAAGTTTAAGGTTTCAAATAAATGAATTATATAAATAGATGGATTTAGTTTTTTTTTAAAAAAGAAAATCAATTTTAATCTTATTAAAATTTTAAGGTTTCAAATAAAATTTTATTTTTTAAAAAATTAAAATATTTCGATTCAAAATAATTTGTATGCAAATAACAAAATAGAAATATAAATTTTAAATATAATTTTTTTTTTGAAATAATTTTTTTATTTTCAAGAATAAAAGTAAGCCAGCAATTTATCTTATCTTATCAATAAATTGCATAAAAAAAGAAAAAACTTCTAACCGATTTTGAAACAAAGTAAGTTTAAGTGGCAAATAGCTTTCATATCATTATTATTATTATTATTAACAATTATTTAATAACCTTTTTGCATTGTTTAAATATCAAATTGATGTAATAGTCTATTTGAATAAACAACTTTTTTTTTTCAATTTTTTTTTTTCTAGTTGTTAAATTATAAATGTTAAGGATTCTAAAATGAATTAGAACTAAATTGTTTTCATTTTCATTTCTTTTAACACTAATGTTTTATTTAGAAAAAAAAAAAAATTCATAATAGAGTTTATAATTTCATGTAAATTTCAACTGTTTATTTTGTAATTTAGAAATCAAATAAAAAAAAAAAAGAAGAAAAATAGAGAAAAAAAGTTTTTAATTAAAACTCAAGATATTAAAACTAAAATAAAAAAAAAAAAAACTTTTAAAAAAAATAAAAATGGATCTATTATAATTGAAATAACAATTATAAATTTGAATTAATATTTAAGATAAATCAAAATTTTTTTTTATTTTTTTTATAATCGGATAGAACGATTTAAGTAAAAAATCAATAAATAAAATAAATATTAATAAATATTTCATATTCAAATATATTTTATTTCAAGATTAAATTAAAACTATATATATAACTAACTATATATATATATGTATAGATTTGATGGGTTCTAAATTTGATGATTGATTTCAATAACACATTATCACATAATTTTTCTAAGGCCTTAAATGAATACGGTTAGTTTTAAACGAAACTAATCGTTTCACTAATCCGAACTAATTCATTTCCGAACTAAATTCCAAATTAATTTTTTTTTTTTTAAATAAAAAAAAAATAGATTTGAAATTTAATGCAAAAAAATATTTGTACAAACACATTTTGTAATTTTTAAAAAATTTAATTTCTTGTTTATTTAGTACCAAGGTACAAAACAGCCGGATTTCTAAATTTCAATTTTAAAAAAAAATCAAGTTTTTTTATTATTTTTATTATATCTAACATAAATAAATATTATTATATTATTATTAAAATATAAACTACTCTTAAATTTCAAATATAATATGATCAAATTTCAAATTAAAAAAAATAAAAGTTGATATTTAGTTATTTATTTGAATTATGCGAATTAAACTAAAGAGAAGAATAGAAATTAAAAATCAAAAAGCTTGTCTATTTATTGGGATATATATATATATATATATATATATATATTCATTTTTATTTTTTTTTTTAATATTTGTGTTTTATTTTAAATTTATGTTTAGGAAACTAAATTTTAGACATGTGCTCTCAAGAACTTACCAACAAAAAATATTTTTTTTTTGTTTTTTTTTATTCAAAAGTTTAAATTTTATGCTTAAACTAAATAATAAATTTTAATTAAATTTTTATTATTTGATTTCATTTATAAATATATATATATTTTATTTTTTTTATCTTTTTATGCTATTATCCCTCTTGATTTCAAAGTTGTTTAGTTATTATTTTAGTATTAGTATTTATTTCTATATTAAAACTAGTAATATTAATTATAATAACTTTTATTACTTATTTGTTTGTTAGAATACAAACAAACAAATTCAGGCATGCGTAGATTTAATTTATTTAAATTTGTATTTCGTTTTAAATTTTACGGTTCAAACATTTTCAAAATATTAATTTATATTTTAAAACCAAAATATATAAAATGAATAAATAAATAAATATAAAACAAGATAAATTTTTTTTTTTTAAATTATTTGAAAAACATAAAAATCAAGTTTTTTAATTTTTTTTAATTTTTTAATCCTTAAATTTTTATCTTTATACAAAAGGATTAAATTTTTAAATTTTTTTTTTAAAAAAAAACATATTTTTGTTTTTATATATTATATTATATGATATATATATTTTTATTCCAGATGGTTTTGAATCTTAATTAAATATATGTATATATATATATGTAGATATATTTGTATATATGATGAGGTGATATTAAACTTGAACATAAAAATAATAAAAATATATTTTAACTTAGCTACAAGTGATTGTAATTGATATTTACAACAAATGTTTATAATTAAGCCAATAACAACAAAAATAATAAAGCCAAAGTGGAATTCTAAATTCTAAATATCAAAATAAAAAAAAAAAAGTTTTCTATTTTTTTTTTTTTTTCAAATATTTATTTTTGTTTAATGTTAAAATTTTAGTTGTAAAATAAATAAGCTTGATATTTAGTAATAAGGATCTCATATTAATTACAATCATATCAAAAAAAAAAAAACTTAAACCATCAGTTTTTATTTATATTTGTATTGTTATCTTCAGAATTATCAGAGATATTATTATTATTATTTGTATTATTATTATTATTATTGTTCGGCTGTTTATAAAACTAGAAAAAGAAAATAATTAAAACAATCAAGCTGAGTTGAATCAAGAATAGAACAACAACAAAAAAAAAGTTCCAAATTATGAATGCTTATAAAGTTTTTTTGTTTTTTTAGATTTTATTTACTTTAAGCAGCAGTATGTTTATAATGTCTGTTCATTTAAATTTCTAAAAGCTGACTTAAAAATCATTTTTTTTTTTTATATTTTTTATATTTTTTAATTAAAAAGAAAAACTTGTTTTATGATTATATCAATTCATTTGTATATATATATATATATGAATTACTTCAAATATATAAATAAATAAATAAATAAATATTAACTTGTGTTCAATTAATTCATTATTAATTGAAATATCGACAAGTTCTAAAACTATTTTAATTAATATTTTATTTAACAAAAAAAAAAAAATAAAATAATAATAATAAAAAAAAGAAAATTGGTTTTATATTATTTTAGATTCTTTAGGCGTTTGTATTTCAAATTAAATCAATTCTTCTGGTATTATGATTATTGTTTATTTTTTTTTTTTTTTTATTTTTTAAAGAAACAATAAATGTTATAACTTTCAAAAAATATAACTTTCAAATTCTTTTATCTGTTTCATATTTATATGATCGCCAAAATACACATTTAATCAATTAATATTAAAGAAAAAAATCGATTTAAAAAAAATTAGCTTTAAATTAGCTTCAAAATTTGGTTCAGAAAATAAAAAAACAAAATTAAAAATTATCGTAAAATATAAAAATAAAAAAGAAATTTCTTTTAAAAAGGAAGTTGAATTTAGAATTTAGAATTTAGAAAAACAAACTGTCTTTAATTCAGATCTTGAAAAATTTATTTACCTGATTTTGAAAATTTTATTTTTATTTTTTTTCTAGAGATTAAATTTTTAGATAAAATTTAAAAATAATTTAAAAAAAAAAAAAAGAAGAATTAATCTTATTAGGATATAAGAAAAATTGACATGTTTTGGTTTCTTATTTTTTGATGGTCTTAAGTTTCTTTATTTATTATTATTTACATAAAACGATTTTAAATCATACAATTTCTTTCTGAAAGAAAATAAAAAATATATAAAAAACATATAAAAAATCGGATAAAATTGACAAGGAAATTATTTCAAAGTTATCAAATTTTCTTAATCAATAATTTTTAATTATATTTTTGTTGTTTTTGTTGTTGTTGTTGTTAATAATAATAAATATTTTTATAAAAAAAAAGAAAAAAAAATTATCATAAGCTATTTGTAAGCAAATAGTTAGTTCTTTATTTCGATTCTCTCATACAAAATCGCGGAACTCGAGGAAGAATTAGCTGAAAACTAATTATCAGGAATAAATATTTACACGTAAATAAAAATTGCATTCTTTATCTATTTTCTTTCAAACATGATTTTAAAAGAAGCAGAAATAAAATAAAAATATATATAAATTGACTAAGCTAATATTTTTCTTAATAACTTGTCACGAAATTTAAAAAAAAAGAAACAAAAAAAAAAGTATCAAAATAATGATGTTATTTATTTTTCTTTATTGAAATTTAAGTAAAATAAAAATATAATTCTGTTTTTGTTTTATAATTAGATTTTATATATATTTTTTTTTAATTCTAATTCTTCTATATAAAACAAATTACACTTGTGAAATTTCAAACTTGAAGTCTAATGAGGAAATTAATTATTATTATTATTATTATTATTATTTTTTGTTTCATTTAATTCAAAACTCAATTTTCTGAAATTCTTGAAAGATTTTTGGAAAAAAATATGAAATATAAAATAGAAATTTATATTTTATTTTTAAAGTTGGTTTGTTTTATTATTATTTTTTTGCTCTTTTTGTTTTTTTTTTGTTTTTTGATTCAAATTAGAAAGGATAAACTTGGGATTGAGGTGTTTATAATTATCTTTAAATCAATTTTCAAGCCCAAAATAAACACAAGAAAACTTTATTGTTGGCAACAAAAAAATTTTCTTTAATTTATTTTGACAAGTTATGTAGTAGTAGTTTATTATGATAATATTTAATTCATATAAATCAAAATTATTTTTTTTTTTTTTTTAATTAAAATTTCTTTTTTGATATCTGAAAACATAATCAATCAAATAATTAGGCAGTATTATATTTGAGGTGCAATTTTTATTAAAAAAAAAAAATAAAAAAATTTCAAAAAGGAAAAATTATTTAAAAATTAAATTAAACGGAAAAAACGGATATTAACCAAATGACACGAGAAAATATAGAAAAATAGAAAAAAAAAAATTTTAATTTTTAATTAAAAAAACCAAGAGTAAATATTTGGAATGTCAAAAAAGCAAATCTACGATAGAATTATTATATTTAGTTTCCTAGAATTTCTATTTTAATAGAGTTTTCAAGTCTGAATCAACACACATGTTAAAAATCTAAACTATAAACAATATTTATGAATTTGTCTATTTTTGGAAAAACAGAAGAGAAAATTGTTTGTTGATTAATCGATAGATAATAGAGATCAATTAAGAAAAGAATTTAAATTAGATTTTAAAAGCAACAACAACAAAAAAAAAAGAAAGAAAAAAAAAGAAGAAAATAATTTCAAAATTTTTTTATTATATTGTATTAAATTAACAATCTTTTAAAATCTAGAAAAAAAAATATAATTACAATATATATACAATATATATATCTATGCACTAATCATATGTTTTAATTCAAATCATTCAATTCGTTTATTTCAAATTGAATGAATTGAATCGCAATCGAATCTCTTAATTAACAAGATAATTTAAGTTTGTTTTTTTATTATTATTTTTTTTTTTTTTACTTTAAGTTTAAAAAGTATAAAATATCTATAAATACACGAATTCATATAGATATTCTTTTTATATTTTATTAATTATAACTTTTTAGATATAAAAAAATAAATTTTGTTTTTATCGAGTTGTTGTTAAAATTAAAATTTAAAAAACACATTTAATATTTAATTTAAAATAAATGAAAAAAATGGATAAATCTAAATAATATGGTTTTAAAATTTCAATTAATAAAGTTAAATAAATAAGCTAAATTAAATCCTCTTCCTGAATTTAATTTTTAAATAATTTACAAAAATAAAATTTAAATTAATAAATTGATTTATTAAATTTCCAAACAACGTCCATAAATAGCACAAAAATGGAAAATAATACTAGTATTAGTAATAATGTTAATCTCAATTCTGCTACTATTAATAATAATAATAATAATAACATCAACATCAACACAAATAGCAATTCTGTTAATAAGCCAGAAAATTTTATTACAGTTCGTTTGTTAATGCAAGGAAAAGTAAATTATATATTTTTTTTTAAACAAATTTCAAATACATATTTATTTTTATTTTTTTTATAAATAAAAAGGAAGTTGGAAGTATAATTGGAAAAGTAAATTTATAATTTTCAATTTTAAATATTTCAGTTTAAATTAAAGAATTAATTTAGATTTATAAAATAAATAAATTAGTTGAAAATTTGAGACAATTATAAATAATAAAATTTTGAATTATTAAAAATTAAAATTAAAATTAGACAAAATGATCTAAAAGCTAATTAAACAAAAACACGTATCTTAGATATAAATAGTCTGGGAATTTTTTTTTTTTTTTGTTTAATGAATGAAAATTTTTTTCTAATTTAAAATCCTTAATTAACCAAAATTAAAATTAAAAAAAAAAAGCAACTTTTTTTTTACATAATTGATTTTCGCTTAAATTGATTGCTTATTGATTATTCTGAAAATTAAAGTAGTAGTATATTTCAATTCTTAATAAGATTAATTAGCAACTGATTTTAATTCAAAATTCATTCTTTGATTATATTAGAATATTAATTAAAAATTTCTAATTTATTTTAAAATTATTATTCAGAAAGGAGATAATATAAAATCAATTCGAGAGCAAGTATATAATTAGAATAGTTTTAATTTAGCTTTCAAAAAAAAAAATTCTAACTAATTTTCTATTAAAGAGTGGTGCTCGGATTACAATATCAGATGGCTCTACTCCGGAACGTATAGTTACAATAAATGGTGTTATTGAAAACGCAAACAAAGCTTTTACAATGATATGCAAAAAATTTGAAGACGATTCTAAACAAACATGCAATGCAAACTCAATCCCTCCAATCACATTAAGACTAATTGTTCCAGCTAGCCAATGTGGTTCGATAATTGGAAAAGGTGGAAGTAAAATAAAAGAAATCAGAGAAGTAAACATTTTTAAATTAGAATTAAAATCAAAAGAAATAATTTATTAATTAATTTAAAAATTTGTTAAAATTTAAAAGCAAACCGGTGCAAGTATTCAAGTTGCAAGTGAAATGTTGCCTGGTTCAACCGAGCGCGCAGTTACAGTGAGTGGAAAATTCGATTCAATAGTAGAATGTTTTAAAATAGTGTCTTCAATAATGTTAGAAAGCCCGCCAAAAGGAGACACATTATCGTACAAACCGAGACAAGTTGCTACAGCAGCTTCTCCAATTACAGCACCGATTGTATTTGCTCATGGCCAAGCTTATCAAATACAAGGGCAGTATGCTATTCCTTTACCACCTCATGAAGTTGCAAAGTTAATCCAAATCGGAGCTATTAGTCAAGTTCAGCCAGCTCCACCACTAACACCTGGTAATTATTTTTTTTTATAAATTTTAAAAATAACAAAAATATTCGTAATTCTTATTCTTATTTAATATTGATAAAATTTTTTTTTTTATTTAAATAATTAAGCTTATTTTTATACATCTGAAAACGAAAGTGAGTTTAAGCTCATACAGTATTATTTTTTTTAAAAAACCCCCGGTTTTATTGTCATAGTATATCTTTCATAAACTAAATTTATAAAAAAAAAAATTTATGAAAGATTTACAAAATAAAAAAAATTATTTATTGTCTTTGAAAATTATTATTTTTTAAATATTTTAGTTTATTTTTTTAACAAAATAATTATCAAAAAAAATATATATATATATATATAAATATATAAATTTAAAAGAAACAAAAGTAGGTTTTAAAGCAACTTATGGCGCTTACCCTCAGTTATTGGCGCCTCCAATAGTAACCCCCTTACCTCCATCAGGTAACAAATATATTGATTAAACCATAATTGTACATTTTTATATTAAATTTTGTTTTTTTTTATTAAATAATAATAAATGTTTAGTTTACCTGATTAAACCTTTAATTGAAAAATTAAAAAAAAAATTTATTTGAATGATATATTATAATCATTCCTTCTAAATATTCTCTAATACTTATCCAAAAATATTTTATATTTTCAAATTTTCAACTTAATTTTAAACAATAATATATATTTTAAAGCAACTCTTATACACAATCAAACACCTCCACCACCTCCTCAGCCAGCACCGACACAATCGGTACAACCGCAACCAGCACAAGGATCAATGCAGTCTAATCCTGCTCTAGTAGCGGCTGCAGCAGCAGCAGCGGCGGCGGCAGCAGTCAATGGTCCTGGCTCAACAATTAGAACTATACATAATGTACAAACACATGAAATGAACATACCAAATGATTTAATAGGATGTATAATTGGTAGAGGTGGACAAAAAATAAGCGAAATAAGAATTATGAGTGGTGCAAATATAAAAATAGCAGATCTAGAAGATGGTAATCCAGATAGACATGTTAGTATTACTGGTACACCGGATCAAATTCAGTTGGCTCAATTTTTAATAAATGCAAGGTATTATTATTTGAAAATTCTCTATTAACTTTTTTTTTTTCATTAATTTTTACTTAATCTATCCCAAAACTAGTAGCTATTAAATTAAAGAGCTTTAAATGTTGTATGCTTAACTAAATTGCATGTTAAATAACTTATTTTTTTTTTCTATTTTAAAACTAACAAATTTCCTGATAAAAATTCTTGATTTCTGTTCTAAATATAATTGTAATAAAATTAAGTACAAGTTCATATACGGCTAGCTTAAATAGTAATAATAGTAATAGTATTGAACCAAATTTAGTTACATCTTCGTCTTATATTTCAATCGGAACAAATGGATCAAATACTCCTAGTTCTACTACTTCATCACCATTGTCATCAACTACAGTTGATTATAATATGAATCAAATTATTTTATCCGGTCTAAACGATCAAGAGTTTAATAATAGTATAACTAATCAAAATAATTATAATAATAATAATAACAATAATAACAATACAGCTACATCTAATCATTCATCTAATCAAGCTAACTTTGAGCATAAAGATATATTGATTAATATAGCTAATAATAATATACTAAATAGTCAAATTGAAAATTTTTATTTACAAAAACAAACATTAGTTTACCAAAATCATCTACAGATGATGCAACAAAATCAATTAATGATTTACCAAGAACAAAATCAATTAAATTTTAATCCACAACAATCAAATTTAAATCATCAATTGAATTCAAAACTTAATTATGATTTATTACTAACTAAATCTTCTAGAGATTTAAAACGAAACCAAATTCATTATAAACCTTATTAAAAAGAAAGCTTCTTTTTTTAACAGTGTTTTTAAGTATTCAAACCATTAGAAAAAAAAAAATTTATATTTATATATTTATGAAATTCTCTTAATTTTTTTTTTTAATTTGTAAATTCATATTATCTTTATATTTGTTTTAAAATATGCATGAAAAATGTTCCAAGTAAATAACCACCAGCTTTGGTTGCAATAATTTTGGAAAAAAAAATTTCAAACACGAGTTGTAATTTTTATATTGAAATGGAATTCTTATTAATGTTTAAAAGCTTGTTATTTATAAATTATTTTTTGGATTATTTTTTTAATTGTTTTAAATGTCATTGATTATTTTTTTTAATTTAAATACTTATATATATTAAAATAAATATTTCAAAAACTAAATTCTTTTTTGTTATAAATATTATACCTAAATATTATACCCAATTCTATACCTTATCCCAAATGCACGTTAAAAATAAACTCAAACACAAACCTTTTTTAATGCATGCTTTGAATTGATAAACAAAATAAAACTATCAAGTCTAAATTATATATTTTTTTTAAATTAATTTTAAGGATTGCAGCCGAACTTGGAGGACTTTTAGTACCACATGTTAATGTTGCAGCAATTTAAAAGAAATACTTCTAGTTTTAATTTTTTCATTTTAAATATAACAGCAAGAACAAAACAGCAAATGAATTTAAAAAGGCATCTTTATTATTGAATATATTTTTGAAATTATTTTTTATAAAAAAAAAAATTAATTATTAAGCTTATAAAATTATTTGAAAAAAAAAATAGTCAATTTTGTAAAATCTAATTTATATGTTATTATTTATTATTATTAATTGAAATATGAAATTTATTAATTGTTAAATTATAATTGTAATTTTTTGTTTGTTTATTAAAAAAAAAAGCTGAGAAAATATTTAAATTTTTTATTTAAAAAGTTTTAAACTTATTTATTTATTTATCTAAAATTTATAGTCTTTCAAAAACGAAACTGAATGCAAATATATTTTTTATTATTTATTCAAAATTTTATATGCAACAATAGTAATAATAATAATAATAATAATAATAATCAAACATTATTAAAAAAGTACAGTGAAAATAAAATAATGATTTGTCTATGTTTAATTGTTGAAAATTTTTTTTTTTTTAAATTTCTATTTAATTATTAATTTACTAACTAATTACTTAATTATTCATTTTTTCTAAATATGCATTTTATATATTTTTTAATAAATGTTTTTTTTTATATTTCAAAAAGATTATAGAATAATAAAATTTAAACTTTTCAAATTTTTAAAATTTAAATCGCGGTAAAATTTTGAATCAAATTTATTTAACAAAACTTATATCATATCATAAGTTAAATTTAGAATTTATTTTAAATTAAAAAAATTGAAATTTGATAAAAATTTTTATTTATTTTTGCTAGTTTAAAGCAATTGATTGAAATCACATTAAGAAAATAAACATGTTATTTACAAAAAAAAATTTCAAGATTTTGGTTTAGTTATTAATTGTTAAAAAGTCTATTATAAAAATTATTTGAATAATACATAATAAATTGAAATCAAGGCTTTCGAAAATTAATATTCAAAAAGTTTTTGTATAAAAGCTTTTAATACTTTATTATTTATTATTAATTAAGGGCTTTTAAAATAAAAGAAAATTTTTATTAGGCTAAATTTTATTTAATTAATAATTATAAGCCTCAAGTATTAAGTATCTATCTATTTTAAAAGCTAATTTTTTAAGAATCTTTATATTATTTATATTTAAAGATTTCAAAATTCCTAGCTTTTGTTTTAAAGTAATTTTTTAACTCTGTATCTAGCTTATAAAAAAAATTACTTTAGTTTTTAGAAGCCTAGTATAATTTAAATTATTTTAAACCAAAATACAGGTAATAAATAAATAATTCGTTTCTAAAACTGATTTATAAAAATTTGATTTTTTTATATTTTATAAACAAACATTTTAAAATTAAATATTCTTTTCAGTTAGTCAGAAAAATATTATAAAGCCTATTAAAAATATAATAATACATTATAAATTTATATTTAATAAAAACTTACCTTAATTTAAACAATATTTTGATTATGTAAAAAATAAAAACTTGTTTAATATTATATGGGTTTATTTGAAAAATAAAATAAACAAAAAAAATTCATTATATTGAAAAGCTTTAAGCATGTAGAATTATGTAAACTTAACCTAATAAACCTGATAAGATTGATTGTAAAGCTGGTAAACCACCTTCAGCAACACCAGCAACTAATTGGGCAGCCATCAAAGCAGCTTGTTGAAGAGAGGTATTAAGGGCTGGAGCAACAACATTAGTTATAACTTGTTGAAGAGATTGAGTAAGAGCATCAATGAAACGTTGGTCAACATCTCTTTTGCCCAATAAAGCTTGTAAAGCTGGTAAACCACCAATGGCTAATGAAGCAGTTACTTGAGCAGCTAATTCGGCAGCAGTTTGAATTGTTTGTTGTAATGGTGGCAATAATACGTCTGTCAATAAACCAGATAAAAAGTCGGTAAAACCTTTAGCTAATTGTACTTCGAGTTCTGATTTAACTGCAGCAGCTGAAGCTGAAGCAACTAAAGCAACCAAAAAAACAACTGAAAATTTCATTTTTTTTTTGTTTTTGAATAGGATTTGTTGTATAATTATTTTTAATATATAAAATTAATTTAATTTTAAACCTAAATTTATATTAATTTTAAAAATTTAAACATATGGTTCATGGAATGTTATTTTTTTTTCTCTTTCGATTCATATTCGCCTACAATTTTCTATTTCTTATCAAAAAATTTAAAATATTTTTATTTCTCATCATTTTATAAAAATATATTGTTCTGATTTTTCCAAAAGAAAAAAAAAAAGATTTTATAAAAATAAATTTTATTTAACAAAATAAAGAAATAAAGACTATATTTTTTTTTAAATTTATCTACAGAACTTTTTAACAAAATAAATGAGAATTAAAATCAAAAATTGGATTTTTGGCTTTTAAAATGAATAACTTTTAAAATTGTGCTTTGTTAAATAAATGAATATAAATTAAAAAATTTTGAATGATTATTAAATTTTTATATCTTATATTTTGTTTTAAAATATAAAAGCCTATTTAGGTGCTAAAGGCTCCGAAGAATATAATTTTGCTTTTTCATTCAATTCTTTAATATATTCTTTTTTATATTCTTCAAAATTTGCTGGTAATGGTTTTGAATTTCCTTGTGTTATTATCCACGGATGACATAGAACATCTATAGCTTTCCATCTTTTTTTTTTGTCTACTACTAATAAATGATTAATCAAGTCCTTTGATGCTTTAAAAAATATAAATAAATTTAAAAAAAAATTTTTTTTATTCTTATTAATTTTTAATCAATTTACATTCAGACATTCCTTCCCAGTAAGGCATTAAATATTCGAATTCACCTGATTGAATATACCGGAATAATTCATCTTGGTTACGATCCAAACTTCGAAACTAATTAAAATAAAAACAAATAATTAATTATCCTTTAATTCAAAAATTTCAAAATAATTTACAGGAGGAAAACCACATAACAAAATATAGGTAATAACACCACAAGCCCACATGTCTACTTCCAGACCATAGCCGATTTCGGATAAAATCTCAGGAGCTACATAGGTCGGAGTACCACAAACAGTGTAAATTGGTTCTTTGACTTCCATGGCAAGTCCAAAATCGGCTAACTTAATATTTATTCTGTCATCTTTTTTTCTCATAACAAGTAAATTTTCTGGTTTTAAATCTCTATGCACAATATTTTTAGAATGTAAATAGAACAAAGCTTCACATATGTCTTGTACCATACATGCTGAGTCTTTTTCATTAAACTTAACACTTTGGCTTATCGCATCAAACAAATCACCTCCTTTCACCAATTCGGTTATCAAATAAACTTCTTCTTTGGTTTCATATTCTTCGTATAATTTAACAATGTTTGGATGATTACATGATTTCATTATATATATTTCATTTTCAATCATTTTTTCTTTACCCTTGTTTTTAAAATTAAATTAATTTTTTTTTTTTTTTTTATTAAAGAAATAAAAATAGGAAATTAATTTACCTTCATTTTAGATTTATCGATTATTTTAATTGCATATTCATGATCTGTTGATTTTAATTTAGCTTGTTTTACAACTGCGAAATTTCCATCACCAAGGGTTTTTAATATTTCATATTTTTCTGTTATATGTGAAAAATTTGAAATCTTTGAAAAAATAAAATTATAAAAACAAAAAAAATAAAAATAAAAACCGATTTATAATTGCATACTTGTCTATTAAGTTTTCTATTTATTTGGTTTTCTTTTTGAGTCGGTGATTCGATAGGTTTTATGTCTCTTTTTGGGACAGCTGGAGATTTAGATTTTGTATTTTGTTCTCTTGCTGATGGAAGATCTTCGACCAGTTTTTCCATATTTGATGGTGTTCTTTTGTCTTTGTTAATGTTCGTATTAAATTCTAATGAATCTTCTGGTATTGTTTTTGGTTTGAATTTTATTTTTCTCTTTAATTTTCCTTTGGCATTGCTATCTAATTGCGCTAATTGATCATTATTTTCGTTTATTATAATCGGTGAAACTCTTTTCGTATTATTAGAACCATTTGTTTTATTTAAATTATTCGAATTATTAATATTTTCTTTGTCCAAATCGATAAGTTTTCTTGATTCTCGTTTTTTACGTTCTATTTCAATTAATTTTAATCTTTCTCTTTGTCTTTGCAATTCCATATCTAAAACAACATCCGTCTCAATTACTTTTTTTTTTCCTATTTTTATTAAAAATTTTTTAAATTAGAAAAAATATTTTTCTGAAATAAAAATTTTTTGTATTTATACTCTTCCTTCTTCCATTTTCGTCAAATTCAACAATATAATTACTCTTTTTATCAGTTGAAACCTCACCTGGAAAAAAAAAATTATTTAATTATATTATATCATAATTTTACCATTATTATTATTATTATTATTTAATTAAAATTACTATCAGTGTTATATGCATTTTCTTTGTATGTTGAGAGCGAATTAGCATTTGATGAACTAGTTGCGTGATCTAAACTACTGTGTCGAGGTCTAGTACGAGATTTAGAACGAGTATTTTCCCATTCTTTGAATAAATTTTGTGTTCGTTCTTCATTATCAGGATAAATTTCTTGCAATAAATCTATAACTAGATAAGATTTTAAAGGCTCTTTGCCTGATACACCAATAAATATGTCATCGTCTCGGAAAAAATCCGATATTGCTTGAATTCGTTTGCCTCTTACATTGTACAATTTTCGTATTTTATCATTTTTCCATTGCGGTAGTCCAAACGCATCGGATATATCGCATATAAATTGTTCAAAGCTATGCAAAGCTTTACGGTTTAATAGTATAGTTATTTTTTTCCTAGGCCTATCCGTAGCTCGTATAACTGTTATTATTTTTGGTTTAGACCATGACTCGGATGCGTTTACTACATTTGCTTTATAATTGTTTGCTTTTTTAGTTGAATTACTTACAACAAAACCATTATTATTATTATTTGACAATATTGGCAGGGGTTTCCCATATTGTTTTGGCAAGTAGTAATTATTTGTTGTATGATTAACTGATGCTAATTGTTGATTATTCTCTTGTCGATTGTTTTGATTTACTAGTTTTTTTAATTAAAATTTTTTTAAACAAAATTTCAAGGGTTGAAAATTTTTAATTTTTTAAAAAAGGCTTTGACAATTTAAAATTAAATACCTGATGGTATAGAGGGTAATTTAAACAGTTTCGGAGTCAAATACATTATTGGTAATACATTTTATTTTTATATAATATGAAATTATTTTTTTTATTAGAAAATTAAATTAAATTTTTATTAAAAAAAAAAAAAACACTTTTAAGTTAAAATTATTTTTATTTTTTTGCATGCAAAAAATTTTATTTCTTTTTTAATTATATTTTATTTGATTAAACCAAATTAAAAACGCCATACATAATTTTTATATTTTGAATTTGAAATGAAAGAAGAAATATTATTATTTGGAATGTTTCTATTTGAATTTTTATAGAAATAATAAGAATAAAACTTTCTTTATTCTTTCCATAGTGACTTTTATGTAATATGTTTGAAAAATTTTAAAATTTAGAAATATTATATATTTTTTTTTTGTTTATTTTTCGAACCTATTATTCTTATAAAACATTTTAAAAAAAATATATAATTCTTATGTTTAATCAACTCTTAGAAAAATATTTTTTATTAAATAAATTATCCACTTATTAATAATTTTGAATTTCTTCCGTTAAATAAGCTTTGCAAAAAATACCTTTTTATTTATATTAATAATTGGAAAATTTATCAAAGAAAAAAAAAGTTAATATTTTATAAAGCCTTTTTTTGAAAGAATTTTGAAAGAAATTTTAAATTTTGATTTAAATTTTTACTTGGATTCCATAGTTTTTCATTATTATCACCATATTTTGCTTGTCTGAATGGTTCAAATGAGGCGCATACGTAGCTAGAACCATCGACAAGCTCGTCTATGTCATAAATTTCACGTCCACTTACTGGTGTATAGACTCGCCTCACACCATAAGGCAAATCAACGCTCCGATTTAAATCATTCATCAAATCTTTAAACGAATAATACCGATTTGGTGTTATAGTTACAAGTTTACCAGAGAAATATTTATCTCCGTTTTTATAAAATGTAACTTTTCGTGGTTTTTTATTCGAATTCAAATCCTTACCAATATTGTTTGAGCTATTTACATTCGAATTGCTAAAATAGTTGTGTTCGTCTTCCCGATACGAATCAATATTTTCTGTAAGATCGTACTTTTGATTCTCTAACAACGGAAGCATTTCTAAAGCTGCCATAACTTTCGAAAAAAGCTCTAAAATAAAAAAAAAAAAAATTGATTTTAAAAATAAAAATGTTTCAAAAAGAAGTTATAAAAACGCTTTTTATTTATTAGCTTTATTGCTTTAAGATATAAAAATGTTTTTAAATTTAATTTCAAAATATACATATTAAAAAAAAAAAGCCTTTTAAAAATTTAATTTACAGTATAAACTAATAAAACATGGAATCGATTTTAGTTGAAATAAAATTTAAAAAATTAATAATTTTTTTCTTGACTATAAAAAAATATTTACAGATTAAATTTCAAAAATCAAAATACCAAAATTTTTAAAATTAATAAAACAAAAAATAGTTATCCATTAATTCGAAATATAATATTATGTAAATTACCATACTATTTTTGTTGGAATGTCTTTTTAGTTTCTAATTTCCATAATAATAATAATAATAATAACAATAATAATAATAATAATAAAAACAAGAATTTCAAGAGATTTTTGAATATAACCCATTTTTTTTGTTGAAAATTATAAAATTTTGATAAATAAAAAGAAAATAATTATATAAGAAAATTTATTCTAAATATTTACCTTAGTTTTTGCTAGTTCTTTTGTTGTTATCATAGATATTTTAAATTACTTGCTAATTTTAAAATTAAATATTTTAAAATTTAATCTCTTAGTTTGATAAATATTTATTGAGCTTATTGATTTATAAATAGACTATAGCTTAATGCCAGGCTTAATATAATAAATGCTTTACGCAAAATATACAAATACTGTATTCTAAAAGTGTACTAGAATATTATTAATTTTTTACCTAAATAACAGCTTTTATTAGCTAGACTAGATCACAATTCAAAATTTAAAGTGGAAAAGTGTAGCCTAAGACAAGTTTAGACAAGGATCGGTGTACTTTTTTTGATAATTATCTTAAAAATTAAAAAGTTTCTATTCTTACCAACTATGTGATAATTTAGTATCAGGAACAAAACGAACTTATCTAGCTAGCTTAAAATATAACCAAATTTTATAATATATTTTAAATTCTAAAAACATTTTTATAGAGCATTGTAATTTTAGTTTATGAATTTTCATTAAGGATTATATTATATAATGACGATTTTTGATTTTGTTTCGAAAATTGAACACTTCAATTATAATTATATATTATTTTTCTATATATTTCATTTTATTTTTAATTTTTATTTTTATTTTCTTAGTTATAAACTGTTTAAATGCGTTTTCAATTTAATATAAAAATTGGTAACTATGAAACGAAATTGAAATATTTTCAAAAAAATAAAAAAAAAAAAAGAAGAAGGCTTTATTATTGAAGAAAAATAATATAGACATAATTCAGAAAATAAATAATAAAAAATCTATAAAACTAAAAATACCTTTTTTTTAGGTTTTAATTAAAAAAAAAATTGGTAAATAGAAGAAAATTTGTAATATAATAAAAAAAAAATAGAAAAATTCTTTTTAAAAATAAAAATATTATCCAATTAATAATTATTTATTACCTTCAAATATATAAATATATTTATAAAGAATTACTTAATAGGTAACAAAAATTTAAATTTTTCTATTAAAATTCTAACAAGTTTTAAAACAAACGGATTTATTTTTCAAGTCTTGTTGATATCAATTTCAAAATTTTTAATTCAAAGACCAAACAAGATCGATAATCTTATAAATATGAATTTTTTTATTTTTCTTTTTAAATAAAAGTTTAAATTGGTTTGTCCTAATTATCCAGAATCCGTATTAGTGCTAAAATGTAATTTTAACTTAAAAAAACAAATTTTAAATCTTGAGAAATTTTGATCAGTAAATATTAACAAGAATTTTTTTTTCTTTTCAGAAAGAATCACGAGCTTAATTTTAACGAATATTTAGAATAAAGCTTTTTAAAAACTAATCGCAGCTATAATCTTAATACGTCTGAAAATATTTTAATTCAAAATACTTTTAAATACTTGAAATCTTAATAAGAAAAAAACTTGGCGAATTTTATTATTAACCAGGCATGATTTATTTTTAATAAATGAAGCTAATTTCATTTTTTTTTTATTATTCTAAATTTAATTAATTTTAAATAATCAATCATTTGCAATTATATATTTTTTTTTTCTATTCACCTAAAGGATTAAAATAAAAAAACCAATTTAAAAAAAATATTTCAAAATGGAAATTTTAAAAGAAAAAACAAACAAACAAGAAAACTCTTTAACACAAACACTCAGAACATTGATTAAACAAAAAGAAGAAAGTTTGAAAAAAGCAAAATTAGAAAATCAAAAGTTGCAATCATTATTGTTCAAGCAGCAATGTTTATTAAACAAGTTAAATGAAGACAATATGAAATTAAATAAAAAATTACAATTAAACACATCTAGATATTTAAATGATTCCAACCAAAGCAATAATGAATTAAATGACGAGTAATTTTTTATTCTAAAGCTTTATTGGTTCAAAAATGAAAAAATTTTATTAAATTTTTTTAGATTAATTGAACAAAACAAGAGTCTCAAAGAACAGTTATTGTTATCTCAAAATTATGGTGCCAGAATGCTCAAAGATTTGAATGAAGTTAAAAAAAAATTGAAATTTATGTCAAATATTGTTCACAGATATCAGCAAACTAATCAATTTGAAAACAAGTTTTAGTCAAATTAAAAATCTAATTTTAAAAATTGGCCTTATTTTGTATAATTGTTAAAACCAGTTATGTCGTTTGTTGCGTTTTATGCCATAAGCTTTTGTGTTAAATATATGAAATTAAATAACTATATATATATATTTGTTTTTTTTTAATTATTTTTATCATGAATAAAAATCAATAAAATCTAATATAATATTTAAAAAAAAAAAAATTTTTTTTTAATTTTTCCTCTTTTATTCCAAAATTAATAATATTCGTCTCATTCCTAAATAGATTAAATGACCATTTATGATTAATTATTGTTTGAAAAAAAAAATTTATTTAAAATGTAAATTTTTTTTCAATTGGTAATTAATTTTTAAGTTTTGACAATCAGACTCTTTTTTGTAGAATTAATAAATCTTTTTTTTTTTTTTTCTTAAATAATGTTTAAACTTAATATCTCTTAAATTATATCAAAAATTGAAAAAGATAAAAAATAGTTTTCAAATTTAATTTATTTTTTAGGTTCTAGTAGTAGTAGTTGTTATTGTTGTTGTTGTTCTTTTATTGTTTAAGAACAAGTTTCCGACTGTTTTAATTGATTTTATATTGAAACATTGATTGATGTTATTTTTGAAATTTTCGATTTTTTAGAAGCTTGAATTCATTTTCAAAAAAGATTAAATTTAAATACATGCTTAGATAAAACCAAAAAAAAAAAAATTAATTTAATTAATGAGCAATTAAATAGACTAACTTATATCTTAAATTTATAAAAAAAAACTTAGTTAGTTTATATTTTCCTGTTAATTCTTACAAATTATTTCAAGTCATTTATTTAAAACACCAATAAAGAAATATAAATAAATAAATAAATAGATTTTATTTTTATATGATTATTATTATTGCTCGCGGGTAACTAAGTTTTATTTTTCTTTTTTTTAATATTAATAATAATAATAATAATAATATAAAGTGCTTGATGAAATAGAATTAATTTTTAATTAATCATTTGATTTTTAGTATTCAAAAACTATTTTTTTTTTGTTTTGTTTTGTTTGGTAAGAGATTCTTCTAAATAAAATAAAAATGAAAAAAAAAAAAGTAATATAAATAATAATCAATTGCTCAAGAGAGTTATATATATATATAGAATTTTAAATTAAGTATTAAAAAAGATAATTTATAATGATAAAAAAATATTATAAGTAATTTAAGATAGATAAACTTAGATTTTCATTAAAAATAATAATAAAAATAAAGAAATTTGCAATTTTAAAAATAAATTGTTTTCAAATTTGTTTTATTTATATTTGTTTTCTATAATTTAGGAAATTAAATGTTAAAATTTTAATAAAGTTTTTTTATTTAAAAGACATTTAAGTCATTTAAGTCTTTTAAATTTAAATACTATATCTATAAATATATAAATCAATACTAATTTATTTTTGATAATTGAAAATATTTATAAATTTGCATTATTATTAAATAATATTTCAAATATCATAAATAAGTGTTTTTTTTTTTGTTTTTTTTTTTTTAACTTTTTAAAATATGTTTTAATTAAAAATAAAGATAATAATAGTTATTGACAATATTGAGTTAATTATATAATTCTTTAAAAAAAAAATAAAATAATTCAATGTCTCAATCAGATATTTTAATATTAAATAAAAATAATTTTAAATTTCAAGGGTTTGAAACCAATTTAAAAAATATTATTGATTTAACAGATACAAGTAGTAGCAGTAATAGTAGTAATTTTAGTTTAAATTCTAATTCGAGTATTAATAGTACCGTTGGAAGCTTATCTAGTGATGATAATTATTTAAATAATGATTTAAATGATAATCAATTGGTTTTTTCAAATAACAATAAATTAACAAACATATCTAAAACTAATTTAAAATTTATTAAAAGCAATACTGAATTTTTATCTAAAAATTTTTTAAATAACAAAAAAGTTCAAATACCAATCTTAGATATGTCTTCGAATAGTCAAAATTTTAAGACATATTCTAACGATGTTCAAGCCAATATGCCACAACCAGAGTACGGTTTTAATTTAAGCAAAATACCAATTTTAATTGAAAACAATACTCAAAATCAGCAAAAACCTTCACAAAGATACAAAAAAATATCGAATCTAAAAAATAAAAATTCAAAACAAAATGAAAAATTAAAATCATCACTTAAATCAATTGATCAATATGAGCCCGATTCGCCAGTATCAGCAACAGTGGTTGTAACAGCGACAGCGACAACTCCAATCCTGAGAAATCATTCAATCAATTATTATAACGTTTCTTTGCCTAGAATGAGACCTTTATCAACACCAAACACTCATTCGTTTCATTCAGATAAAATTTTATTTGATAGACAACAACAAAATTTAAAGCACAGTAATACAATCAATTTTTTGGATTTAAATCAAGACAAATTTCAGCTAAAACACAATCCAAGATTAGCACAAAATCAATATAATTTAAGAAATTTGAAAAGTGATTATGATTTAAGATATTTGAATAGTAGAACTAGATACGAAAGTGATGATACTGATACAGATGATTATTATACAACAATTTTTAAAAGAGAGCCTAGATATTATAAAAAGCCTAGATCAGGCTCAAATAAGAATCCAACACAACCGGATAATTTCGAAACTTTGAAAAACAACAATGAACAGATTTACGTAAACCATGAGCCTAAAAGAAGATACTATCCTATTAAGCCAGTGAATCAATATCAACAAAACAGATTGAGTAACAATTTTAATGATGATGCATATACATTTTATCAACCCCAATTACCAGTAAATAATGACATGATGATTGAGAACACATCATCATTTATAAATAGCCCTATACATTTATTGATGAGTCATCATAAAAATCAAAAATTCTTGAAAAATCAGAAAATATTAGAATTAAATAAAAATTTAGATAAAAATGAAACATTTATGCAGAGCGATAAGTTAAATGATTCTCTAATCAATTCAAATCAAGAAGCCAATTTAAGACAAGAAAGAAAAAGCATTAAGGCTTTGGAATCGAATAAAGATACATTTGATTTTAAAACAAGGAATTTAATTGCTTTAATAATAATTTGTATATTCACAATTTCGTCTATTTATTTATTTGAAATATTCACTAGTATTATACGACCGAATTATAAACATTTAATTTTCTTAAAACTGAGCATTTTTATATTTAGCTTTCTTCTGGTAGTTTTGATGGGAATTAATCGCAATCAAAATAAAAAATCATCAATTAAAAAATTCTACTATTTTAATATATTTTTAAATAATTATTATTCAAACTTGAAAAATCTGCCTCAAATAGAAGAAGAAGAAGTTGATTTAATAAACAAAAATGTAAATAAAAAACGCAAAGTATCTAACGATTCAACCGATAATTCAATTATATCGCTAACAAATCAAAGAGATAAATTAATTGTTCGAAGTAATTCAAATTTAAATTTAAATGAATTGAATGATAGAATTAGTAATTCAAATCGACCAAAAGAATTTAATGAAAAGAATGATTATGATTTATTACAAGAGAAAAATTTTATTAATTCTAAACAAAAATCCAATATTTATACTCTAATTTTTAGTTTATTTTTAATATATTTTTGGATTTTGAGCTCTTATTTATTCGGCTATTTATTCTCAACATATTCATATTCATTTACAATCGCTAATAAAAAGTATGATCTGTTGCTTAATAGTAATTTAGGTAATTTTATTGAATGCATAACAAGTATTATTGGTGGTATTGGAGTAGCTTTGTTCATAAAGTATGTTATAATAAGTCTTTTTGAGTATTGCAATTCTGATCGTGATTTGAAAAAACAAAATTTAGATAATTATAAAGTTGGAATTGAAAATTATTCAGAAAATAGCCAAAGTAATTAAATTTAAAATTTAAAAAGTTTTTTAATAAAAATTGTATAAAAATATTCTAAATTGATAAGCTAAGCTAACTTTTTAAGACTCTAATCTTTATTATAATTATAGTTATCATGTTGTGAATATTTTTATCACTGATATTATTGTCTATTAAAACTTTAATTTTTATTATTAATCAAAAAGGAATAGCGGTCTTACCAAATAAAGACGATATAAAAAGATATCAAAGCTTGGCACTTAAATTTTTGGTTATAATTCAATCTAATCTATTCATATCATCAAGTTTAATATTTTACATAATAAAAATTATTGGAGAAGTGACAATAAACAAAATATTTAACCAAAATTGTGTAAATTCAATCTTAAATTCTACAAATACTCAATTTTGCCCATCTAAATTTGCAAAATCAGCATATCAAAATTGGAAAAATGATTTATTATCCAAAAAAGATTTGGCAACTAATAAAATCATAAAAAATGTTGAATCATTGGAAATACTAAAAAATAGCATAAATTTTAAAAATTTTACAAAAACACATAACAATTTAACACATATAGAAGATATTTATCTAGTTTTGATTACAATTACTTTATTGAATATTTTTTTATCTTTAATTGCATCTATATTTTTGAAAAAAAAATTCAAATCAAAATCATTGCTTAACAGTGAAACAAATAATATAAATAAAAATGAAGAGGACGATAATGGTGGTTTTGCAAATAATCATGCTTTTAATCAGGTATCAATCAAAAGAAGAGAAAAATCTGTTTTTATTTTACATTTATCAATGCCATTAATATTTTTTCATGGTTTTATGAAAACAATTTTGTTTAATGAGCTCAATAAAGTAATTTAAAATATTAAAACAAAAAAACCTATTTAGTAATTTAAATATTATCTTATTTAAGTGGTATACGGGGTGTATTACTGGTGCTACACATTTATCAAAGCTCTTAATTTTCTATGGGTTAAGTTCAATATTAAGCATTCTTTGTCTATCTTTATTAATAATCAAATGCAATCTTAAAAGAAGCGTAATCTTGAAACATTTTAATATTTAACTAATAATATAAATTTTTATATTTTTTCTTAAATTAGATTTTATTTTTTCTTGTTTTGATTCAACAAACAACTTTGATTATACTTCTTTTTTACTGGGATGCAAACGACATAAAAGCATATTATATCGATTATGTATTTTTTGTTTGTTATGCAATTTGTGATAACTTGTGGTTATCTCACAATTTAAGTAAGAACTTAAGCAAAATATAAAATAAAATAAAATAAAATTTTTTAAAAAAATTTTAGAATATTTGTTTAGAAGATCAATTGAATTGAATAAATCACCATGCGTGGTTCTTATTTATGCTTATTCAGCTTACAATTTTGGCTCTTTTATTGGTTATTCAACAAGCATCTATTTTTGTTTTCCCATAAAGCTTTACTTAACTTTAATATTTTTATGTTTATTTAGCATTTTTTATATTATATTTGAATTTTTACTTTGTTTAAAAAATAAATTATCTTCAAAATCAAGCTCTTGATATAAGAAAAATCAAAAATATGATAACTCAAACTCAATCAACTATGAAATTTTCATTTATAATTACTTTTTATTTTTGTTGATTTTTTTTTCTATTTCATAAACTTAAAAAAAAATTATTTAATAAATTTTTTTTTTTCGAAACATTAAAAATTACTTATTTTATTTTGAAATAAAACAAAAAAAAAAATTGATAAGTTTTGAAAAATTCTAGATATAAATTTATTATCAAAACTCATCATATATTTGAAAATTTAATTTATTTTACAACGATATGCAACATTAGTTAAAAAGCAAAAATTTTTTTCTTTTTATTTTTTTTTCATTATTATTTTGCTAAATTGAAAGGTAATAAAAAATATTTAATTTTTTCTCAAATTTTTCTTTTTTTTTTTTTTTTCTTGAGATAGCAAAAATTTATTTGATAGAAAAAACTAATAGGTTTAAAAAAGAGTTTGAAACAATTTTAAAATGGAACCAAATAATTTAAAAAGACGTGGTACTATAGCTGAAGAAGCAGCTGTGGGTTTAATTGAAGCTAAAAAAGAAATTATAGAAGAGATAAATAAAAATAAGAAAAAAACATTTAAGGAAAATTTACTAGAATTAAAAAAAGAAATATACAACTCTGAATATAGAGAATTTTTATCTAGAGACGCTTTGGCATGGTGCAAATTAAGCTTTTTTTATACAGTTTTTTACTTGGTATTAGCAGGCTTTTTTGTTTTCTTTGTAATGGTATTTTACCATACAATTGATGAAAAAATGCCCACTTATTTTAACAAAGAAAGTGTGATGAATTTTAAAGGTGTTAATCCCGGCCTAGGCTTTAGACCACAAATAGATCCTGAAAGCGAAATGATTATGGTTAATACATCTAATTGGAGATCGACCTATGAATATTTGGACCTTTATTTAAAAAAATATGAAAAAGGTAAAAATTCAAGCTTTATTTCTGCTCAAGGTAAATTAAATGTATTTAACTATGAGAGTGTAATTTCGAATACACCATGCTCCAGATCTAAATATTATGGTCTTGATACAACTAGTCCATGTGTTGTAGTTAAATTAAATAGAATTTACGGATGGCTACCAATTCATGATAGTAAAACCCCATATCCAATTACAAAGCTTGATACAAAAGATAAATATGTTTATGTAGCATGTACTGGTGAAAATAGTGCAGATATAGACAGTATTGGTAAGATCGACTATTATTCTAGTTACCCTAATCAAGAAATTGGCGGTATTAACTTTAAATATTTTCCGTACAGAAATCAGCCGAATTATTTATCACCATTAGTATTTCTTCATTTTAAAAACGTAACTGCCAATCAGTTAATTAACGTTGAATGCAAAGCATATGCTAAAAATATTGACAATAAAGATAGACTCAATAGAAGAGGTATGGTTAAGTTTCAACTATTTGTAGCCACAAAATAAACCAAATTTTATTTAATTATCTCTATTGATACAAAATATTGAATAAATTTGGTAATATCTAGTAATATATATTCAAATATTAAAACCAAATTTGCTTTATTTTTAATATTTCTATATGAAAATTAACATTACCAAAATATATTTTTTTTTTAATTATTATTTTACAATTTTGTTTTTAAATTTTAAAAAATTGATTTTTTATACATTTATTTTAATATTTTTCAAAATAATTAATTTTTATTTTATTTATTTAAAGCCATAATGTTCAAATAAGCCTTAAAGTATTAAGAATATTATTTTAAAAATATTTTTCTTACTTTTAAAATAAGGATTCATTCGTTTTAGAAGTTAAAAAAAAGAATAACATTTAACCATTCATATTTTATATATTTAAAATTTTCTAGTTCACATGTAATACTTTATTAAAAAAAAAAAAGAAGATTTTATAAAAAAATATTTAATTATTTTGTTTTATTGTAAAAAAAATATAAATTTTATTGAAATAAAGCGAAAATATTGATTTAAAATTTTTAAAATAAATTTTTGAAATTGAATTGTTTATATTATTAATTAAAAAATTATATAATAAATCATTTAAGCAGTAATTGCTTTGGGTGTAAACCCTTCGACCATGTTTCTAGCTACAACAAATGTAGAAACCAACGAACTCATTTGTATCTTTTCGTTTGTTCCATTCGATAATCTGTATTCAATATCACTTAGTTTTTCTAATATGTGGATCAAAACTTTTTGTGGAAATTCGACTTTAATTTTAAATTAAATTAAAACTCAAAATAAGGAAAAGATATTTATAAATAAAATTTTATTAACTTAATTGTACAAAACGGCTAACTTCTGTTAGAATGTCTTGTAAAGCATATCCTTTTAAAGTCTTTAAATGTATTAAACGATTGTAAATTGTGGTAAAATCATCATTTAATAGCCAATTTATAACATTTAACATGTCATTTTTGGACGGATGACCAACACAGTTGTACACATTTTCTTCATTAACAATGTTAAAAGCTAAATGTGTGCTCTTTTTGAATTTTAATTTTAATTAGATAACAAAATAACTAGAATATTTATTAATTTATTACTTGCATTATATTTAACGCTTTTCTCATATCACCTGATGCTAAATGAACTACAGCCTTTAGACCATCTTCAGTTATGTTAACTCTTTTTTTAAAAAAAATAAAATTTTAAAACCATATTATTTTTTTTAATAAAACAACTTTTCTTCTTGAATAATATGATCTAGTCTAAACTTCATCTTTACTTCACTTAGAGGACCAAATCTGAATCTAGTACAACGCGATTGAATCGCTGGTATAATTTTAGACAAATAATTACATATTATGCAAAAACGTGTATTTTCTGTAAATTTTTCCAAAACTTAAAAAAGAATTTATAAACATGATTAATTTAATAATCACACAATTTCTTTATTTAAGTCTTACTTCTTCTTAAAGCATTTTGAGCATCATTAGTCATAGCATCAGCCTCATCTAAAATAATTAATTTAAACCCTTTTCTATTTATTGAGATTATTAAAACAAAATTAATTAAATTAAAATTTTTTGAAAAAACAAATTACTTAAAAATTGTTTTGGTGCTAGCAAAGCTCATGATTTGGTCTCTAACAATACCAATACCACGGTCATCAGACGCATTTAACTCTAATACCATAGCATTAAATTCAGATGGTGTGTACAATTGTTTAGCACATGCTAAAATAGTTGAAGTTTTACCAGTACCTGGAGGACCATAAAATAGCAAATGTGGCAATTGATCATTTTTAATAAATCTTTGAACTGTTTTTTTTTTAAGATTAAGAATTTTAAATAATTATATTTAAAAATAAGAAAATTATCTCTAACTTGTTTCAACAATACTATCTTGAGAGATGAGCTCATTTAAATTTTTAGGTCTATATTTTTCAACCCTATTAAATAATTGTTATCACAAAGAATATTATTAAATACATTTATAAAAATTTAATTTACCATGGAAGAGATGCCATTTTTTGTAATTATTATAAAAAAAAGATTTTCTTTAAAATTTATTTAAAAAATCAAAAAAAAAAAACACTTTTTATTTCAAATTAGAAAAACTTGCAATTTAACTTTAAAATTGACATAGTCTCTTTCATTGACCGATTAAAAATAAAATTTTTTCTTTTGTAAATAAATTTTATTTTAACAATTAAAAAATACAATAAATTAAAAAAAAAAACAAATAAAAAGTTATTTAAAGCTCAGTTCTGTAATTATTTTCTTTTAATTTTGCTTCTTCAGTTGCTGATAAATAATAAAAACTATGCATATAAGGTATATGCTCAGAGTCTTTACCATTTTTATTTTTGTTTAGTTCATTTCTGAAATAATCAACTGTTCTCTTAATGCCGTCTAATAATTTTGTTTTTGGTTCCCAGTTTAAAACTTTTTTTGCTAAGCTTATATCAGGCTTTCTTCTTTGTGGATCATCTTCAACTTTTTCTTTTTTTATTATTTGATTCTTATTGCCAATCATGTCTCTTATTATAGTTGCTAATTGCTCTATTGTATACTCATCTGGATTTCCCAAATTAACAGGCTTTGAATAATTGCTATTCATCAATGAAACTAAACCATCTACTAAGTCATCTATATACTGAAACGATCTTGTTTGATTACCATCTCCGTATACTGTTAAATTTTGTTTCTCAAGCGACTGTAAAATAAAATTACTAACCACTCGACCATCGTTTAAATTCATTCTAGGACCATAAGTATTAAATATTCTAGCAACTCTTACCTGCACTTTTTCCTTTAATTTTAAATTATTTTATAAATATGCTTATATGCAAGAAATATTAAACATTTTTCACTTGTTGAGCATAAGCATAGCACATAGCTTCAGCAACTCGTTTTGCTTCATCATAGCAAGCCCTAGGACCGATCGGATTAACATTACCCCAATAATTTTCTGGCTGAGGATGTATCTCTGGATCGCCCTTAATTATTAATAAATAATCTTTTATATAATTCTTAAATTAATCTATAAAATTAATTATATCAATGTTACATAAACTTCTGAAGTCGAAGCAAATAAAATTTTTGCTTTTACACGTCGGGCAAGACCGAGCATATTTATGGTACCGATAGTGTTTGTTTTAATGGTCTTTATTGGATTGTACATGTAATGTGGAGGGCTAGCAGGCGATGCTAAATGGTAAATCTCATCCACTTCAAGATATAATGGATTTACTATGTCATGATTGATTATCTCAAAATTTGGATGGCCTATCCAATGTTCTATGTTGTTTTTAGAACCTGTAAAAAAATTATCCGCAACAGTAACTATATGACCTTCTCTCATTAATCGATCTACTAAATGAGACCCTACAAAACCAGATCCGCCTGTTATAAGGATTCGTTTTTGGTCATTTAGAGGAAAAAATTTCACTTTTGGATAAGTTTTACGACTTTTTTCTAAATTTTCAATTCTAGATTGTAATTTTTCTAGCTCATTTTTTAATTTTTCAATAGTCTCTTTGCTTTTTTGTTTAAAAGAAAAAAGTTATTTTAAAATTTAACTTTTTTTGTTTTGAAATAAAAAAAATATTTTTTACTCAGTTTCAGATCTTATGGAAAAAATAACATTTAAAAGAATCAAAATTAAATAAAATTTTCTGAGCATTTGTGGTTTTTAAAAATTTTCAAAATTAAAAATAAAAATAGTGTCGAATTTGACACTTTTCAATGTTGAATTTTTTTTTAAATTTTTCTTATCTTTTTTGGTTTACCGTTTTGGCATTAATATAAATCTAAATATTTAATAAAAATGAATACAAAATTTAAAAAAAAAAAACTTTCTGCAAAAAATTCTTAAAATAACTGTCATGTGATAATTGATAAGTGCATAGTTTTGACTGATTTCTAATGATAATTCTAACTGTTGAGATGTATTAAACAACAAACCTGAATTTTTTAATTAAATTTTTAGATTTCAAATTATTTTTTAATGCTTTACTTTGTTTTTATAATAAAGAATATATTTTTTCTAAAATTTAACTAATAATCAAAAAATTACTGACGCTGAAACTATTTTTTTTTTAATTAATTTAGCGCTCAGGTTTATGACGCATCTCAATTTTTATGGTAAAATTTAAAGTAAAAGTAAAAGATGATTTTAAAAAGAAAATGAATAAAAACTATAATTATTAATTGATGTTCTTGATTAAAAATAATAAGTTTATAAAAAAAAGTAATTTTTATATTTAAAAAGAAAAGTTTCAAATATATAACACGTCCTGGCTTAATATATAAATATTTATAATATGTTCATTATTTTATTTGATTCAAACAATTGAATTTTTGAAAGTAAATATTCGTGATAAATCTTTGTCAACTTAAGAAAAACTTAGAATAGTCTCAAAACCTAATTTTAAAATTTGAACTCAAATCTCAAAATAAATAATCATAGACACATATTTTAGTTTTCGTTTCAAAAAAAATCATTTCAAATTCTTTGATTAAAATTGCGACTTGCAATTTTTTTTGTTATATTGCTTATTAAATGCTCTCAAAAAATTTTCATCTAATATCTAATAGAAGTGAGGGGTTTCTTTACTTGGAAATTAATTTTATTTAATTAAAATTATTTTTAGGCTTGGATCCGATTTTTCCAAAGCATAAAATAATGAATAATATAAACAAAATAAAAAAAAAATTCGTTTGAAAACTATTGAATGGAAAGAAAATAATTTAAAATTAAAAAAAAAATCACAAACTAAAAATGTATTCTAATGATTTCATTTAACTTCAACTTTTGATGCTTTTTAATTAAAATTAATAATTAATCATTAGTTTCAAAAATTAATATTTTATTTTATTTTTTAAATCAAAATTTATCTGAAATTTTGAATTTTAATAATTTTAATAGTTTTTGAGAATCAAATTTTATTAATTCTAATTATTTTATATATTTTATATATGACTCAAATCATAAATTGATATAAACTCGCATAGATCCATTATATGTAGACGATCCTGCAAGTAACATAACAGAGAATTCATACCGATTGAAAAAAATCAGTAAAAAACTGTCTCGAAAGATCAAATTTTTTTACAAAAATAATCGCGAATGAATGGAATTATCAAATCCAAAAATTTAAATATATTTAAAGTTCATGTAGATGAAAGCTTTAATAAATAAAATATTCCTTTTAGCCTATGTATTAATAATATTTAATGAATCAGTCTAGCGATTACTGCTACTAATTAAATCTTGATACTTATTTTTTAAGAATTCAATAAAATTTTTGAATAATTTATAAATATTTGTAGGTTTTGATTTTAAAATATTAACAGAAACGATATCAAAAATTAATTTAAAAAAAATGTATTTTTTTTTGGATTAAGTTTTATAAGTATTAACCATTTTTTAAATTGATGGTGAAATCTTTGAAGTTTGAAACCTTCAACAAATTTTTAAATTGACATTTTACCACTAGTCACATATTTTGGATAAATATATATTTTTTATATTTAAAAAAATAACCATATCTAATTATAAGATATTTTATTTTGAATAATTTGTAGATTTCATCATCATGACCATCTTTCAATTTGGGTTATATTTTCTAATAGTCAAAGCAGAAATCTTAAAAATGCTGATTCTATTTTTTATATAGCAAAAACAACGCTAAACGATATACAATACAGAATCCTTAACTCAAGATGTATACATTTGTCATTAACATATATTATATAGCTGTATTTAAAAATAGATTTTAAACAAATCTTTCAAATATTTAAAAAATGTAAACCAAATTTTCCTAATTTTATAAAATTTAATCTTAAATCTTTCATGACCTGAATAAATATTTAAACTTGACTAGAAGGTCTTATTAATTATTATAGTAGAAATAAAGCTTTAATAGTAATCAAACATCTTCAAGATTTATTAAAATTCTGACATTTTGTATATTTTAATTTCAAAACTTCATCGAGTTCATTTTTTTCTAGAAGTTGCTTAAACAATATGCAACTTTTAAATGTTAAAAATTGGTAATTTGAATTTTCAAAATTTTTAAATGTTAATTTTATGATACTTAATACAAACTAAAAAAAGATTTGTTGTTAAATAATTAAAATTTTGTTAATTTTTCTAAATTACATAATTTTATAATAAAATGTCTAAGAATATTGAACAGTCGATAAAAAGAGAAACATGGACCGGGAGATTCGATTTTTTTCTAACCGCATTAGGTTCTTATTAAATTAGAATTTCTAAAAAATTAAAAAATTTTAAAATTAAAAAATTAAAAGGCTACGCTGTAGGTCTTGGCGCCATATGGAGATTTCCATATCTTTGTTACAAAAACGGTGGAGGTTAATAAAAAAGCTTAATTTTTTTTTATTAAATTCTGTTAGAAATTAATTAATTTTCTATTTAAAGGCGCTTTTTTGATTCCATATTTTTTTTTCCTCTTTTTAATTGGCATTCCACTCGTTTTTCTTGAAATGGCTGTAGGTCAATTTACTAGCTCAGGACCAATGACTTGCTGGGTTTGATGAAGTTTAATTGTTTTGATTTTATTTTATGTTAATTCATATATTCTAAAAGGTAATGTCGCCTTTGTTTAGAGGTATAGGTTTTTCTGTAAATATAGTAAATAATTATGTAAATGTATATTTTACAATGATATTGACTTATTCATTTTACTTTTTGGTGATGTCTTTGAATAAAGAGCTTCCATGGCAAAATTGTAATCCAAATTGGTCACAAAAAAGTATAGTCTAATCAATGTATTAAAAATTAAGCTTTATCTTTTTATTTTATTGATCAGATTGTGTTGACTTTTTGAATAAAAAATTTGTTAATCTAACACAATGTACAGATTTTGATTTAAAATGTAAAGATGGTTTTTGTTTTTCTAATTTAACTCAAATAGGAACATTAGCAGATTGTGATATGAACCGAACTATATTAGAATCAAAGGGTTATTGGAAAGCAGCTTATCCGAGTGAAATATTCTGGAAGTAATGATACATTTTTCATTAGATTTGTAGCATTAAATTATACTTAAAAATATTTAAGAGAAGTTATTCTTCATAAAAGTCCTAGCATTAATGAAACAGGAAATATTGGTATATATTTAATATAAAATATTTTTGATCTAGCTTTCTGTGTTATTTTAATAATGCAAATATTTTAAGTATGGCAATTGTTGTTAGGTTTATTTGTATCATGGTGTGTAATAACTGCTTTGGTTATAAAAGGAATTAAAGTAAATTATACTAAAATTAAATACTTTTTAATAAATAGAATTTTTAATTTTAAATAAAAAAGGTATCGGGAAAAGTAGTTTATTTTACATCCTTATTTCCATATGTAGTTCTTCTTATACTTGGAATAAGAGGCTGGTTGTTAAAAGGTTTAAATCTTATATAATATTTTAATTTTTTTATGTAATAATAAAAATACAAAACATTTTCAGGTGCTGCTGAAGGTATAAAGTATTATATATATCCTGATTTTACAAAGTTAAACAATTTAAGAGTTTGGTCAGAAGCAGCATGTAATTTCATCGATTTAAATTTTTTACACAATTACGTACAAATTTTAACTAAAATTTTTTTTATTTAGCACAAATATTTTTCACATTGAGGTATTTTAATTCTAAGACCTGATTGTTTAAATGTAACAAAAAAAATTAAAATAAAAATTAATATGATTTAAGTGTAAGTTATGGTGGATTGAGTGCTTTAGCTTCCTACAATAATTATAATACTAATATCTTGAGGTAATTTAATCAAAATTTTCTCATCTATTTACATTTTAAAAAAGTCATTAATAAGAGATGCTATTACTGTTTCATTAGCTAACTGTGGTACTTCAATATTTGCTGGATTTGTAGTTTTTAGTTATATAGGTTATTTATCAGAAGTAACTGGGCAAGCAGTTGATAAGGTCGTTCAAGAAGGTATAAATGATTGAATTATTGTATGATTCGATAAAATTGAATTCTTATTATATATAAAGGACAGGGACTTGCATTTGTTGTTTACCCTTTTGCAGTTACAACGATCAAAGGTTCACCATTTTGGTCTGTGCTATTTTTTGTAATGATGCTTATATTAGGACTAGATAGCTCAGTGATTAATATTAAATAAATTTTTTTAAAAATTTTTAATTAAAAATTTAAATTAATTAAAAGATGGGCTCTGTCGAAACGTTTATTACAAGTATATTTGATTTAATACCAGTATTGAGAAGTAAAAATTGGAGAAAATATTTGACCATATTAACAATAATTTCAGTTTACTTTGGTCTTGGAATAATATTTTGTTTTCAAAGTGGAAGTTACTGGATAGAAATATTCGATACATTTTCTGGAAACTGGGCTATTTTTATAATTGCTACTTTAGAAAGTGTTAGTGTTGGTTGGTTTTACGGTAATTTTATTTTAATAAAAAATTATTTGTTTTAATATACTTTTTTTAATTTTTACACATCATAGGTTTCAACAATTTTCGCAAAGACATATCAACCATGATCGGAACAAAAATTACAAATCATTTTCTTTTCAATATTTTTAGAATTCTGTGGTGTTTTGTTACTCCATTGATAACAATTGTATTTTTTAATTTTCTTTTTTCTGAATAAAACAAAAGCATCAATAAAATAAATTTTAAAAGGGTTTGATGGTTCTAGCTATTATGAGCATAAAACAAATTGATTCCTTTCCGTATTGGACTTACGTTCTTGGTAACATAATCAGTGCATCGACTCTTTTAGGTGTAGTAATTTGGCCTATTTATTTGTTTTATGATAGAATTATAGTTAAAAAATTGGTTAGAAGAAATTTGAATAATGAATTTTTGCTAAATTTTTTTTATTTTAACTTATCTTATAAAGCCATTTTCAAGTTTAATAAAACCAGACGAAAAATGGAGACCATTAGACGAAAACAATAAACTGTTAGTCGATAAAGCACATGGTAGATTCAAACAAACTAATACCAAAAATGGCGAATTTAATTTGTTTTTCGATTTACAAGAGAAATTCTAAAACTAAAAACAATATTTTATAAATTTTTTTAAAAAATTTTTTATCAGATTTTATATTTAATAAATTAATATTTAATTTTAAAATTTGTGTCTTTTTTAGTCTCGATTCATCTAAAATTTTTAAATTTTTTAAAAAGAAATTTAAAAAGACCTTTGCTTCAAGAATCTGAGCTTAAAAAAGTAACAAAAAAATATTCATTTTATTTTAATTTTAACATGTTTTAAAAATTTTATTTAAAATTTCAAAAAAAATGTGTTCAAATATACCTCGTAAATATTTCAAAGAAGAATATCTATTTTAAATAAAATTATTTAGTTTTTGATATTTAAGAAATAATCTTTAATGAAACTCCATTGGGTCCTTCAAGAATACCAACTGATCAAAATTACTATTATAATATTACTCCAAAAACTCCAAAAATAGACAGGTGCTTATTTTTTTGTAAAAAAATTTTTATTGTAATGTTTTCAATATATCCCATAAATTTAGATTTATTCCTAATAGATCTTTAAATAATTTGGAAACAAGCTACCATTTATTATCAAATAAAAAAATTAATTCTACACTTAAAGTATTGAATTTAAGCAATAAAATAAAACCTGAAAATGAAGACTCAAGTTTATTACATAATAAAAATTCAAAATCAGTTCAACGAAAATTACCATTTGGGCCTGATATTATTCTGGATGCACCTGGTTTAAATGACGATTTTTGTAAAAAAAAAGTTTAAATGATATTTAAGAAATTTCTTTAGTTTATATTTTATTTAAGATTTGAATTTGATGGATTGGTCAAACGATGATAAATTAGCAGTTGGTTTAGGAAACGAAGTATTTATCAAATCGAAATCTGATGTATCTAGTTTGATAGATCAAGACTCAAAATCAATTGATCAAAACTTTTATATAACATCAGTAAAATGGTTGAATGAGGCAAACATGTTAGCTGTAGCAAATTCAAAAAATTCTATCGAACTTTGGGATGTTGAAAAAAAAGTTTGTATATCAAAAATATGCGATCATAGTGACATAGTTTCATCAATGGACTGTAACGGTCCAATATTATCAAGTGGATCTTTTAATGGAAATTTATTTAACCATGATTTTAGGTCTTTGAAAAAAATTAATGAATATAACTACCATAGTAAAATAGTATGTGGTTTAAAATGGAATAATAATGGTCGTTTTTTAGCATCAGGCTCAGATGATTGCTGTGTTTGTATTTGGGATTTATGTTCCAACTCTCAGACCAATCCATTTCATGTAATTAATGATCATGTATCATCAGTAAAAGCAATTGCTTGGTGTCCATGGCAAAATAGTTTATTGGCAACGGGTGGAGGTAAAACAGATTGTTGTATCAAATTATGGAATGTGTATAATGGTGTTTTACAAAACAATATAAAAGCTGAGTCTCAAATTTCAGGTTTAATTTGGTCTAATGAATATAAAGAAATATTGTCCAGCCATGCTGATATAGAAAATAGTTTGATATTTTGGAAATATCCATATATGGAAAAAGTTGGAGTTTTAAATGGACATGTAGAAAGAATATTATCTATATGTCTTTCACCTAATGGTGAAGTTGTTGTTAGTCTAGGAGCTGATCAAACAATTCAGTTTTGGGAATGTTTTAAATCCAATAAACAAAATTCAAGCTTATTATCACCTGTTTCAATAAGAAATTTGAATCTTTTGCAAAATATTAGATGATTGGAATTTTTAACTTTTAAACAACTTTTTATTTCTAATTTGATTTCGAACGTATTTTTCTAATATTGAAAATGTTGATTTTATTAAATTTTAAAATATTTCATTACTAATAATTTATTTCAAGCCAGCAATGCCAAGTAAAAAATTATATTTATTTGTAATTTTTCTATTTTAATTAGAATATTTAATAAAAATTTATTTTTTACAAAATATCATATTCATTTTTATTCACAAATTTTCTTGTTAAATTTTCAATTTTGAAAAGATAATAGAGTTATTTTGTAAAAATATTTTAATAATCTAATCTAAGATGTTAATATATCATTATTATTAAATGATGTTTAACTTGAATTGAAGCTTTATATATTCTATGCATTCTGATATATAATATACAAAATTTGAGCTAAGAAAACCTTTTGTTCCTAATAATTTGCCATCGTCAAATTTAAGAAACAAATTTAAAATCTTGTTAATAAACTTATAACTATTTTAGCAATAATTCAAGTCATTTTGTCAATAAAATCTTTGATTATTAGATTCATTATTTATTAGATTCAAGTTACTAATATATTTAGTTAAAAAAATCTTCTCTTAAACTCAATGAAAAAGCAGCACATCTTTTCTTAAAATATTAATAATTTCAATAAATACTTATAAAGAATTAAAAAATATTTAAATAAATTTTAAAATATAACGTAAATTTTTTATATTTTATTTTTAAAAACGAGAAAAAAAAAACGAAAAAAAATATATTATAATATATTTATATTTATAAGCCCGCTAGTAATAATAAGTTTAAAAAAAATAAAATTTAAACAAAATATTTTTTTTTATTTTAAATTTAAATAAAGTTTATTTGCACACTGGATGTTCAAGTAAAAGCTCATTTTCTTTGGATATAATTGGAATGTTATTATCTTGATGGTATTGAATTAAATGACAAATATTATCAAAAACGCGATCTTTAGTTCTTACCTTTAAAAAATAATAAAAATATTTAACCTTTTTTAAAAGCCTTAAAAGGTTAATTGAATTAAACTTACAACTCCGCTTGGATCTACTAAAAATATGTGCCTACATTCTCCTTTGTATCGACCAGATAGAACATATTGTCTTTCTGCTTTGTTTGTTTCTCTAACCAAATAATCACCATCCCTACACAACAGCTTTTCAGCAGATTCACGTGTCATCAAGCCATGAAACCACGGCATTCTTTCTAATTTTTCATCTATCTTATGACTTTTACTATTCGAACTGTTTGGTGTTTGATGTGTATTTTGTTTACTATTTAAAGGTTGTGAACTAGGAGTAACTTGATGATGAATATGATGACTTGGAACAGGTGTATTAGAATTGGATGATAATTCACTTGTTTTTTTATTATTAGAAGACAATAATAGTTTGTGATGTGCAAATTCGTTTTGGGACGGAGTTTGATTACGATTTGAATGAATATTATCATCCGAATTTTTTGTTGGTGAGCTTAAATTTTTGTTCAAATTAATATGATTATTATTGTTGTTTTGTTTCATGGTTGGCATTGAATTGAGAAATTTTCTAAATCTCAATTCAAACGCTTGTCCTATCGTAGTAATAACAACATTGGCTTGATCATCTTGACATTCGAACACATAACAAGCACGTCCATTCAATTCGTCTTTGGCTACATAAGCTACAAAATCTTGTATATCAGAATCACCACCACAGGCAAAGCTTATGTTTTGCATAGTATGTTGGAACAGAATATCGTTGCATTCTAGCTGTGTTACTCGCAAAAATTGTGTATTTATTTGTAATTCTACATTCATTCCACTCCATTGAGTTATACAAGTATTACTTAATATTCGATTTATTTGTTCATCATTTTTTTTACCTCGTCTAGGAAGATTCAGCAATTTAGCACTTTCAGCTACTCTACGAATTGATTCTCTTGCCACTTGAGTCCTTATCTCAAAGCTTAAACTCTTCATAGACTCGTTTATTCCAATACAACCAATATACTTTTATTATTATTTGTAATTAATATATTTAAAACTTAGCTTAAAAATAAACATCATAAACAATTTGCATACTTTAACTTTGAATACAATTCCTTCTTGCACTAGTTCATCATTGTGTAACCAAGCTTTTCCTGGTGCTTTTATCACTTCAGGAGTTTGCTTACTTGTCAAAATTCGATTTTCTTCGTTCATAATTTATTACAAACAATTTAAAGTTTTAAATTTTTTCAATAAAAAAAAAAAAAGAAGCTAAATAAATAAATATATAAAAAATTTCTAAAAAATAAAAAATAAAAGATATATTTTATGTTTTTTAAAATGAAAAAAATAATCTTTAAAGTTTATCACGAAATAAAACTTAAAATTTTTCCAAAATATAAATACTTTTTTACGAGTATATATTTTTCCTTTTTTAATTAAAAATGTTTATATAATATTAAAATAGAAAAAATAGAAAAAAATAAATAAATAAATTAATAAAAACTTGAATTAAAAATTTAGAAAAAATAAGAAAAAAAAAATTTACAATTTATTTGTTTGTTATTTTTAAATTAAATGTTAACATTTAAAATAGTAAAAGTAATAAAAAAAATTTAATTAATTATTTAATCGGGTATTTTCATTTTACTTAATTTTTGTATCATATGAAACAAATATGTTTGAAATTTAATCTCATTTTGTTGTTGTGTTGGATAAAAACCGAACACACCAGCTTGATTCATAGTTTCTTGTTGCTCGTTTACTTTATTGTCAAACTCTTGCACTATTTTCAGATCAAATCTATGCAACTCGTCATTCATTCTTTTGTCAAACGCCTTTTGTATATTAAAATAATAAATTTTTTTTTTTAAATTATTTTCAATTAAAATTCAAAATCAAGAAAACAATTTAAATACATCCAATTCTCGTTTATTTGCAGCTTGAACAATTGTCAAATGATGCGGTCTTATTTCACATGCTTTTTCAGTTGCTTTATGTCTTTTTAATAATTGATTTCTTTGAGCTTGAATATATTTTAATTGTTTAAATAAAATAAAAAAAAAATCAGAACCAATTTCTTGGAATTATATTGTTGCAAAATAAATTTCGTTTTTTTTAATTTTTTTTAGTAAAAATCAAATTGTAATTGAATTGTAGAATAAAAATTAAAAACGCAATTTATTTTGCAACAGCGTAAAATATCAATTAAATTATATCTAAGAAATTTAATAATTCTATTTGACTTAAATAAATTTAATAGTATAGTCATTTTATAAGAAAATTTATTTATATATTTTATAAAAAAATAATCATTTGAACAAACTTAATAAAAAAAAAAGAAGATATATACTTAGATTTCTTAATACAAGATTAATAAAAAATATTTTCTTTAAAGCTAATTAAAAACTTAAATTTACAATTAATTTTGTTAATTTGACCAAACCAAAAACCAAATTAATCAACTTATTATATATTAACTATCTATTTTTTACTAATATTGTTGATACCAAAATATTCTTTCTTTCAAAATAATTATGCTAGAATTTTTCTAGTTTAAGAATAAATACTGATTATTGTTATATTTAAAGAAAACATCTTTATAATTTTGGTCATCTCATCTTATTATTTATTATTTATTATTTATACTAGACGAATTCTCAAAACATTCAAAACTCTCAAGTATAACTAAAAATAAATAATCTAGTCTAAAATCAATTCATTAAACTCAGGAAAACCAAATATTTAAATTTAAAAAAAAACATACAACATAAGTTTTCAGCAAAGTAAAGATTTAATTCTTTGAAAAAGGTTTATGAATTATTCTAGAATTTATAAAAATTTATCATTAATTTACTTAAATATTCATTATTAATTCGGTTTCTTTCATTGAACAAATTTCGTTCACTTATTTGCTGCATTTCGTACAAATTATTGACTATTTCGAATATAGTTCCATCTAACAATGAAACTGACAACGAACTCAAAAATTCAGTCGATAATCGTTGTTTTAAAGAACTACAAAAATAAAATATATTTTTATTATAAATATATATGTTTTGTTTAATATTAAAAAAAAAGAAAATAAATAAAATTCTTAATATTTAAATTACATCGGGGCTTGATTTGTAATTAATTGTAATTGCTCTAAAATAAAATAATGACGTTTTTGTAATAATTCTTTATTCTCTTCTTGATTATTTGAATTAATTAATTTTAAATCTTTAATTTTTGAATTAGAATTCAATTTTTCGTCACTACTACTACTACTATTATTACTACTATTACTATTACTACTATTAGTAGTATTATTATTATTATTATTATTATTATTGTTATTTGTATAAGGATTCTCTTGAATCATTTTATAATTTTTATTCTTGTATCACAAAATGAAATATATATAAATTTATATATTTTAAAATAATGATAATAATACAAATGTCACTAACAATCGTTTTTTTTTTTTTTGTTCTTTTTAGCTATTCTTTTCTTATTATTTTATTATTTACCTTTATTTTGAATAAACAAAAATTTATTACTAATACGATACTCAACTTTAAGTTTTATTTTATTTTATTTTATTTTTTATTTTTTTTTTGAGAAAAATAAAAATCTTATTTCAATATTTGTATCTAATTAAAAATCCAACAACAACAACAACAACAACAAAAAAAATATTATATACTTTAAAAAATAAAATAAAACAAGGCTCTCTGAAACCTGTATACAGGTCTAAACTGAGTATACAGTATGTATGTATGTATATTTGTGTTAATTATTATTTTGACTCATTAAAAATTAATATAAATAACCCTAAAGATCAAACAAACAACAAGAAAGACATTAAAAGCATTTTTTTGTTTTTTTTCAAAATAAAAAAATGAAAATTTTTGTTAATAAAATAATTTTATTTTGTTTTTCAAGTATATATAAATTGTTTTTGGTTTTTTTAGTACTTTTATTTTTATTTTTTTTTTGTTTTTTCGATCATTCAATAAAAATTTGTCTTTTTTTTGTTTTTCGATTTTTTTGTTTGTAATAAAATTGATTTTTACGCTTAAATTATTTTATTCTTTTTGAAAAACTTATTTGTTAAAAAAAAAAAAATAAAGATTATTAGAAATTTATTATTTTGAGAAGCACGTGGTGTGCAAAAGTTTGAAATATTTTATTTTTAATTAGCTATTTAATTAAATTTATTTTATTAAATGTTAAAATAATTAAAAGACATGTTTTTGAAAGAACTTTAAAAAAAACTAAAAACAAAAAGATTTCAAATTAAAAAAAATCTTTTTCTAAAATTTTTTACACAATCTTTTTAATTTAAATTATTAATCTTTGTTGTTGTTGTTCTTGTTATTAATCTTATTGAAGCTATTTTGTGTTATCTACCGACTAATTCGAAAAAGATTAAAATTGAAAATAAGAAAGATTCAAATTTGAAAAAAAAAGTTTTATTTTCAGCTTTAAATTTACCAATTTTTGAAAAACTAAAAAACACTTGAAAACAAATTCTAATTTTAGAAGTAAAAAGAAAAGAATTTTCAAAACTATTGAATTAATCTTTTTTTTTTTTTTTTATAAAATACAATATATATGTTCTTAAATTAGTATGTATACATTGTATTTTATTCCCGATTTATTATTAGTATTAAAAAAAATTTAATAAATTTTTTAAATAAATATTTTTTTATTTTAAATATATTAAATTTCAAAATTTATCAAGCTTAAACAAAAAAATCTAATTTAGCTTAGTAAAATAATAATAATAATAATAATAATAATAATAATAATAATAATAAATTCTATTTAATTTTTATTTAAACATTTTTAATCAAGATTTACTCTTTCTGAATAAATATGAATATTTTGTTTATTAGTTTTTTTTTCCTAAAATTAACAACAAAAAATTTAAAAACTTTTTTAAAAATTCCAATAGGTGAACTATATAGGTTAAAATGAATAAATTACAATATTGCATCGAATCGACCAATTGATAAAAAATTTATTTACTAAAATTTTATTTTAATGTCTTTGAATACCTTTAAAACCAATTTTGTGTCTAAATATCTCATCTTTTAGCAAATATACAGTATATTATAAATATATTTTTTTGAGAAATTTTTCTTTATTTAAATATTTTCAAGAGAAATTTTTCTATGTTTTTGCAAGTTTAAAAATGTAAATTTTACTTATTAAACCATATATATGTATATTTTAATGTTTATATTTAAAATATTTCAAACTCAATTATTTTTCAAATTTATAAAACTTCCTAATTTAACTGAAACCTATTTAAAATAAATTTATTTATATGTATCAAAAATATTTTTAATTATAAAAATTATGAATTTGAATTGTTTGAATTATAGACTATACATTATACTTTAGAAAACTTAATCAGCATTGCCAAATAAATAAAGCTAGATCATCATAATTTTTATTTAAATTAAAAAAAACAACAACATTATCTTCAATAATAATCATTATCTGTATATGATACTTTATTTTGTTTGTTTTTAAACTCGTTTAAACTTGCATGATTAAACTAATGATAATAATGATATAATAAATAAATCAAATATTTTTTTAAGGTTAGAAAATTACATTAAAATTCACCTGGAATTTGTCGACTGCAAATGAATGATTCATACTGTTATTCATATGATTACATAAAACACAAAAAAAGATAACGATTTTATAAATAAATTTCAATAATAATAAAACAACAAAAGCAAAGTAAAAACAAAATCATACTTTTTGGATAGCTATTGTATCATTATTAGAAAAAAATATTTAATAATTTTATTGAAAGCAAAATTTAATAATTAGAGAAAAAATAGTTTTTGTAAATGATTTGAGCTTTGACGAGACTTAATTCAAATAAATATTTTTATTCTCATTTTATTTAAACATAAAACAAATAATGTAAATATGTACTGTATTTCAAATTGATTATTTTTAATTGAATAGCTAGTTGAGTTGAGTTGGGATTATTTTAATTAATTTGACATTTTTTCTAAATTAATTATTGACTTTATTTTATTTTTTCTTTAAATTTTATTTCAAATTTTAAAATTGATTTTATTAAAAATGCGATCAATTAGATTAATAGTTGTTTTAAATTAGTCAAAAGTTGAATATTTTGAATATAAAGAGAGAATATTTTAGATTAAAATAAGTGCTTTGAGCAAAAATGAAAAATATTGCGTAAGAATGTAAAATTAAAAGAAAAAAGCCTTTAAAATCATATTTCATTTATTTACGTCTTTACTCTTTTCTATTTTTCATTTCATTTTATTTTAATTGATGTCATTGAAAATAATTTCTTATTTAGGCAAAAAAAAATTTAAAAAAAAAAAAATTTATTATTATTATATTTTAAGCATGTTTTTTTTTTTCTATTTTTCGACAAGGAATTTAATATTTGGATACTTTTGAATTTAGTTTTAAAATCTCAAAGATTATATTATTATTACTATTATTTTAGAAAAAAATAAAAAATAGATAGTTAATTAAATTACTCATTTTTAAATACGTGATTTAGAATTAGAAATAATTAAAAAGTATAATTTTTACCTTACCTTATCTTGAATTAAGTTTTATCAAAAAAAAAAAAAGAAAAAAAAAGAAAAAGATTAACACAGGTTAGTTTAATTTTTTTCTCAAAATTTTTTAAATCTAAAATAAAGATTACATAAAATTAAAAAAAGAGAAGAAGAAGAGAATAATAGTTAGAAACGACCCTAGTATATTAATTTAAAAAATAAGAATCATGGTGACTATAATAATAACTAAATTTCGAAATTTCAAGTAATTTTTATATCATATTTTAATTTAAAATAACTGATATTTTTTAGATTTTAATCTAATTTTTATTAAAAGTAGAATCAAAAAGTTTGTTTTTAAAATTATTCATTTTTATTTTTATTTAATTAAATTTTGTTTTTTGTTTGATCAAAACAAAAGCATGGTACAGACTTGATTCAAATTTAAATTCGAATCTCTAATCTATCTACTATCTTTATCCACAAAGATTTATTGGATTTATTTTTAAAAGCAAGTATATAATTTCATAAGAATTGTTTATTAATTAACGCATTTTTGTAGGTAGATTTTATTTTTGTTTTTTAATTTAAATTTTCTTAAGATAAAAGCCTTAAGCTAAAATTTTATTATTTATAATTCCAAGAAAATTATTATTTTTTTTGTTTTTTTTCATATATTTTAATAGGATTATTATTATTATTATTTAATTATTCAAATCGATAATTATTGATATTTACCATGAATATACATTTAAGCAGAAAATTTTCCAAATCTTTTTTTAATTAAAATATTATATAGGAAATTCTAATTCGGGATCATTCGACAATATTCTTTTTTGCAATATTTAAACTTACCGAATAAATAAAATTTCTATAAATTAATTAAATAAAATTGAAATTTCAATTTTATATTTTTTTATTATTTTATTTTATTTTTTTTATTTGTTTATAAAAAGACCTAATTTAATAATAAATTCAAAATTATATTTCAACATAATTTGAAATTTTAAAAACAAAAAAAAAAGAAAAAAAAAACATCAATAATAAATGTAAAAAAAAAAAAAAAAGTCTAGAAAATAAATAAATAAATAAATAAATGTAATAAAACATTCAGTAACTAGCTGTATGTATAATTACCTATTTTAATTTTAATAATGTAAAAATGTGATGATGTAATCATGCGCCATTATTATATAAGCAATTTTTATTCATGATTCTTAGAACAAAATAAATTTTATTAATTTAAAAATAATTTAGAATGATAAGATTTTTTAATAATAAAAAATTTTTTTCTAAAATTTAGACAAAAAAAATTATTTTTTTTCTTTGTTTTTAAGCTTATTATTATTATTATGAATATAAATGTTGATCTGTAAAGCAGACATTAAGCCTAGAGTTAGAAATATCTAATTGAATTGATTCCACCTACAAAGATTTACAGGTAAGTAACCAGAAGTATAAGTAAATAATTTCAAAATTGAATAATAATAATTTCAAAATATCGTTTGAAATTCCCTGGACAGATAATAATAATAATAATAATAATAAAATTAATAATAACAAGGTTCATTCTTTTTAAAGTTATAATTTGTTTTTTTGCCTAGCAACACTTCCAAAACCATTATTATTTTTTTATACTTTTTGTTTGAATATAAATTAAAAAAAATTTTTGATAAATTAAATTTAAAATAAAATAAAATCAAAAATGTAGATATGTTTTTTTTCTTTATTTACGCAACTTGACAGATTGCTTTTGATTTTTTTAGATTTTTGAATGAATTTTTTATTTTTTATTAATGAATTAAAGTCAAGTAGGTGGGTTCCTTTTTTTTCTGTATATATTACGCAAAATTTTTCTTTTTTTGTAGCTAAATCATGATTTTATATATTTTTATTTTCATTTTCATTTTAATTTATTTTTTATCTTTTTATTTAAAAAGATCTCAAATTTTAGACATTTTCAATTTATTATTGTTATTATCGTTGTTTTAATTAAATTAAAATTTCAAGTAGGAGTTTGAAATAAAAAAGAGAAATTCAAGAGTTTTGATATTGAGCCAATTTTTATATATATATATTTTTATAAATATGTTTCTTTCCGTTAAAACAAGTAGGTGTTGGGACTTAAATATAATGTTAAATTTAAAACAAAAATTAAGTTTTAATTTCTTCTATATAAATATAAATATAAATATAAATATAAATATAATAATATATAATAATAATTATTAGAAATCATATGTTTTTTATTTATATATTCATCAAATCTTTATAAAATTTATAATTTTAAAAACGCAATTGTTGTGTTTTTGTTTTGTTTTTAAACTCTGAGATAAGGAACTTGGATTTAATTTTAAATTTCGAATTTAAATTTTACATTTATTTATTGGTGACGCAATTCTTTATTTTCGTCTTTTAAATAAAAAAAAAATAAAAAATTTCTTCTTTATTTTATTTCAGACAGATCATGTGAATTAATTATAAATTTAATTTTATAGAAAAAAAAAGAAGGCTTTTTAAGAGCTGAAAATTTAATTTTTATTAACTAAGTCTTTAGTATCTTTTAATAATATTAGCAACACAAAACAACAATATTTCTATTTGCGCAATTCTTCAATAATAATTATAAAAATAAAAATAAAAATAATAATAATAATAATAATGTATAAATAATTGAAATTTTATATTATATTATACACTCATACACAGACATGTAATAATCCAATTTTTTCGCATTTGGATTTAAAAAACAAAATAAAATAAAATAAAATAAAATATAAAAATAAATTTTTTGTTTTATTATTAAAATTTCAAAAATAAATAAATGAAAAAAAAAAAAAAAACAAAAAAAAAAAAACTTTGTTTCTTTTGTTTTGTTAATTTTATAACAAAATAAATAAATAATATTATTGAGTCATTCATGTTCTAAATATAGGTCATGTTAGAAAAGAAAAGAAAAGAAAAGCACCTCTTTTATTTAGAGAATAATTTCAAGTTATGATGTAACATTTTTCTTGTTTTAATTTGTTAAAGACCGAACCTATAAATTCCTTGAAATATTTTCCAACAAAAAATAAGTTTTTCCTCTCTTGCATGCAACATTAATAAAGACTAAAATATTTAAATTATTTGCGTGGTTTTAATTTAATTAATGATAATAATTTTCAAGTATAAATAAAAACTAATTAAAATTAAAACTTTTAATTTTTTATTTTATTTATTTAAATTTTTATTTTTTTTTTTCCAATTTAAAGCACGTTTTTGCTTTTTTTTTTTAATTTTTTAATTCGAAATTTCAAAGTTTATAAATAAAATTTAGGCCATTGCCAATTATTTAAAAAATAAAAAATAAAAATAATAATAAAAATTGATTTTTATTACTATTTAATTTAGACAAAAAAATAAAAAAAAAAGATTTTATATGTTTTAGTAAAAAAAAAAAAATAAAAAATAATTTTTTAAATATATATAATAATAATTAAAATTCCAATATAAAATATAATAATATATAATGAAAGACGAAATAAAAGTAGGAGTTGAATTTTTGAAACAATTTTTAGCCAAATATGGTCAATTGACACAAGATCAAATTGAACAATTTGGTTATAAATTATTTGATTATTTAGAAAAAAGATATGTAAATCACTGGTATGAAGCGAAGCCTTTAAAAGGACAAGCGTTTCGTTGTTTGCGTTTAAAACGTAGCGAAAAATATGTAGACCCAGTGTTAGATAAGATATTAAATGAGCTTAATGTGAGTTTAAATAAACTAGGCTTACCAAACGATTTCACTTTATGGATAGACCCCGGTGAAGTAAGTGTTCGTTTTGGTGACCAAGTAGGCTACACTTACACAATAGCCAAATTTGAGCATGAAAATAAACAGCCAGAGTCTGATTGCAAATCATCCTTAATTGTTGAAAATTCAGAAAACATATTCGATGAAAAGCTAACTGCTTTCATACGCCAAAATAGCACTAAAGTGCAAGAAAATGATTTAAGTTTTAATCTAAATGATTTGCAATTAGAAGATGATAATGAGTTATCCATGAATCAATCAAATATAGATTCTAATTTGTTTAATTCAAATCTTAGTGCTGAAAAAAGAACCATAAGTCCACCAGTTTTATCATCACCTGTTTTTAACATTAATAACAACATTAATAACAACAGTGCAAACATAAACACAAACATAAACACAAACACAAACAAACAAGTTTTAAAAAGAAACAATTCTTCAAATATTTCCATAAATTTGTTCAATACACCTGATCTAAAAGCAATAAATAGATTATCTTTGAATGATAGCTGTTATTATTCTTCTTCATCATCTTCGTGTGCTTCTTCGTTTGGCTCTAATTATGATGAAAGTATGATACAATATGCTTGGTTTGGTAAAAACGAACCAAGTTTGTTTGAAACTTTAAAACAATCTGCACAAAATGAAACAACTAATAATTTCAATTTGAGTTTGTTAAACGAAAATTTGGATTTAAATAATAATTTTACAAATTATTTATCTACTGCAAATATTTTAAATAATAATAATAATAATTTAAATATTACACGCTTTGGTTCAGACACATCATCTGAACGCAGTGATACACCAAATTCTTGTGCTACTTCATCGTCTTTTTATGTAAATGCAGCATCACCAAATAACAACAATTATTTTAGTAGTTCGTTAGGCTTTGAAAAATTTCTAGATGAGAATCAAATTAAAGTAGAAAACAATAAAATACCTAGTGCTAATATAATAAATACTAGAAATTTAGAGCAAAAATTGTTAGATTCTTCATCTTCATCTTCAACATCAACCACAATATTCACAAACTCTGATCAAAAGTTATCATCAACGCCAAAAAAAGGTTCTGATTCTGAAGAAGAAATTAAAATATCAGCTAAAAATAAATCAGATGGTAATTTATCAACTGAAAACAACTTTTACAATAATCATAATAATCATATTATTAATAATAATAATAAAAAAAACAATATAAACAAAAAATCCAAAAGTCAAAAAGATGAATCTTATTGTGGTTATGTTGAGTCTTTTCCATATTACTACAAATTAAACAGATTATATAACGCTTTAGCTGTACAAAAAATGCAAACTGAAAAATTGAGAAAAGCTGGTTTATTGAATAGCGTAAATATGAATAATCCAGTAGCTGTGGCAAATGCTTTAGCCACTTTAACAAACATAAACACAAGCAACACTAGTAAATCTCTTTCTTCTTCACCAAATACTAATTTGACTCAATCAAACACCCCACCACCAAATATAATAAATAGTAAAAATAAAAGTGGTTATCCGATGAGTCCAAGTAATGCTGCTCTTTCGTTAGCAAATCATCAAAATAAAAATTATAAACAAAAAAGCAACAAATATTTAATTGAACAGCAACAACAACAGCTACAACAACAAGGCTCGAATAAAATGAGTTTAAATTTTAACATGAATCAACAAGTTTTAAATCAACCAAAGCAATTTTTTTAGATTACAAAATAACAAAATTAGATAAAATATTTTTAAAATTTAAAAATTTATTATTTTTTTTTTTAGAATATTAGAAATTTCCAATTTTAAACTAGTTATAACTATTCAGATAATATTTATTTTAGTCAATTATAATTATTTATTTTTTTTTTGTATATATATAAATTTAAGCATGACAGAAGTTTCAACAAAAAAAATATATAAACATTGATCTATTAATTGATTCCATGAATTTTTTTTCAATATTGTGCATGATGTATTTGGATCAAAGTTTTTATTTTTATTGAGACTTCTATAATTCCAAAAAAAAAAAATAAAATTTTTTTTGTTATAGATATTGTAATATATAAATATATATATATATATATAAATTGGTGTAAATTAAATAATTGATCTATAAATATAATTGCCTTTGAATTTTTTTTTTCTAAATGTAAATAATTAGATTAAAGTAAAAAAAAAAGGCTATTTAATATTTAATGAAATGAATTACAATATGATCTTCTTTTTTTTTTGGAACATTTATTTTAAATTTTATTCTGGCGAAGAATTAAAACACGTATTTATAATTTTTTAATTGTTCAAAAATGAAAATAATACATATTAAAAAAAATGACAATTTTTTTTAGTTTTAGTCAAATTGTAAATTTAGTAAGCTTGAATCTAATTACATTTATATATATCAATAAATTATTATTTTAAATTGTCATTTTCAATTAAAAAAAAAAAAATAAGCCAAAAAAATTAGTTATTGATATTTTATATATATTTATTTATAATTTCTATTTAATCTAAAAAATTTAAATTTAAAATAGAAGTAAAACATATTTATCTATTTTTTTTGCTTTTATTATTATTATTATTATTATTATTATTAATATTAATATTAGTTGGTTAATTATTTAAAATAAAGCTTTTAAAAAAAAAATTTCTTTTAATTTTTTATTGTCTTGGTTAAACTTGAAATTTAATTTTAAATTTTAATATTAATTTAAAATTAATAAAAAAAAATTTGATTTTGTTTTAAATGCTTCAAAAATGTCTAATAAATACAAAAGAAAGGTTTTAACTTATATAAACTTAATTTTAATTTTTTGATTTCTAATAATCTAAAACATTAGAATTTAGTCGGTGCATTTGTAGAACTGAATAAGTCTAAAGCACCAGATCATTCTGAATGGATCACAATACAATTTGGTTTGCTTGTTTTTCAAAAAGATTATAATGAAAAATCATACTACTTTAGACTGTATGATCTTGATTCTAGCACTAAATATAACGAGCCTTTATGGCAACAAGAAATGTACATGCCTTTTGTTTATTATCAATTTAATAGTACTTTTCATTATTTACCAACTGATGTATATTTAATTCTTAATTTTATTTACTTCTTCTCTTTTTTTTAAATTTTATTTTAATCAATTTTAAATTTATAAATTCAGGGCTGTTATATAGGATTTAATTTTGTTCTGGAAAGTCAGGCAAATAAATTTTTTGATGTTGTTGCTAAAGTCAAACTCAGGCGTGAACAATTGTATAAAAATATCAACTACAAATTAAAAAAAGCTGATTCAAATTCAAACTTCAATGACAAAGAAAATAAAAACAAAAAAAAATTTTCTTTGAAAAATCATTTTGAAAATTTTTTCAAGACTTCTTCTAAAACTAAAGTATTCATAAATTTTAATTAGAAAATAATTTATTTAATTGCTTAGTTTATCATCTTTAGATCAAGAATATTAATTCAGATACAAAATTTTCGAATGAAAACGAAATTAAAAAAAATGATTCTTACACCAATATTGTTGATCATGATAAAAAAAAGAAAAAAACATCTATTAAAAATCATTTCGAAAACATGTTTACAACTTCTTCTTTAAAAAAAGTTTTTTATAAGCTTTTATTTTTTTATTTATTGCTTAAAAACATTATTAAAATCAGTATTTTAATTAAAGATCCAAAATAACTTTTCTGATAAAATATCTTTAAATGAAAACAAATTAGATAATGAAATCAAAGTTGATATATCTACAAGTTTGATAAATAATAAACAAAAAGCATTCGCACCGCCTCCACCACCACCATTACCACCCAAGTTGCAAATAAATGATCAAGTGCAAAATAAAAACGAAGAAAATAAACCACAGCTAGGTCTTTTGGATGAAATAAATGGTTTCAATATAAAAAATTTAAAAAAAGCAATTCCTACAGGCAAAACAACAACAGCAAAAAATTTATCAAGCGTTAATTCAAAATCAGTAATAAAAAATTCAAAAAGTGAAATAAAAAACCATTTACCAAGTACTATTTTGAAAACAAATACAGCAAAAACCGAAAAGCCTTCTAATATTAAACCAAAAGCTTTTAGCAAACAAAGTAATTTAATACCAAAATTATATTTTTTTGAATATTATTTTTAAAAAAAAGATTATTAAGATTTAAATACTAAAACATCACGTCCTATTTCTCTTCCGCCGCCTCCACCAACTACACCTACTTTATCTACACCGCCTCTTCAAAAAATTTTAAATACGAATACACAATCTGTTTCAAATCATATTCAACCGCCTTTACCACCTCCTCCGATATTACATTTAGGAGAAAACAAATCTTCAGATAAAACTCAAACAACACCTAATAACCAAGACTTGTTGGATTCGATAAAAAACTTTAAAGGCTTTAAAAAGAAAAATGAAGATAAAAATACAACTATTGACAAATTACCAACTACTGGTTTAAATGAGCAATTATTAAAAGCATTTGCTTCAAGACAAGCTTTTTTTAGTAAATAAACTTAAATTTATTACTTAAGCATTTTAGCAATTTCTTTTTTCTTTTTTTTTTAAATCAAGAACAGAGTAGTGATGAGAGTGAAAGTGATGTAGAATGGTAATATAAATAAAGATTTTTTTTTTTTTAATTTTTTTATTAATACATTTAAATAAATTTAAATAAATTTTATCTTTAATAAAAATATTTTTTAAATTATATAAGCATTTTTTGCTATGCAACATAAAATCTTTTAAAAATTGATAGAAAATACGTGAATTTAATTTTAATATTTATTTAAACTTAAAATAAAGAAAATGAATTGAATTGAATTTATATTTTTTTTTAAATATTTTTCTTCGTCATTAGTTGCAATAGTTGCAATAGTTGCAATTTAAATATTGAAAAAAAATTCTAAATAAATCGATTTTTTAACCCGAGAATTTAATAAAAGTTTCATATCCTTCTTAAGAGAATTAAAAAAAAAAAAAAAAAATTAAATTTTTTATTATAATTTGTTTTTTTAATTTAGAACAAAATTTCTTTTTTAAAGATTTTTCTCGCCTCGAATTGGTTTCAAATTTCAACTTAACATAAATAAATAATAAAACAATAAAATATTACTTTTATGTGTTTCTTAACATGTTAATTTAAATTATTTTTTTTTTTCAAATTCAAATTGATCAAATAAATAGAAAAAAAAAATAAATTTATTTTATTTAATTTCAAGTTATCTAATCGTTTTTTTTTATTTTTTAAAAACAAAGTCATATTATTTTCATATCACATGATTTAAATTAAAATTATTACCAAATTTATTTGACTAAGATTTAGGTATCCAAAGAATATATGATATTTTAATTTTAAATTTTATTATAATTCTAGAATATTTTTTCAAATTATATGGCCATAAAAACCAATATTTTTTTGTGACTATTACTTTTTTTTTTTAATAGTTTAAATTTTTAGATAAAAATAAAATTAAAATTTTTTGATTTTCTAGATTTTTTTTTTTTTTAAATTTAATTTTCAGCAATTTTTATCTTTAAAAAAAAACTAAATTAATAAATTATTTTAAAAAAGAATAATTTAAAACATTTTTTATTTGCATACTAAAATATTTTTAAAAATTTAGTATTTTTTTTTTTTTTTTTTTTGAAATTGTAAATTTGTAAACACTTGAGCTTTATCTAACTTTTTTTTTTATCATTGTACTTTAAATTCATCAAGCTTCTAAAGCAAAATAAATAAAGCTTATAAATTGACGATATTTTTTTTTTCATATTTTTTTTTTTTATTAAAAATTTTTTAAATTTCAGAACATAGAAAAGGAAAACTAAATTTAAAAAAAAAATAAAAAAAAAAAACTTAGTAAGTAAAAAGATTAAAGTTTTAGTTTGATGAATATAGAATAAAAATTCATTTAAAAACAACTTTTTTTTATTTTGTATTCATTTACTAATAAAATAAGGCTTTTAAACTAATAAAAAATAAAAAAAAAATAAAATTTTTTTTTTCTCAAATAATCAAATTTTATTATTATCTAATAGTTTACTCATTTATAAACCTGATTTTTTTTCTTGCTTAAATCTCTATTTTATATTACTTTTCTTATTATTATTATTATTTTTAGTAGTAGTAGTAGTAGTAGTAGTAGTAGTTGTTGTATTGTCGCGCTTTATTTTATTATTTTTTTTTTGCTCTACTCAATAATAATATATCTTGACCTATAAAAATGCCTATTTCAAATAAAAAGGTAAACATATATTAATATATTCTTATTTATTTTTAGATTTTGAAAATTTTTTAAAATAAAAAAAAAAAAATTATTTATTTCGTTTTAGGCTAATAAAACTATTACAACAAAAAAATAAAGAAATTTTTGCTTTAAAAAAAAAATTAAATAGAAATTAAAATTTGATATACAAAATAGATCAAATTTAAAAAAAAAAAAAATAGCATATTTTTAAAATTAAGCTTATCTTAATTGGACATGAGACATGAGTTTGAATATATAGATAGATTGAAATATATATAATAATTGCAATTTTAAAAAGCAAATCAGTGTTGAAAATCTATCTATTGTTTGCAAACAAACAAATAAATAAATAAATAGAACTAAGCTATATTTTTAATTTTATTTTTTAAATTATATAATTTTAATATAATTTTTGTTTGGCTTTAAGCAATCATTATTAAGTATTTTAAAAAAAAAAATTTTAAAACTAGGTCTAAAACTAAATCTAGAACACGTTTTTTAAATTATAGAGTTGGAAAAAAAATATATGTATTTTTTGTTATTATCTGAGAACGATCAAATAATTAAATATAAATATATTAAAAATTAAAAAAAAAAAAAAAAAATTACCAAGGAAGAAATAATAAATAAAAAAACGAAGAAATTAATTTTTTAAACTTTTTTTTTGTTGTATTCTTAATTTTAGATATTAAAAAAATTAAATGAATCTTTTATTATAAGTCTTTGAAAGATTAGTAACAGTAGTTCTCAAAATGATTCCCTATTAAAATGACAATCAAATTTAGGTTTTCATTTTTGGATACTTAAAGTATTTTAAAGTAATTCAATTGAGTCTTAATATAAAGATGGGTCAAGATAGAATCAAAAAAGAGAAAAAATAAATTTTTTTATATATTCTTTTATTTTTTATTTCAATCAATAAACTTAATCTTAATATCTCTGTTCAAAGAAATTATTCTAAAAGAATTCTTTTCTTTTCTTTTTTATATTATATATTATAAATATACTTTAATTCTTTAGCAGTGTTAATTGAGCATTAAAAAAATTAAATAATCAAATTTTATTTCAAAAATAAATATAAATAAATAAGTAAAAAATTTCAAAGCTATTTGTTTCTTCATCTTTAAAACGAAAGAAAATAATCAACCTTTTATGAGAACTTCTAAATTACACATTTAAGAACTAGAATTTAATTTCCTTCTGAAGAATATCAAATTTAAGATTGTATTTTTTCATCATCATCATCATCATGTGATTTTAATTAGAAATTTTAGAAACACTTTTGATAAATAATTATTTAAATTTTGTTTTAGTAAAGTTTTAAAAAAAAAAAATTTAATTTTAAACTTCTAATATTTTAAAGCATTCTACAGTATAAGTTAAATGGTTAAATTATTTTAAAAGCTAAAAATCGGAAATTTCAAAAATAAATATAAATGCGATGTTTAACAAAGGAATTTAAGCAAAGGAAATTTTTTTGTAATATTTATTTATTGTTTATTTTATAAATTCAATCTTGTTATTTCAAATTGTTTAAAAATAGAAAAAAAAATATAAAAAAAAAAAATAAAATTCTACGCGTTTTTCTTTTTAAAAATAACTAAGATTAGTTTAAACTCTTTGAGAATCTTTGATTTGATTTGATTTTTTTTTTATTTTATCAGGAAAAATATAATTTAAAAACAGGCTATAAAGTTATACTATGAAATATAATAATAAAAATTTAGTTTAAATTTATTCAAATATAAAAAAAAATTCTTCTGCTTTAATAATTAAAAAAATAGTTTTTTTTTGTTTTGTTTTGTTTTAAGCGATTAAATAAAGATGTTTTACAAATCATTTTCTAGTAAAAGCAAATTATTCAGTTTTTATTTTATTATTTTTTATTTTTTTGTTTTTCTTTTAATTAAAATTTAATTTAATAAAAAATCGAGCTTTATACAATTACAATTAAGGTAAAGAAATTGATTTTCAAGTTAAATAAAATTAAAAATAAAATTAATATTATAAGTTTAAATGAGAGATTTATTATTTTTGTGTATTACATAATAATTTTAATTTTGTATAAATCAATCAAATATTTGAAATTAATTAAAATTTATCAAGTCAAGTATTATTGGATTTATTTACTTGTCTCATTTAATTAGTTTAACTCAATTTTATCAAAGCTAAAATATTAGCAAAAAATATTTTTTTGTTTTTTTTAAAAAGTATTTAAAATTTTCATTAACAAAAAGTTCCAACTAATTCTCATAAGAATAAAAAAATTAAAATTTTATTTTACACTATTTTATATTTTATATCATGATAATCAAGTCAAAATCAAACCAATAGATTATTAAATTAGAATTAAACATACTTCTTCTTTTTTAAATGCTTGTTAAATTTATATTTTAAACTTTAATTGATCACTTGGATATGATTATTAATTAGGAATAGTACTTTAGGAGTTTAACTTGGAACACATTATGTTCAGTTCAGTTCAGTTCAGTTTTAAAATAACTAATACAAAAGACTTGAGACAAAACACCTTACAACAATATTTAATATTTTTTAAATTTAAAAAACTTGTATCATATTTATGATGATGATGATCAAGAAGAGACAAAATTGTTAGATATCTGCTTTAAAATTTATAAAAAAAATTCAAGTTAATAAATAAAATAAAAAATATTAGCTCAATTTTGAAATTTTTCTAATTATCTAAATCAACTTTTTTTCTTTTTTTTTTTTTACACATTTAAGATTAGAAATTATTACGTAAACAAAAAAAATAAAATATAAAATAGAATTGAAATTTACATGTAAAAATAAACAACTAAAAATTGATCTAAATTTTAACTTATTTATCTTTATATTGTTATTATAGAACAAAAATAAAAATTGTACATTGAAATGGACTGACCTAAATTGAATGGATAATTAAAATAAATAACGCTTTATAATTAATGATAATTTTTTTTTGTTTTTTGTTTTTGTTTTATTAAAACTACAATACGATAAGAAACTAGTAAATATATATTGTTTATAGTAGTAACTACAACTACGCAAAAACTAAATATTAAGAAAGAAATTATAAAAATTATAATTTATTGTTTTTTTTTTTATTTTATTTTTTAATTTAAATTCTATGTATATTACTAAAAACTTATCTTTATTTTATTTTTTATTTTTTTTTTGTTTTAATTTACCGTTTTATTTTAAATAATTTTAAATTATTGTTCCATATTTTGAATTGAACTTTTTTTCAATTTTTCTAATTTTAATATTCTTTTTTTATTTTATTAAATGTATATGTATATATATATATATATATATATATTTTATATTCACAAATACAGTAAATATAAATATATAATTTCTAATTCTCATTTATTTTTCTATTTACGTGTACATATATATATATATATAAAGTATATTTTCAATATAAATCAAAAGAATAAGTTTTAATTTTTAACTAAATTTTATTTTTTGTTGTTGTTGTTATTGTTGTTGTTGTTGTTGTTAACTGAACGAAACGGTTAGGCAAACATTACCGCCCATATTCGATTCAATATTTTATTTATTTTTATTTATTTTATCTATTTTTAAGGCTGTGTTCTAATTTTTTTTTTATTTTTTATTTTTTTGTTCAATAAAGTTCAATTAAATCAATCACAACCTTTAAAATAAATAAAAACAAAAAACCACATCCAATACAATCAACGGTCCTTTATATTATTATTATTATTATCATTAAAACAAAGATATAGATAAAAATTTAAAAAATTAACAATTGATTTAAATTTTTTTTTTTTTTTATTATTTAGGTCTATTATTATATATATATATATATATTTAAATTTTGTTGTTTTTAAATAAAATTATTATAATTTTAAAATTATGATTAAACTTTATTTAATTTCTAATTTCTAATTTTAAATTCGATTAGATTTAATTTTAATAAAAATTTTAATAAATAAATTTATTTTTTGTGTTTTTTTAAATAATAATAAAAATAATAATAATTCTGAAAATGTCTAAATCAAATGCTAAATTGAGTAAGAAAATAGACGAGGTTAGAGAAGTTGTTCAAAATAGAACAGATTCGGATATAATTAAAGTATTAGATTATTTTAATAATGACGTTGGCAGGACAATAGATGCGTTCGTTAGCGACGGTGCTAGAGAAATATTAAAAAATTCAGACACCTCAAACAACAACAACAATAATAATAATAATAATTTAAATAATTTGAACACATCAACAAATCAAAAAAATAAAAAAAATTCAAATTTATCTAATGGCAATAATAATAATAACAATAATAATAATAATTATAATAATAAGCCAAATTTGAACGATTTAGTCGCTTCGGTAATTAATCAATACACATCGGCGCCGTCAACGCCTTTGTCTTCATCGCTAAGTCCGAATTCTCAAAACAAACAACAAGAACAATTGTTGGATAGTCTTAATAAATTAATGCTAAATAATACAACAACTACAACAAGTACAACAGCTGCAACAACTACTACTACAACAACAACAACTGCAACAACAACAAATACGGAAAATAATAATTTGTTGAGTCAGATTGAAAAATTGGGCGGTGGATATAAAGTAACTATATTGGGTGTTGAGACAAACTCTTTACACAATAAAGCACAAGAGCAAAAACAAGATACACACACAACAAACACGAGCTCTTCGTCGTCATCGTCGCCTTCTTCTGTATCTGTATTGTCTTCTTCGAATAGCTCTTTAGCACAACAACAACAACAATCAACACGTCCCAATGTATTAGACATAAACAAAAATATTCCATTACTCAAAATTCCTACTACTAGAATAGAAAGAAAATTCAATAAATCGTACATAAATGCAAACTCAAGACAAATCCTAGAAAAACCACAAAAAGATCTACAACGTCAAACAGCTCAATTGAATAAAATAATATCTCAATTTAATGACGATTTGTCCAAGTCTAAATTAACTCTTAAACAAACATTTATGCAATTAAGACAATTGCTAAACGAACGAGAAGCTAAACTAGAAAATGATTTATATTTGAGTGGTCAGCTCGGCAATGAATTGTTAAAAGAGAGACAATTGAAAGCTGCTGATCTTAAAGTGATGTGTGACAATGGTCAACACTTGAATGACCAAGAATTAAACGATTTAAGAGCTGATTTAAAACATTTTGTTAGCGAGAGACAAATAGACGAAGAGTTTTCCAATTTAAAATTAATTAATTTCGATTCAATTGATACGTTTTCAAATGATTTAAATTCATTCGGAAATGTTCATCAAATAAAAGATCGTTATTCAAAGCAAAGACCTGCAAATTCTGATATTTTAACTCCTGTTTCAAATAATTTAAATGGTGCCAAATTAGTTAATAATTTAATTAATAATAATATTAGTAAAGATAATGTAAAAACAAATAGCTCAAATAAAAATAATTTTGATGACGGAGAAGGCGAGTTTATAGAAGTTAAAAAGCCACGTAAGTTAAAGTTTATATAATAATTATATAAGCTTAACTATAGTTAATTTTAATATATTTAAAGAAAGAAACCGCTTTAAACAACAGCAACAACAAGTTCAATTACAACAGCAAAATCAACCATTAAATGGAATAGCAATCAAGCAAAATGGTTTCTCAAATTTAAGTACTAGTAATCAAAGACCGAGTGTAAATACGAATGGAAATCGCATGAGGAAATAATCTTCTTAAACTTGTTATTATAAAAAAATAAATTTAATAAATTCCATTCATTTTATTTTATAAAAGAACCAAAAACATTTTCTTCTTTTCTTTTCTTTTCTTTTCTTTTCTTTTTTTTAAATTAGGTAAAATATTTATCTTGATAATTTTATTTTAATATAAATGAGTTAAGGTGAGTCTTTAATATATTTTTATTTTTTTTTAATTTTTAAAATATATATATATATATAAATATTTAATCAATATCTTTTTTTCTTATCGCATAAAAAAAATACTGAATAAAATAAATAAAAATAAATTTTTTTTTTAGCTTGCCATTTTAGCAACAGACTTTTCTTTTTCTTTTTTTTTTTTTTTGGAACAAATATTAAATAAACAAATTTTTTTTTCTTATTTATTTTATAAATTTATGATAGCAATAAAAAAAAAATTTTGATTTTTTTTTTTAAATTTAATTTAAAAATAAATTAATTTAAATACGAATTTTTTAATTTTATTTAAAAAATTAAGACTGATTGCTTTTTTTTTTTTTTGAATTGATCCAGTTGTAGCAATCAGATTTAACAAAGATATACTTTTATTTTTAAAACTAAACCTAAAAAAATAAAGCTCATACTCTAAAAACGAGTAGTTTGAATAGCTGTTATTGAATATTTAAAAAGTGACCTGTCTTTATCTAAAGATAGCTTGCATTAAAATGCTAAAATCACATGTAAAAAATTGTTATATTGTGAACCAATTTTTTTTATTTTAAATTATATTTTGTATTTATTCCCAGACTGCGCAGAATGGAACATATTCCATATATTTTCAGTCAAGTGATTAGATGATTTGAGTATTTTTACAGTTTTTCAAAATAATAATAATGATTTGAGAGGTTTTCTTCTGGCAGCTCAGAATGAACTTAGTTCTTCTTTTCAGCCATACGAATTAAGTATTAGATTAATAATTAAAGTAAAAGAGTTAAGTCAAGAAAATAATAAAATAAAGTATTTAAAAAATAAAAACAACAAAAAAGGTAATTGTTGTTGATGATGATCTGTTGATGATATTATGTTATATCTCAGTTGAAACTTTCAACTTGAAAGTATGCTAATATGTATATATATTATATATTTGATTATACCGTATATGTACCTTGTATCTTAAATAAAAGATTACTCTTCAAATTGTTAGTACAGTAATATTTAATTAATAATTTAAGAGGAAATTTCAAGTTTAGCTTTTAAATCTTGTGAATTATTTTCGCCAGGAACTATTTCTTAATTTTATTTTTAATGATTTATTAAATTACTTTTTGCTAATTTTAGATTTTCATAGTTATTTTTTAATCTATTTTCTAATTTATCAAATTTAGTGATGTTTTAATTTTTTTTATTTTTTTTTATATCAACCAATGTACAATATTTTCATAAAAAAAATTCTCATCTTCACAAATATATAATAATATTTAATTAAAAATGATCAAATAATAATAAATAATAATTTAAGATAATGAGTTTTTTTTTAATAATATTAATAATCTATATTAGAATAGAAAATTCATTAATTTAAAAATAATTTTATTAATTTCAAGTAAATTTAAGCAACTTTAAGCAACAAAAGAGTAAATAGTGTAGTTTTATTGTAACATTAGCCTTTTAATTAAAGCATATTAACAATTAACTTATTAAAAGTAATTTTTAAGGAAAAAGGATAATAAATTTATAACCTATAACCTATAATCAAGCGACGTATGTAGATCAGCTAGGGTTTGATTTGAAAAAAATGTGAATAATAAAAATATTTCAGAACACTTTCTCTTGGTCTATTCTTGGCCTATTTGGCTAATTTAATGAAATTTCATATTTTGGGATCTCACAGATTTTTTGTTTTAAAAATATTTAAATTGCAACCAAGGTAAACTGTGTGCTCATTCGCAACTATTCAAATATCAACTATAGATTCAAATGATTATTATTATTATTATTAATATTTTTTATTTAATATTTATCAATTTGAAATTCTTTATAAATAATAATAATAAAACCTCAATAAAAGAACTATAAACATTTTTTTCAGTTTATAAATTTATAAATAATATTAATATTAATACTAATACTTTAGATTACCAAGTGAGCAATAAAGTAATTTATGTAGAATATATAAAAGTGTTTATTTAATATTTAATTTTATGTAAATTGTTTCAATAAGATTTTCAAATTATCAAAGATAGGTAAATTAAAATTTGAGATATTATTTAGACTTTTTTTGTTTATTTTCAAATATTCAGAGTTTATTAATTTTTAATAGAGTAAAAAATTCAAATAAAAAAAAACCATAGCCACATAAAGCAAAATTAAAATATTTCAAAAATTGAAATTAAAAAAAAAAAATAAAAGAAAAATTCTTTCAATCATAATGAAAACTTCCTGAAATTAATTCAATAAAAAGTTTAAGTTAAAACTTTTTCTCTATATTCATTCTAAAGATCAAAAAAAAAAACTAAAGCTTAATTATTATAATTTTATTTTTTTATGTCAGTCAATCAAAATAATTAATTTTTTTTTTTATTAAATATGGAGTAACTTTTCAATTTCAAAGAGGGAGTCTCAAAGGGCTAGTGTTTCTATTTATTTATATTTATTTATATCTATATTTCTATATTTCGTTTTTACAAAATTCAAACATCAAGTTACTTCTGAATCGAAACATAAACTAAAATCAAACTTATTTGCTTTTTAAAATCTATAAGAAACGCGCGCGCGCGTACACACATTATATATATACGTATACACAAATTTATATTTCTATATTTTAAAAATTATAAATAACTTTAATTTCTTCATTCCTTTTCTCAATTTTTTTTTTTTATATTTTTTATTTTGAAAATTAAAAAATTGTCTTGTTCAATTTGATTTGATTTGAAAGTAAAAAAATTTTTGAAAAATAAAAAAAAAATAAAAAAAAACTCCACCTATTTTTTAATGGTTTTAAATTATATTATATATATATATATATATATATCTATATATATATATATATATATATATATATATATATATATATATATATATATATATATATATATATATATATATCTATATACAAAATCTAAAATCTAAATTAACACTCACTTATTATTCACTCACATATTTAAATAAATTATAATATAAATATGCATATATTATAAATTAATATAATAAACACACACACACAACACAACACAACACACACACACATACATACACACACATGCTCTCACGAATGAACATAATTTTACAAAAAAAAAAAAAAATAAAAAAAATTTTTTATATTTTTGAATTTTTTTTATTTTATATTTTCTAAACTAAATTTTTGATAATTAAATAAATTAAACTTGAAAATAAAACTATATATTATATATATTATATATATATATATATTTATAAATATATAAATTTAAAATAAAGTAAAGAAAAAGAATAAAGAGAAAATAAAAAAACTAATAAAAATAAATAAATAGAAAAAAAACATGTTGTTTGAATTATGACATCGACAAGCGGTGGAAATATTCAAATTTGTTTAGCACAAGCGCAGCAGTCGAACGGCTCAAGTAATCCGACATCATCGTCGACAACACAAGGCAATACAACACAAGTAGTACAGAATGTAACTGTCTCTAGCCCGAATATAATTCAAAACACGGTGAATTTGAATCCGAGTCGAAGCATTATTAGATCAATACCAATCGTGTTGCCGAGTAATGCACAGTCTGGCTCTGATTTCAACTCAAAAACGAATCTAAACTCATTAAGAACAACAACAAACAACCAAAACAAAATAACTGTTCAGTCTATAGCACCAATTAATTTAAACACGAGTTCAAACTCGAATACAAACATCAATATTGTTAAAAATATTCTCACAAACTCCAATTCGGCATCTAATTTGAGCTCGTCGACTAATATTAATCAAAATTCTTCGACTAATCTAAACGCAGCAGCAGTGGCCGTTACAGCAGCTGCCAATATTTACAACATTATGTTCAACACTAGTAGTAATCAGAGTGGTGCAACACTGATAAATGTAAATAATAATAATAATAATAATAATAACAATAATCCGATTGTGACAACCCTAATGAGCACACAGCCGCAACTAGGACCAAATACGACAAATAATAAGCAAATTAATCTGCCTACAACAACTGGTACATCAACTTCTAAAATTGTTTTAACAACGACCAATTCAAGCACGAATTTATTGAATCCAACGACAGCAGCAGCAACAGCTACAGGAACAACAACAGCAACAACAATAGCAACAACAACAACTAATCAAATAAATAAAACTATTCCTTTAAATAATCTTAAGTCAAGCACAAGTATAAAATCGTTGTCTCCGATATCGAATTTTTTCAATGATAATTCTAAATTGTCTACAGTGTTTAAGAATAACAATACAAACAAAGCACTTTTTAGTACAAGTTCGACTAGCTCAAATTCTAGTTCAAGTTCACCAACAATAACACAATCGAGTACACAATTAATAAATCAATTTCAATTAAAGCCAGCTAATCAGCCTAATATACATCAACAACAGCAGCAGCAACTTCAACAGTCGTTAATTCAGTCAATGCAACCGATGAGATTGATTACTAATTCTGCATTGAATAATAACAGTTCCGGTGTGAATAGTTCCTCGCTTATAGTGAATAATCCTCAAACAACTTCATCACCGTCATCATCTCCACTTAAACCAAACATTATTCGAAAAGCAAGGTATATAATTTGTTTATGTTTATATATATATATTTAAATAGTTGAAATTTGTTAGATACTCGGCTTAGCTTGAATATTTGCTTAAGCCGACACCACAAATTTCTAGATTAATTAAATGCTTTGACGTGAGTTTAAACTTAAAGATTTACAGATGTTTAAGCACAGATACGGAGCATACACTTTAAAAAAATATCTAAGGATTATATTCAACCCAATAAATTTTAATCTTCTCTGCTTTTATAACTAAATCAAGAAATCAAAAAAAAAACAATTGTTTTTTTTTTTTTTTAGAAATTTCAAAGAATCTAAACAAACTTTAATAAATTCAATTTAAAAAAAAAAAGTTTCAACAGATAATCACATGTTTTAGTAAACAATAGGGTCTTTACTTTAAGTTGTAATTTAAATTTAAGTTTAAAAAAAAACAAAAAAAAAAGCATTAATTTGAATTATTTTATTCTATTTATTATTATTGATGTTTTTCTTTTATTTTTTTTTCAATTATATTTTGGTATTAATCAAACTCAATATTATGTACACGAAACCTTAAATTTAATAGTTTTGTTTTGAGTTTTGAAATTTTATTTCAAAAATTTTTTAACTTTTAGTATTAAATTGATTACTTTTGTTTAAAAAAAAAAAAAAAAATATTCTTGATTTTATTTTATTTGACATTGTTTCAAATAGATGATATAAAATAATTTAAGCACTAAGCTTATAGGTAAAAATGACAAGAATTGAGTTAAGTAAATTATTTATCAAAATATTAACAATTAAATTGTAAATTCTTAATTTAAATTGATTTTCTTTTGGAAACTTTGAAACACATCAAAATTTTAAAAATAATAATAATATTAATAGTTAAATTTAAAAATTAATTTATAATTTTTGATGATTTAATTTTGAAAAATCTATTTATTATTAAGATTAAATTCTTAGTTAATTAATTAATATTAATATTAATATGAATAATCATATCAAAACAAGTTCAGATGATCAGATGAATAAGATTGATTATAACAATTGATTATAAGAATTAGTTTATAAAATGAAAAAATTTATAAATTTTACAAAATTAAATAAATAATAGAATAATTCCAATTTGTTTTATATATTGTTTATCTAGATTAAATTCATTAGGCCTAAAATAAAATTAAGTTTCTTTAATCATGAAATTATTTAAAATATTGAAAAGATATTTTGAAATTTCTAAAATAAATTTTAATAGATTTGATAATTTTTTTATTTTTAATCTTTAAATATTTAGACGAGATTCACCATCGTCAAATTCAACTTCTAACATAATAACTAATAATAATAATACTGATCATATGTACAATATTAATCATAATACATTTAGTAACAATCAAATCAATATTATAAAAGAAATAAAACCACCAATATTGTAAAAATCTTATTTAATAAATCTTCTTTAATAATAATAATAATAATAATGAATTAATATTTTTTAAATTTTTATTAAAGTGAATTGAATGCTGAATCTTTGAAAAGTTTGTCAACTCTTTCAATTCCTACAGCTTTGATACCGACAGCTCATAGCTTAATTCAAAACCCAAGCAATGAACAAACTCAAATACAAGGAGTTCAACTACTTACTATACCTTCTTCAGCAAGTACACTAACGACCTCTTCTTCAGCTTCGCCTTCATCTTCCTCAAACATACCTAAAACCATTATAAGTGTAATTAATGAAGCTTTATGTGAATCCGCTACTAAAACAAATTTAATTATAAGCAAAGAGTTTAATACTGCTAGTTCATCTTCTCAACCAGGCTCTTCGACAACGACTTCGACAAGCACAACTCAACCCGTAACTTCTACTTGCACTACAAATCCTACTCCTAATCCTATTCCTAATCCTACTACAACCACTATTAATAACAATAATAATAATAATAATAATTATAATAATAATATTATTACCATTACAACCACTACTACTCCTAATCCACTTTCTATTGCTATAAATGCTTCTAGTAATACAATACAGAATGAATCAAGCCGAAAACGGCGCAAACAAGAATTTAAAAAACAATTAATTAGCAATTTAAACAATAACGAATATTTAAAATTAAAAGAATTAAACTCAATTCAAAACATTGAATATTTTAATGATTTAGAACAACAACCAAATTTTAAATTGGCTCGATTAGAATCAATTAAAGAATTAGAGAATAAAGAACAGACAGAAAAAGAAGAAGGCAAAAGTTGCAACGAGAAAAATGAGCTTTGTTCTGAACAAAGTTCGTTGAATGAAGTTGAGCAAATAAACGAAGATTCTTTTCTCGATGACGAACAAGTTAAATTGTTATCTAAAGAATTTACTTATGTAGATAGTAACGGTTTTAAATGGGCCACAAAACGACCCAAATCTCAATATTCTATATCTAAATTGTACACACCAAATTGGAAATCGAATGTTAACCATTTTTCAAAGTATTCTGATGTAAAACAAAATCAATCGGACACAATAAATCCGAATCAAACCAATAATAATCAAACTAAACGAATAACTCATAAAGAATTGATCGACAATTTAAACGAATGGAAGTTTCATTATGTTATATCTCAAGTTAATAATTTAGTAAGATTTTTATTTTTATAATTAAAATTAATTTAATTGATATTTTAAATTTTATTTTAAAATTTATTATTATTAAGATTGAATATGAGAATGAATCGTTACAAGTAATGAGCGATATAGAAAATTTTTTACAAAACAAAAATTTAATCGGCTTTTCCGACATTTGTTTTAAAATCAGCGAATCAATTAAAGTAAAATCTTTTAAAATTATTTAAAAATTATTTATAAAAATTTAATTTTTTGAAACAATTTTAGGCTAATTCACAAAGACATAGATACATAAATGAACAATTAGACGAAACTCAGGTACTCATACACAAACTATTTGAACATAAAGAAAAGTACAAAAACTATTTGATCATATCATCAAACGGTGCCAATAATTCGACCACTACTTGCTCCAACAACAACTATCAATCATCTGCTTCATCTTCTGTGCCGAGTTCATCACAAAATTTTTTAAATAAAAAAAAGTCGTTTAATACTAACAATTCTAATCAAAAATCGAATACAAAAAATATAAATACGAAAAATTTAAAAGTTTCAAATAATAATAATAAAATTGAATCTAAATTAAAGCTGAAATAAAACAAAATTTTTATTATTTGTTTTTTTTTTTTTTTAAATTTTTTGTTTAAATTTTTTTGTTAAAACTTATTATTATATTTTTTATTTTAAATATATAAATATATATATATATTATATATAGATAAAAATTTACAAAAACCGTTCTTTTTTTGAAAAAAAAAAAACAAAATAATTTATTATTTTTTTTTTAAAAATTTTTTTCTTTTTTTTCTTTTTTTGTTGAAATAATTAAATATATTTTCATTTTTGGATCATTTTTTTTTATTATTGAATAAACTTTTAAATAAATTCTAAATATTTTTTTGTCGATTGTTTTGATTTTATATTTTTTAATTAAAATAAGAGTTAAAATCGGGTTTTAAATACTGATTGTTATATTAAATATAAGTTATATTAATTTTTTTTGCCCTTTTTTTTTGTAAATAATTTATAAATATTTAAATAAAATATTGAGAAAAAAAAATAATAAAAAAATTTTTTAATTTAGTTTTAATTTATTGTTTTAATAGTAATAATTGGGAAGAAAATTTACATTTTCTTTTACAATCTATTTAGTCTTTATGGTTGTTCTATAAGTTCTATTTGCTTCAAATATTTTATCTTTTCTTGCTTTAAATGAGTTAAGTGTGTTCGCTTCTAAAACATCATTTGGTAAAGCATTCCAATAAATTTAAATTTTAAAGCCAAACAAAATTTTCAATAAATTTAATCAAACGAACAATTGTCTAACAATATTTACCTAAATAAGCTAAACATTTTCAATATTTGTTCAACATAACAATATTTTATTGTGCTTTATTTTTTCTTATTTAAGAAATAATAATGCTCATTTTTTACAACTCAGGCATTCAACTTAAGTACTTTTAATTGGAAAAAAACTTTAAATAATTAATTCTAATTTGTAATCAATAATTGTCTACAGTTCTCGTCACAGAAAAGAGAAAATTAAATATGAAATAAAAAATTATTTAAAATTAATAATAAACATTCTAACAAAAAAGTGTTTGTTGTAGAAAATATGTTTTGATATATTAAAATTTTTTTGACTGATTAATCTTAAATAAATAAAAGCTTTCCAAGTCCATAGCATTCGTAATAATGTTAGATCAAATTCAGTCAACAATATAATTATTTAATAATTATCAGTGAGCACATGTTTCTATACAAGTTTTAGGTTATAAGAATATTTTAAATTGAAAAGAATAAAATTTTTAATTTTTAAATGATTTATTAATTAAATAAACAAAAAAGTTAAAGAAAAAAAATATATTTAATAGCGTCGTTTTATAAAAAAAAAAGAGTTATTAATAATAATAATAATAATATCCATAATAATATTAATAGATTTATATTATAGAAATTTGCGTTTTTTGTAATTCTTGTTTTTTTTATATTTTTCTGTTATTTTAAAATTTTATTTTTTTTTTTTAAAGAAGAATATTTTAGTTTAATAAAAAATAATAATACAAATAATATAAATAAAAAATGGCTCATGAAACTTTAAATGACATTAAAAACTTTAACCAAAAAAAAAAAAAAAAAGAAAAAACCATAAAATAGTAATAATAATTATAATAATAATAATAATAATAATAATTTTCTTAATATCAATAATTCATTCTCATCTATTTAGTTGTTATTTCAAAGTTATTACAAAAAAATTTCAAAATTTATTTAATAATAAAACTAATATCTTTAATTTCAATCAAACCAAAAAATTTATTTAATATATTTATAAATATTCAAAGTTTCAAATTTAAAAAAAAAAAAAAAAAAAATTTTTTGATATTTAAATTCACACATATATAATTACAAAAAAGAGAAGAAAAAAAATAATATTAAAATTTAATTTCAATAGTATATTCAAACACTTAAACAGAATGGAATTTATTTTAATACATATATCTATATTTATATATTTATAAATATCAATATATTTATATTTAAAAAATTTTTACAGGCCATTTTATATTTCAAGTATTTTTCATTTAAAATACATATAGATTTTTTTTTGGTTTTTTTTTTATTTCAAATTTAAAAATCACATTTTTCTCAAATCGAGTACACATACTGTTCCGTCGGCTGCACTAGCGCCTACTTTGTCTCCTTTGTGATTCCAGCATACTTCGAATATACCGCCGGAGCCTCTGTACACATTTACCAATTCACCAGACTTAAAGAAATTTTTTTTTTAATTTAAAAAATTTAAAAGATTGAAGATTTTTTTTCTAATAATATACCCCTATGTTCCAAATATTGACACATTTATCAAAAGAACCAGTAGCCAAGTATTTACCATCGGGACTAAACGCAACAGAATAAACAGGCTCAGTATGTCGACTAAGTGTGTGTAAACATTCGCCTCTTTCGACATCCCAAAGCCTTACGGTCGAATCAAAACTAGCACTTGCCAGTATCAAATTTGAATTTGGATTATTTGTTCCTGGGCCTGTTGGGCTCCATTTAATTGTGTAAATTTCTTTGTTGTGTGCTTGCAAATTGTGTAGCCATGTGTCACGTGATAGAGTCCATATTTTAAGAGTCATATCGTCTGAGCAAGAGGCCAATAGTTTGCCCTGAGGATCCCATTTGATTGCGTTAACTTCGTTCTGATGTCCCTGGAATGTCTTAATTGGCATTTGAACACCTAAACGACACACGTGTATTTTTTGATCTGTACTACAAGACGCAAAGCTGTTATCGCTTTGCCAATCAACATCTAGAGCTGGTGCTGTATGAAACGAAAATTGTTGTTGGCAAGTACCGGTTTGAGCATCCCATATAATTGTAGTCTTTTTAAAAGAGGTTTTTATTATTTACGTTTCCATAGAAACAAAATTATTTATTATAGTTTTAAATAAAAATAATTCTTTTTTTTTATGAAAAAAAAAAAAAAAAACAAAATAAATAAATAAAAATGGAAATTAATTATTTTTCTCTTAAATTACCAGAGTATAAAAAATCTACTCTCGAGCTTTGGACCTATTTAAGCTCTAACGATATAAACTCTTTATTGGGCTGTTTTAATACCGCCGATAATATAGAAACAAATAAAAATGAATACAATTTATTCAAAAATTTGATTTCAAAGCAATTAAAATTGAATTTAAACTCTAAAAAAGATTTGGTTTTAATAGACAAATATTTTTATTTGTTCAAATATGCTTTAGAGAACAATTTAAAGCAAAATGAGCAAATATCAGCTTTGTTTATTCTAATCAAAAAAACGCATGATCTTGCAGTTGATACATCGTTTGGTAATTTGGATCAAACATTTGACTATTTTAGAAAAAGTTTAATAAACTATTCAGTAAATAGACCTCCGTTTTGCCTGAATTTATTCATGCCAAATCAAGTTCAATCAATTATAAACTACTTTCTTAATTCTTATTTCAAACAATTCAAATTTTACAAATACATTTATTCGCCTGCTATTTTAGTAGATCTAAAATTTAGCTATTCAAATGAGCAAAAAGAGCAATCAATTCAATTAGAACAAGATTTAGAAGTAATTGCTAAATTAGACAATCAAAATGAACTTGATATGGATATGTCACTGATAGAACCAACTAGAAGTGAATCAAGATTTACGAATGCTCAACAAGAACAGCATAAAGATAGCGTTGAACTAAAAGAATTCATAAAATCTTACTTAAACCAACATTTAGATAAAATGAAATCGGATCTTTTAAATGATGATTTTTTCTCTCAAAATAGCAAGCAGTCCGATTCTTCTAAATTAAAGGCCAACAATAATAATCAAAGAGCAAAGTCAACAAATAGTAGTTCAGGTACAAAAACACCCAACAAAAAAAAATAAAAAGAAATAAATTTTTTTTTTTCAATTTTAAAAATTATTTTAAATTTTTGATAATAAATAAATAAATAATTAATTAATTAATTAATTAAAAATATTTTTTACCTTATCAACACCAGCGCTGAGAATATAGTTTCCTTTTTTGTTCCATTTAAGCGCAAATATAGGTCCTTTATGCTGCCCGAGTGTACTTCTTAAATTACCGTTTGTGGACCATATACGCGCATAGCCGTCATAAGAACCCGTAGCAAGCATCATACCACTAGGCTATTCAAATAGTAAATTAAAAATATATAAAATAGAAATATTTTGATTGTTTAAAAACAAAAATTAAATATTTGAACATACATCCCAATCGAGAGAGGTAACGTCTTTATTACTCGGTACACTCGAGTCTCCTTTGGGTATACAATGTCTTAATAAAAGTGCAGGTTGTTGTTTATTGCCAGAATAGTCTCCGGTAAGATTCCAAATACGAGCAGTCGAGTCGCCTGAACCGGATGCTAGCAAGTCTTGCATCGGATTCCAAGCACATATAAACACTTCGGATTCATGTCCACTCAATACTGTAACCCTACTAGGTGGTATTTCGGTAACGTTCGAATTTAATAAATTCGTATTAGTGGTATTAATAGTCGTTATTGTATTATTATTATTGTTATTATTATTATTATTATTATTATTAATAGTATTAGTATTAATATTGGTTTGATTTGTATGCATCGATTGATTTGATTGATTCATTAGTTGTTGATGCAAATGTTGTTGTATTGTTTGTTGTAAATTTAAATGAGACGAATCAATATCCATTGGTTCACCTTTGACTAAGCTATTACTATGACTAATAATACTATTATTATTATTATTATTATTAATATTATTATTAATATTATTATTAATATTATTATTGTTATTATTGTTGTTGTTTAAATTAGATGTATTTATATTTACACTTAGATTATTAATATTATTATTATTATTATTATTGTTATTATTAAGGTTATTGTTATTAATTAAATTCGAATCTTCGGTTTTAATAGCTGAATGTTCTTGATAGCTAAGACCAGTACGATTTAGGTCATAGTTAACATTTTGTGCGGCTGATAAATCGTGAGTATTAGGAGTTTTCGAAGTCGGTGGCGGTGGTTGCAGTTGCAGTGGTGGTGGTGGTGGTTGTACTAGTGCTGGTGATGGTGCAACTGATGCTACAATTGATAGTCCGTTAGTTTTATTTAAATTCGTATCACTTAAAACAGACAACGGACTAGTCGATCTATTACCGTTCACGTGATTATTATTCGTTATTGGCGGAGTGTTCAAGCGATTTGTCGACGGATTAGATGTGTTAATCGAAGTATTATCAAGCTCGGTTTTAATAGAATTCGTAATAGGTTTTAACAAATTTTGTTCTATAAAAGACGACGGACCGTTTTTGTTCATAGTCTCACCGTTTAGACTAGTACTGTTTAAATCGTTCGGTTTATTATTCGTTGTTGTTGCTGTTGTTGTTGTATTTGTTGTTGTCGATGTAATAATACAAGTATTATTATTATTATTACTACTAGTAGTTGTACCAGTATTATTTGTAGTATTTGTATTAGTAGTAGTAGTATTATTAGTATTGGTATTAGTAGCGGTTTGGTTGTCTTGGATGGATTTATTGAGTGCTTGACGTCGAGCGTCAATTACTTCAGGCATAACGGCGTCAATTAGTGATAACGGATCGGCTAATCGTTCGGTGCCATCGTCGGCCACGCTTATTTCGGCTTCAGTGAACTGCAGACCTTTTTGTATAACTGTCAATAGAGCAGCTGGTGGTACTAGGGTTCCGTTAATATTCGTTTGACTTATGTGAGATTCAACGCCAAACACATACGCCGAATGAATAAAACCCGACTCTTGTAAATAACGATAAATTAAATAATTTACTTCATCGCTTGTGAAGCTCATTTTATTTGCTTGTGTGTATGTGTATGTATATGTGTATTTTATTTTTATTTTATTTTATTTTTTTATTAAATAAAAATTAATTATTAGTTGGTAACAAAAATATATTTTTTTTTTTTTTTTTTTGAATAAAGTTTTATTTTATATTTTATTTAATTATTAATAATTTTTATTTTTTAAAATAGGGTCATTTTTAAGTTTTAATTTTTAATAAAATTTAAAAAAAAAAAAAATTTTTTTTTTAAACATCTATATAAATAAAATAATAATAATAATAATTATAAAATTTTAATTTTTTAATTTAATTAAATAAATAAAGAATAAATTTTTTCAACCATTTAAAAAGGAAGGGATATTTTCTTCTTCTTTTTTTTTAATTATTCATTTTCATTTAAATGATGAACTCACGATTTTTATTTTTATTCTATATACTGTAAAAATATAGAAATTAAAATTATTTGAAAAAAAAAAAAAAATAAAATTAAAATACATAAAAAGAAGCGTGAGTCTCTATATACAGTATATATATATATATAGAGAGAGAGAAAAAGAGAGAAATAGAGAGGTTAACTCCGTGAGTACGAGTACTAATAATGTGTGTGTGTGTGTGTGTGTTTGTGCATTCACTATGTATATATAAAAGATCTCATTTATATATAAATTATTTTTTAATATATAAATTTGATTGCGTGCTTGTTGTTTTTTTATTTTTTTTATTTTTTATATCAAATACACACACACACACACACAAATAAGAACAACAACACAAGAACAATAACAAGAAAAAATAAATTAATATATACTAATATAATATATATATAGTATAGTTTGTCGTCATGTTTCTGTATACAAAATACAAAATAGAACACCATGACTCTAGACCTAGTCTTCTTTATTTTATTTTATTTTATTTTAAATATTAAATTTCGAATCAATTAATCGATTTTTCTTTTTTTTTTTTCTGTTTTTTTTTTGTTTTCTTGTTGTTGCTTTTGTTCTCTTTTTGTTGATGTTGTTGTTGTTGTTGTTTATCGTAAAACATAAACACGTGATTGACGAATTTTCAAATTATTAATAATTGTGTTTTTTTTTTTTTTTTATTTTTTTTTTGCAAAATAATAAAGATAAGAATTTTATTTTTCTTTAGTTGGATTTGTGCCGGATTGTATTTTTTTTTAATAGTTTTAATTTATTTTAAAAATTATAATTTATTTTCAACCAGATTTTACCTGAAAATTTATAATTTTTAATTTTTTTGAATTTCTACCAAAAGACTGTGTTTTTTTTTATATTTATATTTAAATTTAACAAAAAAAAAATAATAAAAAAATTGATTTTTTTTAAGCTTTCATTCAAATTTAATCTATATTACTGAATCAATCAATCTATCAATCAATGAATGAATAAAAAATTTTAATAAAATAACTATTTTGGTGGTGAATAATAGCTCAACAAAAATGATTTATTTTAAAAGATTTGAATGAATGAAATTAATTTAATTATGTTCTTGTTTGTTAATTTATATACTATTAAAATTTGTTAGACACACACACACACACACACACACAATGATTTATTTTACTACTGTTTGTTGAATTGTTTTATTTTTAGTTTTGTTTTCAGAAAAAATAGTAAAATTAATCGATATTTTTGGATTATTGAATTTTAAGCTCATACAATAATTATCTAAAATAACTTGAAATTTAGAAAGATTTATTAATCAAATTAAACATTTTACTTATTTAAAATTAATATAATAAATTGTTTCTTAATCAGCAGCATGAATCAGCTCTTTCTTTATTACAATAAAATGTATAATTGACTATTTACCAAAATTGTCTATATTTTAAATTTAATTTAATTAATTAGCTGAGTTTTTTCAAGTCTATTTTTTAAACTTTATAAAATTATTAAAATAATTATTTTTTTTTAATTAATCTTTTAAAAGTTTGAAAATTTTGCTCTATTAATTATTGTGCAATACACACACAAACACACAAATGCAGAATTGCACAAATAATTTGGCTATTTAAAGATTAAAAAAATTAAACTATTAAATATTAAATAAAATCTTAATTAATAAATTTTGACTTTCTTTTAAATAAACTTTTATTTTTGAAAGATGTTTAACTTTAAAATTTTTAAAATCTAACTTGACTAAAAAAAAATCAGTTACTTTTGTTACATTTATGAAATAATTTAAAACATTTTTTAAACATTTACTTTGCTTGCAAAATGAAATGAGCAAGCAAAAATTTTTTATTGATTCTAATCAAATAAAAAGTTTAATTTTCCAAAATTTGTTTTAAAAAAATATTTTAAAATTATAATTTTTCAAGTAATAGGTGTTTTTTTTTTCATGCCAAACAAACATGTATCCAAAATTATGCATACGTGTTTAAATTTTTTTTTTTTTTATTGCTATGCTTTTGCTGCATATTTACTTGAGTAATTTAACTCTTTGCTTAAAAAAATTATTTTGAAAAATTAAAACTTGGTAAAATCACGTCTTGATTTTGATTTGATTAAATTCTACTTAACCAAGTCTATTTAACTATTTAAAATAAAGAATTAATTACAATTTTAAACTTAATTGCTGAAAAAAAAATAAATCAAAAACATATCAATAAAGTTTTCATTAATAAATTTAACTAATAACTAGAAATTAATGTTTAATTTACCATTTAATTAATTAAACTAAAATAAATTTTAAAATTTTTCTTAAATCTATTTTTTTTTAAAAGAGCATCGGTCGAATGGCTAGTGCTTCAAACCAAACTAGTAATTTTGCTCAAGTAAAATAGTTTCAGAACTTGGTTTTTTTTTTCTAAAATATATAAATTATATATATATATAAATATTTTGTATTATTATTTTTGTTCTAGTTGATTGTAAAAAAAAAAAAAACTTTTTTTATTTTACAAAAATATACCGAAAAAATGGTTAAGCTATATTATAAATGATATAAAATATTAAAAATTTAAATGACAGATTTAAGAAAAAATTGTATTTAAATTTTACTAAAACAAAAAAGCTAATTACAGATTTAAATGATCAGAGAACGTTAATAAATATACACATATAAAGAAATATGATTTTCTTTTATTTTTTATGCTTGAGAATATGATAGAAATAATAAAATAATAAATTTATATTATATTTTGCTTAATCATTTCATTTGTTTTATTATATTTCAAATAAAAAAATTTTAAATAAAAAAAAAAATTGTTTTTTATTTTAATTTATTTATTAATTTAAATAGCTAAAACTAATCAAAATTTAAAAAAAAATTTCGATTTTGAATGGAATTATGTTTAGTGTTGTTGTTTTTGAATTTTTGAAATAATTTTTTTTCTTAACATCGAATAAAAATGGAATAATTTTTTTTTTTTTCAATTTTTAATTTTTAGCAATAGCTGGTGATTTTCCTTTAACAACAACTGGTTTATTATTAATTACTCCTTGTCTCTTTTTACCTTTTTTGGAATGTACTGATTTTTTTCTTTTTATTTTACGCAATACATCTTTATTTGGCAATCTGTTTGATGGCTCTTTGACTTTAAAAATACGAACTATCCAATGCTCTGATGTAAAAGCTCTATTTGAAAGAATAAATAAATAAACATTTTTAAATATAGAAATTTTTAAACTTCGAAATTCATACTCTTCTAAATGTTCTAATTTGAAATTTTTGTTTCCAATTTCAACATTACGAGTACGATCGAAACCAGGTGGAGTTCTAAAGTCTACTTGAATTTCACCAAATCTGTAATAGCTTAGTTTATACATGAGGCAGTTTAATAAAGTTTGAGATCCTCCAGCATCAACTCGAAATTCTCCTTGCTCTGTAAAATAATCTGATTCCTGGTTTAAAGTTTAGTTTTTAAATTTTTTTCTTTTTAAATAAATGAAATAATAAACAAAAAAAGAATACTCTTATATCTTTTGGATGCTCGCCTTCAGCTATTCTAACCATCCATAGAAATTTGTTAATATCGTCTCCTGAATAACCGATTAAGCCACCAAAAATGACTAGAACATAATCAACATCTAAATCTCTCATTATTTTATAAGCCTCAGTTTCATTAGACGACATTGCTTTACCCACAAGAGCAATATGACTATTGTTCCATGTATTGTTATCAACTAAAGTAGTCTTATTACCCATGCCAGCTATTTGATAGCCATAATCCCACCAAGACATGATACGAGCATCATCGTTTGTGTTCTTTCTTAACCAATAATAAGCTTCTCTAAAATCGTCTATTATTTGACGATTTCCAGAATCACTGTATGTAGCTAAAACTATACTTGGACTAGAATAAGCGTTGCTAGTTACCCATGTACAATGTACAGCGAATAGAACTAACAACATTGATAAAACTATCACAACTAAGCCTTTGAAACTACTATTTAAGCCTTTTTCTTGTTGTTTATTTTGAGCTTGATAAGGATTTTGTACTTGGGCAGGTTTATCGTATGTTTGTTTATCTTTTTCTTTCTCTTTTTCTTTTTCATTTGTAGTAATTGTTTCATCTAGTAAATAGTAATCGAATGTTTTAGAGATTGCGATTGCAGCTAAAATACAAACAACTGGTGTTAATGTTAAAATCAAACGGACCATTACACCGGCAAAATATGAAGCAAAAATAGCATACAATATAATAAATACTCTTTCATCGTTTAATTCTTTAATACAGAACCATACACCGGCTGGAAATACGCATACCAATAAATGTAAATCAAAGAAAAACGAAGTCCATGTAGTCGGTTGATGTTCACTAACACTAGTAATAATTGGAATATGAATTTTGGCATAGCCAGTATCCCATAAGGAATAAAAACGGCCACTCCATGGTGCTACATAACCCAAATAAGTTAAAACAACAACACTAGCAAATACAAGACCAGCAACTACAGTAACAGCGAATATGAAAAATTGTCTGAATTGTGTACTTGATAGCTTTGTTTTTAAATAGTTCAAGAAAGCATAAGCTTGTAACAAAGCGAATGTGCCAGCTGCAGCCATATGCTCACTTGTTCTAATTGGTTGAAAGCCAACAAAAGGTATTTGCATTGATAAAATGGTACCCAATACATAAAATACTGAATAAGCAATATAAATTCTATGCGAATAACGACCGATTATTAACAAAACAAACACGTGTAATGGTATCAAGTTAATTATAAATACATAACCACCCCAAGCAGAGACCTAGCATATTTTATAATATTTAAAATTTAATTTTTACATGTTCAATTTGTAAAATAAATAATTACCATATAAAAATAAGATAAAGAAGTTAATACAGCCCATGAAATATCTCCGGTTTTAACACTTTTTATCTTTTTTAAATTGAATATTATAAAATAAATTTAATTTTGTATTGAAATCAATTAAAATTGATAAAATACCCATAAATAATAAGTAAACATCAAAGCAAAAATAGCAATTCCTTCGTTATCATATGAGCCAGCAACTGATCTGCTAATATAACCAGGTACAATGGCGATAAAAGCAGCTGCAAATAAACCAGCACCTTGACTCCAAAGTTCCTTAGTTAAAAAATAAGTGGCAATAGCAGTTAAACCACTGAAAAATGGCGCCAAAAAAACACAAATTTCTCTAATATGAACAGTAATGTTAAGTTTAGAGAATAGCCAGTGTATACCACCTGAAGTGATCATTAGACCAGGATAGACAGTACCACCTACAATACGCCCCAATGGATACCAAGCACGTTCATCAAACCAGTTCAAAAAGTCATAAAAACTAGTCATAACCATATGATGAGTTGCTCTATAGTTAAACCAAGGATCAAACTCGTGAATAATACTCTCATATCTTATAACTGAAAACAAACGGGTCATAAAACCAGTTATACAAATACATGCTAATGATGACACAACTAAAAGTGTTTTAGCACCAGTTGGATCAAACGATTTTGATTCTGATTTTGTTAATGTTGGTTGAGATTGAGATACTGAAGAAAGGTTTGATGTGCTTGGAGTTGTTGATAAACTTGGTTGTGTAACTGTTTTACTCGAACCCGAGACATTTCGCTTATGTGCCTCTGAGGACATTTTATATTCTAAAAAAAATTTATTTAAGTATTATTTAGTTAATTAATATTTTTATAATTCGAAATTTAAATTCAAATGCCTTCATCATCATTTAAATAAAAATCTTTTAATTAAAAAAAATTTGCAACTATATATATATTTATATTTTTTTTTTCTTTTTTAAATTCAGTTTTAAAAGTATATGTATAAAGGAAAAAAAGAATTATATGTATAAATATATTTTAAAATTCAATTTAAATTGGAAGTATGTAAAAATGACTTGTAAAATAAAATATTTATTTAAGTATTTTTGTTTCAATTTTATTTTCAAATATTTTTCTTATTTGAAATTATAATATGAATTTAATAAATTTGAAATTTTTATTCATTTATTAAAAAAAAATGTTAGAAATAATATTATTGTTTTATTGATTTTATAAAAAAAAATGCAGTCAAAAATCGATTTTTTTATTAAAAATCTAAAAAGTCTTTGTTCAAATCACCATTTGCTTTTAATTATTTCTATTTAAAAAAAACACGTGGATTATTAGTTTTATGAATTGAAATGAAAAACCTATTTTTTAAAATTTAGAATTTTTTATTATTGTTTTAGTTATTGCTCTTAATTTTATTATTTTAAAAAAAGTTTTTCAAAACAAAATTCCTGAATCAAAAAAACTTATTTTTTATTATTAATTAAAATCAATTTGCATTATTTTCTTAATCCATTTCTCGATTCTAAAATCAATTTGAATCTTTAACTTAAAGTTAACTTTTATTCACCAAGTATTTGAAAAACACATCTTCTGACGAATGTTGAATTCTCATAGTCGAAATTTATACGGCCTTTAAGAAAAATGTTCTCCTTTTTAATCTTATTTGGAATCCATATTAATTAAATTTTCTAAAAAAATATTTAAGAGCCATTTGAAATTTCTCGCTTATTGTAAATTTTAATTAAATAATTTTAAAATTTTCCTAATTTTAAAAATTGAGATAAAGTTAAATAAAATTTATTTAAAAATTTAAAAAAAAAAATAAAGCTTCTTAAAACAAAGCAAATTAAAAATGAACTCAAACTTATTTTCTTTAAAAACTAATCTTAGAAAATTGATAAAGAACCATTTGAAGCAATTGACTAATGAAGAAAAAGAACGTCAATCGAATACTGTTATTAACTATTTATTTAATACAGATAGATTTAAAAATTCTAAGCATGTAGCTCTTTATTTAGCAATGAAACAAGAAGAAATAGATACAATACCGCTAATAGAAAAAATTTTAAATGATAACAACAAAAATAAACATATTTATGTGCCTTATGTGGACATGAGTTCTAAAAATGAATCTGAAATGGTTTTTTACGAATTGAAAAATATTGATCAATACAATAACGAAATGAATGATAATAATAAATACAAAATTAAACAGTTCAATGATTTATCTAAACAAACGAAAGCAAATGAAAATTTGTTCGATTTGGTAATTGTGCCTGGTTTGGCGTTTAGTACGAGCGACTATAAGAATCAAACTGATAAAAATGTAAAAAGATTGGGTCGAGGAAAAGGCTATTATGACCGATTTTTGAATAAAATACCAACTTGTTATACCATCGGTATAGGTTTTAATCAACAATTTTTACCATTTAATCAAGACACAAAAGATATTGAACTACCTACAGACCCAGAAAAAGATGCTAATCTTAACGAATTTCTATGTGAAAAAATTATAACTGAAAATTAAGGTTTTTAATTGATTAAATTTTTATTTGATATTCTTAATATTAAAATTATATATTATATACAAAATAAAATTTTTCTAATTTATTTAAATTTTTAAATTTTTAAATTCTTAATTGAAAACCAGTTGATATAGCCGGTTGCAAGACAAACCCTTCATCTTCTAATAGCTTTTCATACATTTTACCAGGACTAGGTGCTCTTGGCTCACTGTCTTGTGGTAATTGCTTACGAGTTAGACCTTCACTTTTGGCAGGCCATGTCGGGAACAAAGATGGATCAATTGGCAATGGTGATTCCTTGAAAAAATCATGTTTTAAAGCTTCTTCTGCTGATATTCGCCTATTTGGATCATATGTTAATAATCTTAAAAAAAATTATTAAATAAAAAAGCAATATTTATTCATTTTATAAAATTTTATTTTACTTGTTTATCAACTCAAATCCTTTATCGCTTAAATATTTTCCGAATCTACTTCTTAAAGTATTGTAAGGAAATTCTGGAAAATTTAATTTTTTGGCCAATGGTAGTTCTTTAAAGTCGGGCCAAATTTTATCTGTTGGAGTGCCAAGATCCTATGATCAAAAAATTATTTTAGTTTTTTTTTTTAATTTAAAACTATATAAATAAGTAAAAAATGAACCTTGAATATTTTATCCAATTGATCTTTTTCATTTTTCCCCGGAAACAAAGCTTTCATTAGCATTAATTCACCAAATATACAACCAACTGACCACATATCAATAGCAGTTGAGTATTTCTTAATCAAACAAGAGTAAAAAAAATATTCATTTTTTATTAAAATGTTAAAAAAATCTACTTACTTTTGTATTTAAAAGTAGTTCAGGACTTCTGTACCATAGGGTAACTACAACTGGAGTGTATTCTTTTAAGGGTGAACCATATTCCCTAGCAAGACCGAAATCTGCTATTTTTAAAATACCCTTATGACTTAATAATAAATTAGAAGTCTTCAAGTCTCTATGTATGATCCAATTATCATGCAAATGAGCTATACCACTTAACAACTGCAACATCAAACATTTAACTTCGGACATTAAAAAAGAATTTTTCATGCCATACTGCATCAAACTTTTTAAATCGTGCTCAACAAAGTCCATAACCATGTATATTTTATCCATATTAGAGCCAACGACTATTTCTCGTACTGTAACTATATTCGGGTGTTGACATTTTAGTAATGTGTCTACTTCGCGCAAAGAAGTTATCGGAAAACCGTCTTTTTCTTTTTCCATTTTAAGTCTTTTCAAAGCTACTTGTTCATTTGTTTTTTTGTCTTTAGCTCTATAAACAACACCATAAGCACCTTCTTCTATTTTATTCAAGCACTCGAATTCTTCTACGCTACGACAGCCCTGAGTCGCACAATAATACATAATCGGTTCTGGTATGTTTTGGATCAATTCTTGTTCCATTTCTTCTATTGAAATGTTTTCTTCATACTTTTCTACTGTTTCCAACTTTGATTCAATTTTTGGTTTTTCTTTTTCTTTACTACTTGATCGGCTACTATCGGTTTTTTCTTCTCTTTTTTGCTCTTGTCTTTCAGCTTCATTTTCTGAATCAATTGAATCCTCATTTATTTCTTTATAATCAGGAGTTTGACTTGAATTTTGTTCTTCCTTTACAGTCTCATTTTCGTCATTGTTTGTTTCTTGAGACACTGTTCTGGATCTTTTTGGACTTATAGATTCATTAGATGAAATCGATCGCTTTGAAGAACCTGTTTTATGATCTGAATGTTGAGAGTTTTCCAAGCTTTTATTTTCTTCAATATTTTCTTTCTTTTCTGATTCAAATTCTTCACTTGAAAGTTCTTCTTCGCTTATTATTTCACTAACTTCAGCGTCTGTTATTATTTTTGATATTTTTGTTTGTGATTCAAGTTTTTTATGTTCTTTTTGATAAGTTTCGTCTTTGACTGTTTTAGATACAGATTTATTTTGCGATGATTTACTGTAAGAGCTTGTAGATATTGTAGATGATTCAGTTTTAGATCTATGAAAGTTTCGATCTTCATGATAATGCTTGGAACGATCTGCTGAAGATGTTCTTTCTTTGCCATCTTTTGATCTTCTAAGTTCATTTAAACGATCTCTTAAATCGTTGTATCTGTAATTATCAGCTTCTTGTTCATCTGATTCGAATTCGTTCGATCTCGTTTTCTTGTAATGACTATGATGGTATGTATGTCCATGATATTCAGAACGTCTTGGAGGTGAACCACTACCACTTTTTGGCATTTTATTTTTATTATTCAACTATAATCAGGATATTTTGTAATATTTATTTATTTTATTTTTTTTTGATTAAAAAGAATTTCAAATAAAATTTCTAAATTTTGAAACTTTTTGAAAGTAGACTTTATATTTGAGTTTGGCATAAAGTAAAGTTTAATTTGAAAATTGTATTTAAAATAACAAAACTATTTTAAAATTTAAGAATTAAAATGCTTTTTCAAAAAACAATGTTCTTTAAAACCAACTGCCTATGGGCAAAAAAGCAAATTTTTAATTTTAATTTTTAATCCAAATATTATTTATTTTTCAACAAGTATCTATTTCAATTAGATAAAAAAATAATGCTAAAAAGTTTTTCAAAAAGCCTTTAAAAATATTTAGCTAGTTTTAAAATAAACAAAGATAGATTTAAATTTCTTAAATAAAATTAAATTTTTTATAGCCGGAATAAATTGTTTAGTCATTCAAAAGTGTTTTAAATACAAATTTTAAAAAGCTTTTTCAAGAGTAACAAAACCCCTTTGACAAATTTTCAACAAGGATTTTTTTAAGCAGCTTTAAAACTCTTAGTTTACCAGATAATGTTTCAATTCAATTAATAGTTAAAGAAAAAATTTTTAAATATTTTTAATTTTTATCAAAATAAAAGCTCAGTCGATATAAAATATCATCATCTAAATCAAATTGGTTAATGAACAGCAGGCAACCGTTCCCAATTTGAAATACGACGCAAATTACATCATCATCGCTTCTCTATTAAAAATTCTTCAACTAAAATAAAAAAACTAATAAGATTTTAAATTTAAACAAAACTTAAAAATGCTTTTTTAAAGATTTTAATAATGAAAAATATATCAAGTTCAAGTAAATTTAAAATTTAAAAAAAGTACCAAGAATATTTTTTATACAAAAACAAACTCTAACATACAAAAATGTCTTAAATATTTCAAAATAAATATTTTTTAGATTTTAAATCAAGAATTGAAATAATTATTATAAATCTATATAAAGGTAAAATTTTATGTCGATGTCTATTCGAAAATTTTACCTGTATAATAAAATTTAATTAAAAAAAAAAAGTAGGATATCATAAAAAAAGAATCGGACAGTTCATAGACCTACCCCTGCTTTAAATATTTTTCGGTCAAATTTATAAATTGTAATTTTTAAAATAATATAAAATTCAACCATTTTGAATTAAATATATAAAAAAAATAATAAGTTAAAAAGTATTAACTGAATTAATAGATCCTAAAGATGCGGCTTTGTGGTTCAAAACGAGCTCGTAAAGCTTTGTCAAAGTTACCTTTTACTTTGAATTTTGTTCTAATATTTCTTGGTATATTTACTCTGCTATCGATGAGCGTTGTTATAATTGTATTTGAAGAATTCACAGCATTTACTGATTATACTCAACAATGGATAGAGTTTAATTTTTTTATACATTACTGGGATAAATTAACTATAGCCAGAGTATACATTTCTTTTATTTTTATCTATGGCGCTGTCATAGTTGCAAGTATAAATCTCTATCTAGAAATTTTTTTAAAAAAAAATTGATTAAATATTTATTTTAATTAAAGTTGGCTCAATGCAAATTCATGGAATGAGGAAAACAAATTTAAGTTTTCTTCATTTAGCACCATTATTGCTTATTTGTGTTGCTATATTGACAGTGTTAGGTGCTATTTGTTGGCTAATAGTAACAGCTGTTAATTACAACGAAGGTTTTTTGGCCACTGGTGGCTTTATTTTTGAGCGTATGAGATTTAAAGGCAATGTTTGGAAAGATTTAATCTATAGAGAGCAATCTTTCAAACTAGTTACAGAAAATCGTGTACCTGTTAAAGCACCAATACTCAAAATTTGGGTCCATCAGTAAAAATAGAATTTTCTTTTTTTTTTAACTATAAATTTAAATAAAAAAAATGTTGACTTTAAAAGAAGAGAAAGAGATTTTTCTTGTTGTGGTTGGGATTCTTATATGGATTATGCAAAAGGAAATTATACTGATTTGCCTGAATCATGTTGCCAGCGTGTAAATTTCAAATAATATAAAAAAAATAAAAGATCAAATTTTATAATATTTATTATTTTTAAGCGCCAAAGAGTTTATGGTTGCGCAAATGATTTTTTAAATGTTGACAGAACTGAGATAATAAACACAAGAGGATGCAGAAATGTAATGTATTCTTGGTACAGAGCTGGTTTTATAGAGAACATAATTATGTCTATAATAGGAATTGCTATTGGTGCATTTGAGTTTTATTTATACTCATTAAATAGAAAAGAATATTATAAAGTATTAGATGAAATGGATGATATGCGAAAACCTATGATGAACACAACAATGTCAATGAGCACGATTAATAGTAAGATGTCTGGAGGTGGGCCTGGTAGTGGTCATATTATCAACTTTGGACCAAGAATATCAAATTATGGAAACAACTCACAAAGATTGATTAATCAAAATACGCCATCTATCGGTGCTGAATCAAATGGAGCAAGTGGAGTTTTACCACAAATAAGAGAAAGCAATTTTTCAAATCCTTTACAAACCATACAAAATATGAGTGGTAGATTTAGCTTCAACAACAAAAACAAAAATATGCCAAGTACTCCATCTGATAGATATTTGATAAGTGAATCTGATCAAAATTAAAATTAAAATTTTATTTTTAATTTAATCCTTAGAGCTATTAGACTGTAAATATTTTTAAAAAAAATAAAACTAATTATCCTTAATATATATAACCAAAATATAACACATTCCAATATGATTTATGGATAAATAACTAAAATAAATGGATGAATGATTTTATTTGGAAAAAAAATCTTTATGCTTTGTTATATGATTTATATTATATTTATTTTACATTTTTAAAGATTTATTTTTCATGATTTTTAATAAACATTACTGATTTAAAGTTTTAGTTTTGTAATAAATTTTTTATTTTTACTTAAAAATTCATAATTTTAAATAAAAAAAAACTAATCTCTAGTTTATATAGTAATAAATCTGAAAAGAAACATATATATATATATATATATATATTTGAAATTTTTTTACTTTTTTTTTCATAATTTTATATGACGTATTTTATTTTCTATTATTTAAAAAAAATATAATTTTAATAATTAACAAGCGCTTGAAATGAAAATAAATTTCATTATTTAATAATAAATTAAATCAATAAAGATTCTTTCATATCTAATTAATTATCATTTTTTAAAATAAAAGTTAAATCTACCTATGTGTTGCTATTGGATTTGAAATTAGTCATATTTAAAAAATTATTTTTTAAATACTTTTTTATTATTTAATTATTTAGAAATAATTTTTCTTTTTTCTTTGATATATATTTATATATATATATATATATATATTAATTTTTTTTAAACATGGCTGAAAATATATTCTTGTTTGTACCAAATCTTATCGGTAATTGAATATTATAATTATAAATTCCTGTTTTATATCAAATTTCAAAATTTTCTTTATTTAATTATATAGGTTATGCTAGAATATTTTTAGCAATAATATCATTTTATTTTATGCCGACAAGCCCAAATGTATCAGTCTTTTGTTATTTGCTTAGTGGTTTATTAGACGCTTTTGATGGACATGCAGCTAGATACTTAAATCAAGGAACCAAATTTGGAGCTATGTTAGACATGTTGACAGATAGATGCGCTACTATGTGCTTATGTGTGGTCTTGTCTATGTTCTATCCAAAATGGGCTATTTTGTTCCAATTGTCAATGTCTCTTGATATTGCTTCGCATTGGTTACACATGCATAGTTCAATGATGAAAGGCTCTAATAGTCACAAAACAATTGATCTTTCTGGCAATCCAATTTTAAGAATTTACTACACATCAAGAGTATTTAATTAATATTAATTTTTTTTTTTTATTTTTATATAATTATATTTAATTAAAAGCCTTTCTTGTTTTTCATGTGTGCTGGAAATGAACTATTTTTTTCAATGCTTTACCTTCTACATTTTTATGAAGGACCATTAGGTAAATATTTTTTTTTTTTTAAAACAAGAAAAATTTAAATTTAATTTTAATAAAATTAAGTAATTGGATCGATAGGATTATTTAGATTTATTTTATGGCTATCAACTCCAGTAGCATTAGCTAAAGCAGCTATAAGCGGAGTTCATTTAGTAACCGCGGCAAGAAATATTGCCAACATAGACGAAAGTGAACGTGAAAATTCAAAAAAGAATTAATATCCAAAAAATAAATTTTTTAAATAAATTTTTATTGAAAAAATAACTTGTGAATCTCGCAATTAGTTTTGAATTATATGATTTTTCTATTTCCAGGTTTTATTTTAGGTTCAGAATTGAAAGTTAGATGTTTTTTTTTTAAATCCATGATTTTCTGTCTAAAATATTCATAATAAATCAAAATATTTTTTAGTTTTATTTCTAATTTTAAAAATAAAAATTTTAAATTAAATTTTTCTTGTAATTATAATGTCTGCTTTTGATAAATAAAAAAAAAAAACTAAATTTACTAATTAATTAATTATTAGTCCAAAAGAAAGTAATCATTGATTTTAAAAATTAAAATAAGAGTATGAAAAAATATATTAGTTTAATTTTTTTTTCAGTAAGAAAAAAACTTACATGAGAATCCAAGTAATTTTATTATATATGTAAATAATTTGGTTAATTAAAATTGAAATTTAGAAATAGTTTTTGGTAATAAAAGTAAAAAATGTTATGTTTAAACATATTAAGCAAAAGCATCATTTTACCTGTGAATATTTTCATTTCAATTAAAATATATTTTTTTAATTGAAAGTCTTAAAAAAATAATAATAATAATAATGATATTTCCTTTAAATAGTTGAATATATATTTTTGAAATTAATAATCAATTATCATTTTTATTAATAGCTCAATTTAATGCTTCATTTGGTTTTAATTCTTTATAAATACAATCGGTAAAAATATGTTTTTATCAGTAAATATTTTTTTAACTTAAAGAAAAAGTTAATCATCAAAACAATGTCTTCTTTAAACAGTGATTATTACAACAATTTACCAACAAGCTTTACATTAAGCACTGGTCAAGCTGCAGCAAGTTCTTTTGCATACAGTGCTAGCCAAGAATTCAAAACAACATCAATAGTCGGAAGTGGTAGAAATTGTTCTGGTTTTTTACCTTCTTTACCATTGGAACAATACAAATTAAATGAAGATCCAAATCCAGAAGTAATTAGAAAAAGACCAGCTGAAAAAGTAAGATACGTACAAGAAGTTCAATACAGATTCTTAGAGCCACCAGCTGCACCAAGACCAGGTGATTTAGTTGTTAAACAATTGCCAAACAGACAAGTAGCTCCAGCTCCACCTTTGGTTGTTAGACAAGCTCCACCAAAACCGGCTAATCCAGCCCCATTAGTTTTACGTGAAGCTCCACCACAACCACCATCAAAAGTTTCTGAGTTAGTTGTCAATGTACCAGGTAAAGTATTAGCACCACCAGCCAGAAAAGTAGTTGTTGAAAGATTACCAGCTATTCCACAAAAACCACAACAAGTTTTATTAGAAAAATGGTTAGGTTATAAACAACAAAAAAGAAGAGTAGTCTTCCAACCAGCTGAACAAGATTGTGTTTTACCAAACCCAAGAAATTTAGTCATTCAATGGGAAAATCCAGAAGTAGAAGTAACTCGTCAAATAAAAAATTTAGGTACTCAACAAGCCGATCCAGCTGAATATGTTAGAAAACACGGAAGTAGCTTATTAAGACATGATGAGTTTTTAGCTGCTGCTAGAAAATCTGGTGCTCCAGATAATGTTGTAAATGTTGAAAGCCATAGAGAATATGGTTTACCAGAATTTGAAGGTGATTTACAAGCCTTAAGATTAGTCGATTTAGATAGAGCTGGTTTAGCTGAATACAGATCATATCTCTCAAGTTTAGGTATTAGTTTTGATGCTGCTAGATTTCAAAGTAGTGAATTAGGTTTAGTTACAACAGCTGAAAATTCAGGCTTAGTTTCTTTTGAACAAGCTCAAGCTACTGCTAATAACTTAAATGCAGGCGCAGAAAGACCAGTTTCTGAATCAGAATTAAAAGTTTATTTCAACTCAATAGACACCAACGGTGATGGAGTTGTATCCTTTCAAGAATTTAAAGATGCTGTCTTATAGATTAAAATTTTTAAATAAATTTACTCTAACAGATTATTTGATAACACTGATTATTTAGAATATTTAAAAAGAATTTTGGAATTAAAATTAAATTCATTTTGTTATTAATTATTTTTTTTAATTATTAAAATGAATTTAAAAATCGGAATTTAAAATTCTTTAAATAAAAGTTTAAAATTTTTTTAAAAAAAATTTATTTATTAATAATCATTAAAGAAAATTAAAAGAAAAATATTTTGTTTAATAAAATTTTCATATTCTTATAATTATAAAAAATAGAAAAAAAAAACATTATATTTTAAATTATTTACAATTTGAATTATCTAATTGATCTAGTCAAACTTGTATGAGATTTGTTTTCAGCTAAACTTGAATCTTTAGATTTTTTGAATTTATCATCAACAGCGAAACATTTCCATAGTCTTAGAGTTTCATCTGCACCAACACTAGCAACAATTTCTTCATCAGGCGACAAAGCCATTTTTAAAACTCTGTTTGTATGACCCATCAAATCACATACTTTACTCATATCTGGATATTTCCAAATACTCAATTGATTTTGTTGATAGCCATGACTTGAAATGAGTTCTTTATAATTTTTAGACCATAATAAACACGAAATCTGTGATTTTGTGTCTTGCTTTTGAACAATATTACCATTATAAATATTCCATATATTAATAAAACCGTCAGCTGTGCCACCACCAGTTGCTAGAATATTACTTTGCCATGGACACCAAGCCAGACCTTTAACAGCAGCTGTATGCTCTCTTAAAGTGTGCATTGGTTGGCTTGTATCATGAGTCAAATTACCGTCCCAAATACCAACTAAATTATCATTTGCACCACTGGCCAAATATCGACCATCTAAACTCCATTTAAGACCACATACTTCTTGGTTATGAAGCTTTAAACTACCGATATGATGTTTGGCAATTCTAACATCATGATTATGAATATCACCAGATCTAGAACCCGATGATAGAATATGTAAATTCCATGCTAATGATCCAATTCGGGCTACATGCGATTTCATTTGACGCAAACAAACTTGTTTGTTAATATCCCATAATTCGATTATATTTTTAGAGTTTCCAATAGCCAGAACATTTCCCTTTTGAATCCAAGAACAAGATGTTATATAGTCGGGAGAATTTTCGTCCATTGAAAATAACTGCGATATTTCTTTAGTAGATGCGTTCCATATGTACATATCTTTGTTCAAAGCAACTGCAAGATTGTTGCTTGAAGACCAGTCAATCAAGTTCAAATAAAAATCATCTTTAAAATCCGGAGCATCTAGAATTTTTTCAGGAGCATTTAAAACATGTCTATGATTTGTTTTTTTTAAGCTATTTGTATTATTTGAACTCGTTGAACCAGTATTATTATAAATAAGCTTTAAATTGTCCAAAAACGATTGCTCTGAATCATTCAACTTGGTATTATTAAAGTTTAGAATTTTATTCTCAAAACCTTTTTCGTTAAGAACACCGGTTTGAAAAGTATCGTTTATTAGTCTTCTCTTAATATTGTCCACTAAATTATTGCTTTGTTGTTGTTGAGGATGATTTTCTAAATTGTTTTCTTGATCATTTGTGCTTGAGCTTAATAATAAATGATAGCTTGCTTCTATATTTGAGTTAACTCTATTCGGAATGTATCTATCATTTGTTTTTGTAGACGGTGTTTTCTTTTTAGAAGATGATGTAATTAGTTTTAGAGGTGTTTTGGAAGGAGTTTTTTGATTAAGCTTATGCTTAGTTAGAGACATTTGAATATCGACTTGGTTTAAATTATGTTTAGGAGTTATGAGCTCTTGATAGTAATAAAATAAATTTTGATTTAAAATAAACTAAGATTTAATTAAACTTACTATATTCTAAACTAGCTGAGCCTAATTTTTTAGTTAAATTTTCCATTTTTAATTATTAGAATTTAAAAATTAAATTTAACTCATATATATATTGTGTAATTGATTGATGTTGAACGAATAATTGATAAAAAATTTATATTGTATTTATATTATTGAATAGTTTAATCGATGTACTTTTAGAAAAAATTTAATAAAGAAAATAGTCTTCCATTTAATTATTTATTTTTTTCAAGTTTTTTAAATTAGATTAGCATTTCCTTGACTTGCGAATTTTTATAATGTAATGACTAATTTAAATGTCTTGTAAGTATATTTTTGTATCAGCTGATTTTTTTAAGAAAAAAATTTCATGTATCACTGAAACATAGTTAACTGGATATTCGATAAACTTTTATTTCAACTATTATATCATTAAAAATAATTAATTAAATTTTTTCTGGAAGATAATAGTTGAAACAAAAGTTGAAATAAAAAGTGAATAAAAAAATTTATAGGAAAGGAATTTTATTTCAGAATTAAATATATATTTTAAGTTAAAATTTACAATCACAATATAGAAAAATTTAATGAGGTATTATTAATTTATAAAATACAAAATAAAAGCTATTGAAAATTAGCTATTAAATATAAAAGATCTGATGAAAATTTCAAAGTATTGCATAATTTGCCATGCTTGTAATACCACACATATTTCTTCTATTACGAGCTATTTTACCATAACCACCCTTAAATAAAATAAAATAATTATTTTAAGTTGATAATTATTAATAATAATAAAACAAATAATTTACAATTCCCCATCTAGTTCCCCAACTATTACGAATTAACCAATAATCTTGACCATTTTCAGTACCATAACCAACAACAATAACTGCATGATTTATTCTATATGGACTACATCTATAATCATTAAAAATACCACCTCTATAATGTGAAAAACCCCATAATGAAGCATCAATACCAACTGCAACTGGACCTCTTAGAGCTACTGCTGCTTTTAAAGCATTTTCATCACCTAATGGTAATTCAACATGTCTACTAATTCTTATTTTATTTAAATCATATCTTGGGTTACATCTGTAAACCTACAATTTATTTTTATTTTATTAATGTTCAATTTTTTTTTAAAATTAAAATTAAAATTAAAAATTATACTGTTCTTCTATATGGATAATATGCCTCCTCAACTAGACCATTTTGTCTTACATATTCAAAAGCATTGTCTATCCAACCACCATTACAACCATAATTCATATAATTTCTATTATAATATGTACAATCAATTAATTGTTGTTCTGAAAATCGTTTATATGTTTTATATTTGATTGTATATAAGCTTTCAACTACACCAGCTACTGCAAATGCCCAACAAGAGCCACAATATGATTGATCTTTTACACTTGATACATATCCTCTCCAATCTACAGAATTTGGTATAATAGCTCTTGGATTATTTAAAATCTCTTCATCATCAAATGTTATATTTGACCTTCTAAAAGATTTTAAACCAAGTCTTGCTCTAGCTGATTCTTCTTGACTTAAATATGAATATTTATTCAAATATACTTTATATGTTGTTTTATTTTCTTCATATAACTTATTATGTTCTATTACTTTTATATAATTATCTTTAAATATTTCAAAATGTTTTGAATCATCTTCATCAGTAAAATTTAAACTATAATTTGACTTAAATGTTTGCCAATCATTTAATATATCATTTTCAGTTAAATCTTTATCTTGTTCATCTGCATTATCATCATCATCATCAGTTTTAACAAATGAAATAAATAAAACTATTGATAAAATAAAAATAACCAATAATTTTTTCATTTTATATTTTTTTATTATTTTGGCAAGATGATTTATATTTTTACAACTTAGATATTTCAAAGTAAACAAAAAAAAAATACATGTCCTATTTATACTCAAGTTCCTTACTTAATAAATGTAGTATATTAAGTGACAAGATAAGGTTTTTTCAATTCTTTTCTAATTAACTTTGTTACATAACTTTTCATTATATTTTCTATACCAAAGTATTCTATTTTTTATCTTTTGCTCCTTAAAAACGTGAACTTTTTTTTAATTCAAAAGTTTAAAAAATTGAAATGAAATAATATTCTCCTTCAAGTATGATAAATTATTACGTAATAACGTTTTAAATTTTACAAATCTTTAATTTTATATTCTATTTCTTTTATGATTTATTTCAAAGATATAACGACTTGAATTTTTATTAAACATTTTTTTCTTTATCAGAATTTTTTAATCTTGGATATTCAATTTTATAATTTTGTATAATAAAAGTTAAACTTTTTTTATTAAATTTAAAACAAAAAAAATTAAATTTTAAAATATATCCAAGTTATTTATTAAAATATAGTTCTAATAATAATAATAATATTATATAATTAACGTTTTAATTTACTGTGATGTGTAAAAGTAAAATTCTATTTTAAAAATTGTTAATTTTTAGAGTTTGTTTTAGCTTTATCTTCTGTTATAGCATATCCAAATATTGGTAATAATGCTTTATCTTTTTCTATTATTACACCAACTAAACCTCCAACAAATAGCATATCTATTTCTTGGCTGAAGTATTTCCATTTAAATGGAACTTGGTTCATATGATAATCGAATGAAGAAGTTTTTACTCCTGCGAAAAAATCTCCATTAACTGAATCTTTCCAAGAGTCATTCCATACATATCTATTAGGATTTTCAGAAAGATATGGGAACAATGCTAATATCCAACCTGTTACAAATGGCCCACCTGATCCTCCATTTACTGAAGCGATAAAGAATATATCTAAAATTTTTTTGCTTAATATTTAATTTAAAATATATAAATACCTTTATAAATTTGATTCCAAAAATCATTATCTATTTTATCATCAAATACTTTGATAAAATTATCTAATATCTCTTTCAAACCATTGTCATACCATTTTTGAAATTCAGGAATTATTTCAATTATTTTTTTTGTTTTATTTTTCACTTTTTCCCAATCTTGTTGTGTACCTTTTATTCTAAATTCAGGTATACCACATAAAGTACTAAAGTGATATTCAAAGTATTTTTGCATAGCATCCATTAAAACAATTTGTGAAACAACTCGAGCATCTTTTGTTGTTGTGCTAAAATCAGCTATTATTGTATCAGCAATATCATTTTTAGTCAATTCAACAATTTTGGTTGAAAAATCATCAATTACTTCATGCCATGGATTTGATAATGATTTTAATACAAAATCATCTCTTCTAATTTCAATAATTTTTTTGCCTTCATGGTTTACAAATTTGTATCTTAGCTCTTCTGAATTTTTATTTATATGTTGAGCAGTAGCACTTGATATCAAATACCAAATCATATCTGGTGATATAATTAATGGTAAATGTGACGAATAGGCAAAATGAACTGCTTGAACAAATGGATGCATTAAGCATTTTAATAAGTTACCATCTTGTTCCGATTTAACATAATGAATATGTTCATCGTTTATTTTTACAAAATCCATGACACATTTTTTTGCTGTTGCTATTAAGTGTTCTATATTAGAATAATCTCCAACATTAGTTTTGTTTGGCTTAAAAACTTTCATTTTTTTTTCTATTTTTAATTCAAAATTAATATATTTTTCATAAGCAATTTATATAATAATAATGAAGCTCAAATATGACTCATCAGACCTATTTATATACCTTTATGCATAATTTTATATAAATTTCTAATTTAAAACTAATTTGATCAACAAAAATATTATCTTAGCAAATAAAAAATATTTCATTTCTACTGAAGGTTCTTCAAAAAATCAAGTTAATTATAATAAAAAATAAATTTTGTTGTAGGAAAAAAAATAATTTGCTTAATAATAAAATTTAAAAGTTAGAAAAACATTTTATTCAAAAAACATAAAATTTTGAAAAAAATGAATCATTAAGAATTTTTAATTTAAACCCATATAAAATATAAGTTTATTTTGATTTTATTGAATTGATGCATTCAGGTGAACAAGAATAAAATAAAAATGGTAAAAACTTAACGCCAAATATTTTAACACATGGTCGAATAACCTTTAGTCCTTCTCCAAACTTTTTATTACCACAAATATCACAATGGTTTAAACTAATATTAATTCTATTTTTAACCTCGTATGACAATTTGTAAAATTCTTTAGATTCTTCGTTATAAATTTTAAAAAACTTTGTTGCGCACAAATCAAAAAGAGTCTTTTAAATATTTAAATTTAATACTAAAATTTTGACTCAAACAAAAAAATGTTTAATATTACTTGAACATCATTTTTCATTAGATTTCTCCATATTAACGGATGAAGATAGTTATTTTTAACATTTATTTGTTCTAAGTTTTTCATATTAAGCATGCAACATGGTAAAAATTCGATCTCATTTCCTTCATAATTCAAACTTTTTAAATACCTTTTATAAATAAAAACATTAGATTACAGTAAAAAATTCAATACACTTATCCTTAAATACTTTAAATTTACTATTTTTTCATCTATATAATTTAACATATTGTAAGAAACATCTAAATGAATCAAATTTTCGAGCTCAAAAACGCTTTAATAAATTTAATAATATAAATGTAAAGCAAAATTCAAAAATTTAAAGCTTAATTACCATTCTGGCACATGTTTTAAAAGACAATAAGATAATGTAAGTAATTTTAAATTTTGTAAATTAGATAGTTTATCTGGTAAATATTTGATCGGATTGCTTCTTAATTTAATGCATTCTAGTTGTTGCATATCTAGTAGCTCACTAGGAAATTCCTAAAAAATAAAAAAAGTATTAAATCTAAATCTAATTTTAAAGACTAACATAATTTTATACTTTGAAATTATTAAAAGATAAATTGATATATAAAAGAGTCCTTCTAAGAGATGATATATCAGGTAATTTATCTATAAAATGAGCCTTTAAATTTAATAACAACCCATTTCTTAATAAGCTGTCAATAATAGCTAATTGAGATGGGGTTATTTGATTTTTTTCTTCTGATTCATTATTATTTTCTTGTTCGTTTTTATTTTTTTTATCTTCATAAATAATTAATTCAGTTTGAGCACCGTTCAATTTTTGCCATTTTGTGACAGGATTAAATTTGGCTTTTAGTTTGGCACCTGTTTTTTGACTAAGCTCATTTTTTAAATAACTAGCCATTTCAATTATAGTTTGTCTAAACGGTTTTCGATTTTCAATTGGTTCGATATCCGGCACTAATGTTTGTACATTTATTTTCATCGAATTCGTGTTTTTTTCTTGTTCTACTTTTTCAGCTAATAATTTGCATACTTGATTGTAGTTATATGTTGAAACAAATACTTTATTAAAACAATAATCAACTATTTTTTTATCATAATTCCCTCTATGAATAAAATCATTTAAAATAAAATCAAATTTTTCATTATCATCTGTCAGATTTGAATTATCATAAGTTAGATTATCATAATAATGTTTTTTTACAACATAGTCTAAACTATGTAATTTAACAGGTCTTTTTGGTAATGGATCAGGTCCGAGAGCTTTGTATGGTTTTACTAAAGAAGCGTATACTGAAGATTTTGAATTGTTTAACAAAACACGGGTTGATGGTTCATAATCAGCCGAGTGAATTGTCTGCATACTTGGCTTGAATCGAACTACAGGTTCTATTATGTTTTGATCAATTAACGATGAGGTTGAAGAACTAGAATATAATGTTTTTAAGCTGTTTTTAGGAAATATTTTATTATTTTGTTTAGTAATAACTTCTTCAAATATAACAATTAATTTATCTTTATCAGTTTTATTTGAGTGCAAACTTGGAAAAATTGATTTGGAATTTTGGCTTAAGTCTCTTTCAGTCGAAAGAGTTGAATTAGATTCTGATTCGCTAGTATTTAAAAAGCTGTCATCTTGTTGATTTGTTTTTATTTTATCCAAATTAACTAAATCAATTATTTCTAGTTTTGGTTTTCTGGGTTTCCGTAATAGTTTAAATTCTGTTTCGTTTGTCATTTTTACAATTATTTTTTAATTTTAGATTAAAGAGTAGTTTAGTGTACATAAATTAAGATTTTTTTTTTAGCTTTAAAAAAGTGTTTAATTTTTAAGTTACTATGACAATATAAGTTTATTAAAAACAAAAAATTGATATGAATGCAAAATATTCCAAAAAGCTTTTACGGAAAAACAAAACAAAAAGATGCTCGAGTTAATTAACAAATTGTTTTAATGGATAAGATAAAAAATATTTTGAATCATTTTAACAGTTATATGAGATATACCTGAATTTAAAATAAATGTATCAAACAAGAAGAGAAAGTGTTATTACTATTACAGAAAATTAGACGAAAACAAAACAAGAAATGATAAGTTTAATTAGATGATAAGTAAAAAAATTTATATTAATAGTTGAATGCTTTAAAATTTGGGTTAATTAAATAACAAAAATTAAAATTAATGTTTAATTCTATAAAATAAAAGATTTAGTATAAAGGTTAAAAAAAATTATCATATATGAACCAAGTTTAATTTAAATGGAAGTATTTATTTCAAGAAATAGATATGCTATTTGTTGGAGGTTTAGTTGGTGTAATAATAGAAAAAGATAAAGCATTATTACCAATATTTGGATATGCTATAACAGAAGATAAAGCTAAAACAAACTCTAAAAATTAACAATTTTTAAAATAGAATTTTACTTTTACACATCACAGTAAATTAAAACGTTAATTATATAATATCATTATTATTATTAGAACTATATTTTAATAAATAACTTGGATATATTTTAAAATTTAATTTTTTTTGTTTTAAATTTAATAAAAAAAGTTTAACTTTTATTATACAAAATTATAAAATTGAATATCCAAGATTAAAAAATTCTGATAAAGAAAAAAATGTTTAATAAAAATTCAAGTCGTTATATCTTTGAAATAAATCATAAAAGAAATAGAATATAAAATTAAAGATTTGTAAAATTTAAAACGTTATTACGTAATAATTTATCATACTTGAAGGAGAATATTATTTCATTTCAATTTTTTAAACTTTTGAATTAAAAAAAAGTTCACGTTTTTAAGGAGCAAAAGATAAAAAATAGAATACTTTGGTATAGAAAATATAATGAAAAGTTATGTAACAAAGTTAATTAGAAAAGAATTGAAAAAACCTTATCTTGTCACTTAATATACTACATTTATTAAGTAAGGAACTTGAGTATAAATAGGACATGTATTTTTTTTTGTTTACTTTGAAATATCTAAGTTGTAACATTTTGTGCAATCGATTAAACTGTTTCAAATTTAGTATAGAAACCCTGACTGGCTAATTCAAATTCGTAAATAAAACTTGAATAATTCTGAATGTTTGTTTTTCTTTAAAATTTCGCCTTTTTCTAAGCTTTTTAGCTAGCATAAAATTAGTTTTAAATAAAATGAAAAATTTGGCTTATCATGCCCTACCTAAATACCAACAATATTAATGCTTAGTCATAAATTAGTATCTTTCTTTAGTGTTCAGTTCATTAATCTACAATTATATTTCTTTAATATTATTAAGTTTTCCGTTGTTGATATTATGAGTTAAAACAAACAATGAAAGAATCTGTTTTTTTTAATTATGTTTTTTATTTTTGTTGATAAATATTTTAAATATAATCTATAATATATAAAGCGTTAAGTTATAAATTTTTAAATAATTTTTAATTTAATGTTATAATTTTGCTCAATTATTATTTTGCTCTTTTGCTCATTTAAATTTTATGACAATAATTGGTAAATTTAATTTAAAAATTATATAATATAATTGAAAAAATAATAAAAAAAATTTTTTGAATATTTAAAAAGATTTTAATTCTAGAAAGCAAGAAATAGATTTTTAGATACTATATTTTAGTTTTCGAAGATTAATTTTTGAATTAAAAAAGATTAACAATGTTTAATTTAATATTTTATAAATTTTTATTTTATAAGTTAATTTTTAATAATTTTTTAAAATAAAAATTATTCATTTTAAAGCCACTAACTACGCCATTGCCGGTCCCAAGCCCGGGTAAAGTAGGAGGGGTGGTGGTATTATGCAAAGTGTGGTACATTACGGGTGGTGAGGTCTACGGGCCTTATCTCAAATCCTGTCGTACGTCTGTGCCGCTGGCTTTGACCATCACGGAGTATAGTAGGTTGGGAACGATCGCGGGAACTTGTTTTGTAACGCTGGCACTTTGCACATACTCTTAATAAGGCAAGGTAAAGTCAAATTAGGCGCTTGGTTTGGGGTTCCAAGCTATATGCCAAATAATGATCGAGTTTGCAGCTTCGGCTCAGATGAGTGGTTGTTATTTGTGCTGAACGTCCCCCGTTCTTATTAAGAGTATGTAGCCGTAATATCATCATAACTACGCCACTGCCGGTCCCAAGCCCGGGTAAGAGTAGGAGGGTGATGATTACCACTTACAACATTAAAATTATTCAATACAGCCTTCTCTTTAAAGCCTTATTTTCAAATCGATATTATCAAATTAAAACATAATTGAGCAACAGAGCAAAATTTTAACTTAGACTTAATTAAACGACTTCTGTTCTCTATTTATTTTGATCGTTTATATAAAATGCAAATATTTTCATTTATTTAGTTTGGATATTGTTATATATATACTTAAATATAAACTTGGTTGTCTAATATTATAAAGATATTATTGGAGGAATAATTTGAAATTTTTATTAAATTTAAAATTTAACCAAAAAAATTTTCAAAATTTTACCAAAGATAAAAGATTTTAGTAAAATTAAAAATTAAATATTGATGTACATTTTTGAATCTCTGAAAAAGATTTGATTTCTTATAAACAAGAATAAATTTTTAAATATTATATTTTAGCGGCTTAGACTTTTTTCATCACCAAAAATCAACTTTTTTCTAAAAAGACTTATTAAAAGATAAAATTACTTTAATGATTCAAAATAACTTTCGTGTTATAAAAATGCTTAAGCGTTATAAAAATGCTTTTTATTTAAAAAAAATTGTTTTTAGAAAATCTATCTAAATAAAAAATCTAATTTTAATTTTTTATTCATTTTTGAAACCATGATCCTATTCTTGGCTTATGACCTCTTTTAGGATTGCAACCTATAGGATCAAAACTATAATCTATTTTTTTTTAACTGCGACAGTAATAATATGAATTTTAATAATATAATATCTCATTGTCGATTTCCATAGCAATTTCTTTTGCAAGTAAACTGCTCTCATTATCAGAAGATTCATTAAGTGTATCGTTAAAATCAATCATTTTTTATATTAAATTCAAAAAATAACATAATCAAAAATAATTTTTAATAAAAATTTTTTATTTTAAAGAGTATTTTTATATGCAAGTAGCATTTTTGTTTGCAATTAGTATTTTTGTTTTATAAAAGCATTTTAGTTTTTGAAAAGGATTTTTAGAAGAAAGTGATTTTTTGGTGAAAAAAGAAGTAAAATTAGTGACAAAAAGAAATTTCAGCCTATTTTAGCTTTCGAATATTTATTTTTAAATTAAATTAATTTTTAAATGGTTCATTCAATATTTTAAGGCGACTGAGAGATTCAAATCGAATAGCTAGAAGCCTCTTTAAATGCCTTAGCATTTGATTCCAAGAGCTAGTATTATTATTAATTTGATTTCGATTTTTATTTTAATCTTGAAAAACTTTACTCAATTAAATAATCGATCGATCTAACTTCAAGTTTGATCCGTCTATACTCTAAATACACATAAGAAGGTTTTAAGACACTTTTTAATCAAATGACGTGTAGAGCATTCTGTTGCGCACTAGCATTTTGAATAATGTTCATTAATTTTATGTCTTTTCTTAAGCTACTATTGAAAATGAAATTCTACTACTAGTAAAAAAAAATAGAAAAAGTCATTTATTGAAACAACTTTTGGTACCAATTCAAAAGTGAAAGTAAAATTATTTAATGACCATTTTACTGTAATTTACTTAGGACACAAGAAAATGTGGATAAAACTAAAAACTTTATCAAATTAATATTATATAAATATACAATGAATTTTGTGGTATCATGCGAAACATGTGCAAAGTATAACGCTCTGATTAACGAAGCAAATTAAAATCAATCATAGTATTAAAAAAATAACAATTTGATATAAAAGTTAGTATTTAAAAAAAAAATCAAAATCAAATAACAAACATTTAATTGTTTTTACAGTTTGTTTAACAGTATGGATAAAAGTTTATGCTATTAGTAATACAAAAAATGAATTTCATGTTTTTTAAATAAAATATTTTTTTCAAAAAATTTTTAACATTAATATTTAATTTTTAGCTCGCTCCTTGTAATAAAAAGCACTTCTTCTCTACGTAATAAAAAAATTGATTATTTGAAGAACCTTCAGTAGAAATTAAAAACTTTTTATTTGCTAAGATAATATTTTTGTTGATCAAATAAGTTTTAAGTTAAAAATTTATTAAAAAATTATGCATAAAGGTAAATAAGTCTAATGATTCATGTTTGAGCTTAATTTTTATAATTTAAATTTTTAAAAAAAAAAACCAATTTTGAATTAATATTTGAAAAAAAATGAAAGTTTTTAAGCCAAACAAAACTAATGTTGGAGATTATTCTAATATAGAACACTTAATAGCAACAGCAAAAAAATGTGTCATGGATTTTGTAAAAATAAACGATGAACATATTCATTATGTTAAATCGGAACAAGATGGTAACTTATTAAAATGCTTAATGCATCCATTTGTTCAAGCAGTTCATTTTGCCTATTCGTCACATTTACCATTAATTATATCACCAGATATGATTTGGTATTTGATATCAAGTGCTACTGCTCAACATATAAATAAAAATTCAGAAGAGCTAAGATACAAATTTGTAAACCATGAAGGCAAAAAAATTATTGAAATTAGAAGAGATGATTTTGTATTAAAATCATTATCAAATCCATGGCATGAAGTAATTGATGATTTTTCAACCAAAATTGTTGAATTGACTAAAAATGATATTGCTGATACAATAATAGCTGATTTTAGCACAACAACAAAAGATGCTCGAGTTGTTTCACAAATTGTTTTAATGGATGCTATGCAAAAATACTTTGAATATCATTTTAGCACTAGATGCAGTATACCTGAATTTAGAATAAAAGGCACAAAACAAGATTGGGAAAAAGTGAAAAATAAAACAAAAAAAATAATTGAAATAATTCCTGAATTTCAAAAATGGTATGACAATGGTTTGAAAGAGATATTAGATAATTTTATCAAAGTATTTGATGATAAAATAGATAATGATTTTTGGAATCAAATTTATAAAGGTATTTATATATTTTAAATTAAATATTAAGCAAAAAAATTTTAGATATATTCTTTATCGCTTCAGTAAATGGAGGTTCGGGTGGCCCATATTTAACAGGATGGTTATTAGCATTGTTCCCATATCTTTCTGAAGATCCTAATAGATATGTATGGAATGGCTCTTGGAAAGATTCATTTAATGCAGATTATTACGAAGGGGTGAAAACTTCTTCATTCGATTATCATATGAACCAAGTTCCATTTAAATGGAAATACTTCAGCCAAGAAATAGATATGCTATTTGTTGGAGGTTTAGTTGGTGTAATAATAGAAAAAGATAAAGCATTATTACCAATATTTGGATATGCTATAACAGAAGATAAAGCTAAAACAAACTCTAAAAATTAACAATTTTTAAAATAGAATTTTACTTTTACACATCACAAAAATCAATAATTTCTAGAAATAGAATTTACTTTCTCACCTCACAATAAATTAAAAAGTTAATTTTTAACAATTTAATATTTATATTAATATTATTAAAGCTATATTTTAATAAATAACGATAAAAATAATTTAAATAATTTTTTAAAATTTAATAAAAAAAGTTTAACTTTTATTATACAAAATTATAAAATTGAATATCCAAGATTAAAAAATTCTGATAAAGAAAAAAATGTTTAATAAAAATTCAAGTCGTTTTATCTTTGAAATAAATCATAAAAGAAATAGAATATAAAATTAAAGATTTGTAAAATTTAAAACGTTATTACGTAATAATTTATCATACTTGAAGGAGAATATTATTTCATTTCAATTTTTTAAACTTTTGAATTAAAAAAAAGTTCACGTTTTTAAGGAGCAAAAGATAAAAAATAGAATACTTTGGTATAGAAAATATAATGAAAAGTTATGTAACAAAGTTAATTAGAAAAGAATTGAAAAAACCTTATCTTGTCACTTAATATACTACATTTATTAAGTAAGGAACTTGAGTATAAATAGGACATGTATTTTTTTTTTGTTTACTTTGAAATATCTAAGTTGTAAAAATATAAATCATCTTGCCAAAATAATAAAAAAATATAAAATGAAAAAATTATTGGTTATTTTTATTTTATCAATAGTTTTATTTATTTCATTTGTTAAAACTGATGATGATGATGATAATGCAGATGAACAAGATAAAGATTTAACTGAAAATGATATATTAAATGATTGGCAAACATTTAAGTCAAATTATAGTTTAAATTTTACTGATGAAGATGATTCAAAACATTTTGAAATATTTAAAGATAATTATATAAAAGTAATAGAACATAATAAGTTATATGAAGAAAATAAAACAACATATAAAGTATATTTGAATAAATATTCATATTTAAGTCAAGAAGAATCAGCTAGAGCAAGACTTGGTTTAAAATCTTTTAGAAGGTCAAATATAACATTTGATGATGAAGAGATTTTAAATAATCCAAGAGCTATTATACCAAATTCTGTAGATTGGAGAGGATATGTATCAAGTGTAAAAGATCAATCATATTGTGGCTCTTGTTGGGCATTTGCAGTAGCTGGTGTAGTTGAAAGCTTATATACAATCAAATATAAAACATATAAACGATTTTCAGAACAACAATTAATTGATTGTACATATTATAATAGAAATTATATGAATTATGGTTGTAATGGTGGTTGGATAGACAATGCTTTTGAATATGTAAGACAAAATGGTCTAGTTGAGGAGGCATATTATCCATATAGAAGAACAGTATAATTTTTAATTTTAATTTTAATTTTAAAAAAAAATTGAACATTAATAAAATAAAAATAAATTGTAGGTTTACAGATGTAACCCAAGATATGATTTAAATAAAATAAGAATTAGTAGACATGTTGAATTACCATTAGGTGATGAAAATGCTTTAAAAGCAGCAGTAGCTCTAAGAGGTCCAGTTGCAGTTGGTATTGATGCTTCATTATGGGGTTTTTCACATTATAGAGGTGGTATTTTTAATGATTATAGATGTAGTCCATATAGAATAAATCATGCAGTTATTGTTGTTGGTTATGGTACTGAAAATGGTCAAGATTATTGGTTAATTCGTAATAGTTGGGGAACTAGATGGGGAATTGTAAATTATTTGTTTTATTATTATTAATAATTATCAACTTAAAATAATTATTTTATTTTATTTAAGGGTGGTTATGGTAAAATAGCTCGTAATAGAAGAAATATGTGTGGTATTACAAGCATGGCAAATTATGCAATACTTTGAAATTTTCATCAGATCTTTTATATTTAATAGCTAATTTTCAATAGCTTTTATTTTGTATTTTATAAATTATCATACCTCAATAATTTTTTTATGCAATTTTTTTTAGCTGTAGTTAACAATTTTATTTTAAAAAAATAAAAAGATTTTGTTATAAAGTTATTTTTTTTAATTTTTATCAATGATTTTTGGGATATTTTTCTTTTAAATCAATTTTGTCAGGCTATTTTGGGATCCTTTCTATAATAGTTTAACCAAATAATAAATAATAAAACAGATTTTAGGTTACAATTTTCTTTTATAAAAAATTAAAATTACTTTGTTTTAATAAATTTTTTAATTAATTTTAAAGATAAAAATGTTGTTACAAAATTATTTATTTAAAATTTTTGAAATTTATAAAAATAAAAAATCTTAAATTGTATAAATGTTTTAAGTTTTGAAAAAAATTATTCATTTAAATAAAAATTAATATTAATACATTTTTTAATAATTAAATAATTTAAATATACACAATTCAAAGAATAACAAATGTAATAAAGCAAAATCAAAAATTGAAACTTTAATCAAATTTAACTCGCTTTGTTTGATAATTTTGAATTTAAAAACTTAAAATTAGAATTAACATTATTTTTATTAACACTTGAAACCGATTTTGTATTGTTATTCACTAATGTCGGTTTTGATTGATTTATAATAGTAACCCCTGCTAAATTCTGTCTCCCAGTTTGAGAAGTAGAAATATTTATTTTATTTTTATTAACATTACAATTTATATTACTGTCTTTTTTAACACTAATTGTTTGAGTTGATGATCCAAAACTAAACGATTTACGTCTAGTTTGATTTGAACTATTTAAATGTTGTAAGTGTAGATGATAACCTCCTACAGGCTCTGATTTTACATCGTTAGACTGTTCATTCATGTTAATAGTTTGATTTAATTTATCTGAATCTTGTTTAAGTGGTTTTTTTAAATTTTTATTCACAGCTGGTTTAGAAATAGAAATTAATTTTGAATTTGTCTGGACTAAAGGTTTTTTTGTTAAATCTTGTTTAATTTGCTGTTGTTGTTGATTCAATTTAGAAGCTCTTAACTGAGCTGTTTTGGTCATAGTTACCAAAGGTTTATTTAAAACTGTTTTCGAAGTACATATGTTTGATACAGATTGTTGAATAGACTGTGAGCTTGTTCTATTAGGTCTATTGCTTGTATCATTTAATTTTAATTTTGGTTTTATATTCGAACTATTATCTTCAGACAAACGTTTTCTACTAACTTGTTTATTAACTAAATTCTTGGCCGGTTTTTGTTGTATAATTAATTTTTGCTTGTTTGTCTGTAAATTTGATAAATCTAAGCTTTGCAATGAAGCTCTTTTTTGAAACTTGTCTTTTGAATTATTCGAATTATAACGAATTATTTCGTTCTCGTCTAAACTAGTATTAATCGATTTTGTAGAAGGTTGGAAATTTTCTTTAATAAAATTTTCCAAATCAAAATCAATATATAAACTAGGCGAATTTTGATTTTGTTTTGAATCATTCTCTTTTAAACTGTCTCTATTTTCCTCATTATCTTCGTTATCAGTTTCAACGTCTATTAAACTTGCGCCAGACATACTTGCAAAACCAGCTGGTGTATTCATTGGTTTTGTAGTTAAATTTAATTGATTAATAGACTCATCATTTTCATCTAGATCTTCTTCTTCTTGGTCTCTATTTACTTGATTAAAATTATTTTCTATTATTTTTGGAATTACCGAACTACAACTTGATGCTGAACTAGAACTAGAAGTTTCGTTTTGTTCTTGTTTATTGACACTTAGTTTTTGAATTAATGCTTTAAAATTAGGATTTAAATTTACAAGACCAGTATTTGAATTCAACAAATTATTAAATTTAACATTCGATTTAGATATATCTTGTCTAATAAGTGATGGAATACTTGCATCGCTCATACGAGAGCAAATTGACTCTTGAGGAGATGTCTGATAATTATTATTATTATTGTTATTAATATGATTATTATTTAAAATACGAGATTTATTTTCAACCGAATAAACACATGGTGTATCTTCACATGGGCTTAAATATCCATTCTGAATTGGAGATTGTGGAATAAAATTATTCTGTTGTATTTGATGAGTAGGTTGATACTTTATTTGATGTTGATGATGATTTAGTAAAAATTTTGGCGGAGCAATAGGCTGAGATTGCTGTTGCTGGTGTTGTTGCTGTGTTATTGTTAATTGTGGTTGAATAAAATTATTTGTTTGAGTGTTTTTCATGAATGCATAAGTAACAGACATAACTGGTTGTTGTACTTGTTGAGTAAGATTGTGATTTACAAATTTTGGTGTCGGATTGACTAACTTAATCGGAGGTGTATTATTACATTGATAAATAGATTGAGTGGGCAATGAAAATTGCTCTTCTTTAATGTCGTTTGTTAGTTTAGTTTTATTTAAATTCAAGCGAGACATGATCGAGTTAAGATCATTTGTTTGCCATGGTTTGCTTGTTGTTTGTTGTTGTATTATTTGTTCTTGAGGTTTTGTATTAATAGGTAGAACAGTACCACCAATAGGTCCTGCGGCTGCAACTGATTGTCTATACTCAATTTGATTTAATTTGTGTTTTATTCGTTGGGCTTTTAGAAAAGATGTATCTGGTGCAGCTGGCGAATCGGGCATTAAACCATCAATACTCTCTTCATCGTCTAAATACTGCGAATTTTCTAATTCTAAATTATCTATTTTATTTTTAACTTTAACTGGTACATGTGAGTATTCACTCGCCACAGAACTATGAATAGATTTAACATCGAAACTATTCAATGAAGTTAACGAAGAAGATCTAGAATAGGCTAACGGAGTGGGCATTACACTTGTAGTTTTATCTTGTGGAACATTAAAACTACTTGTTTGAGGTTTAACTTGCGCAACAAATTGCGGCTTTGGCGAATTACTTGGTTTGTTTAAAGTTTTAGTCAACAAAATAGGATTTGTATTTTCGGATGCAATCAAATCAAGCTCTTCTTCATCTTGAAATACTTTTGGCTCATCTTTAATATTCGTCTCGTCCTCATCGTCTTCTTCTACTTCATTCTGTCCCTTCAAATCGGTTTCGATAAATTTTTTTTTATTTTTCAAATTCGATATTAACTTAGTTAGTTTTTGTTCGTTTAACTCTTCGTGTTCTTCTTCGTTTAATAAATCATGATGATCATTTTCGGACAAATTTTCTATATGCCGATTGAAATGATCATCTGTTTCGTTGTTTAAATTATTCAACGACCATTTAGGTTTATTTATTAAATTATTATTAATATTACTATTAATATTACCACTACTAGAATTGTTTGTTGTAATTTGTTGAAATTGAAATTGATATTGTTGATGTTGTTGTTGTTGTTGATAGAATTGATTTGTTTGAAACGGAATTTGATTATTAAACATTTTATTTTATTTAAAAGATAAAAACTAAATATTTTTTTAAAAAAATTTAAATCATGATGATCTATATATACATAAAATAGAATTTTTTTTTAACTTTATAAAATAAATTGCGTGTTAAAATTTAATAAAACTGCAATGGTGTCGGTCTAATACTAATAAAAACTAATTAGTCTTTTTATTATTTCTTTAACGATCAAGAAATTTAAAATATAAAAAAAAAAAAAAAAGAAAGAAAGACAAAAATTTTAAAATACAAAAGCCGGTGTTCGTTTTAGAATTCAAATGTGTTTGATAATAAAAAAAAATTAATAATAATAATAGCTGAACAAGGGTGGGAGTTAATAGAGGAGTAAACGATGTCGGCCTTTTTAAATCTAATAAAAAAAAAGTCGGCTAAAATTTAAAAAGAAGAAAAAAAGCGGATAGGCTAGATCAAATGATATTTTATTTTATTTTTTTTAGTACGGTAGTGCTGTGGATTTTAAAATTTTGAACTAATTGTAGTATATTTATATGATTTTTGAATTGTTTGTTTATTAAAATATATGAAATTCTTTTTTTAAAATTCTTCAAAAATGTTTAGAAACTAAGCCGATTATTTTTTTTATAAAAATAAAAATCTGATAAACTGATTTATCTTCTTCTTCTTTTTTTTTTAAATTTAATTGATCCGATTTGTGTATACTAATTAGCTTAAATTATTGATAAGTATCCGGCATTTAATTTATTTTTTTTATTTTTATTTTTGCTAATAAAATTTTTTTTTGTGACTTTTATAATTTTGGAATTTCATGTAAACTTTTAGATATAGAACATCTGCTAAAATTTATTTAAATATAGAAATTCAGCAGTGAAAAACTAATTAATTATTTAAATTTAATGATATGAAATTTTAAATTTATTCCATTTTAATTAATCAATTAAATAATCAATAACAATAATAATAATAGAAATAGTAATAGGATATGGAAATTTTAAATTACGGATCATGATCTAGAATAAACAATCATTATTTGACCGTTAATTTAATAGTATAGAATAGAATGCCAATGAATGAAATTAAAATTAAAATTAAAACAGGTTTAATTAATAACTGTAATTTATGAGCTTAAAGTATTTTTTTTTGTTTATTATTCTTTTTCTTTTTTTCCTATTTTTCTAAACTATATACAAAATCAATCTCAAGTGTTTTAAACAAAAACTAACGAATAAATAAATGAAAAATGTATTTTTGACACTTTTACATCAATTTGACTTATTCGTCATCCTCATCGTCTTTAAATAAATTTGAGTCTAATTAATGAGATTTTTAACAAATAAACACAAACAAAAAGAATTTTACTTAGTTTTTTTTTTTCTTTCTTTTACAATTCCTAGTAGGTGAATAGTTTTATTTTAAAAATCGGTAAAGTGTAAGATTTATCAAGAGTGTGTACATTTTTGTTTTTTTTTTTTTGTTTTTTTCAAAATTTCTAAAGTAAAACGTAAAACAAAAAATTAATAAAATAACTCAATTTTTCTTTGTTCTTTTTTTTTTCATGTAATTAACTTTTAAAAGCCGATTTCCTTTTTAATTTAATTTTATTATTGTTTTTATTATTATTTTTATTATTATTATTGAATTACATGATATCTTAATTAAAAATCAATTCAATTTTGAAAAAATGCATTTTTTTTTAAATTTAAGAAAAAAAAAGCTTTTTGTCGGTAAATGTATATTAAGTTTAAGCTTTTTGTTTTATTTGATTTTTATTTGAAATAAATAAGCAAATGTGACAATTCTTAATCTAATTTTTTTTCCAGATATTTCAATTTTATATTAAATCTTGAAAATAATAAAAAAACAAAAAAAATTTTACATTTGCTTTTATTTGAACATTTATAATAAACATTTTAAAAAAGTTTAATTTTACTAGTAAAATGTGTTACAATTTAAAATTTATAATTTTTTCAAATATAAAGCCTAAAAAGAAGAAGATTTTCTCTTTTGCTCTGCTCAACTTAAAAATATTTATTAATCAAATAATAAAAAATTTTTGGATAATTTTAATTAATTAGTTTTTTTATTAGCCTAACTGTTACCTAATCAACTGTAATCCTAAAACATTTGAAATTCTAAATGGTTCTAAAAAATAATCCTTTTAAGTTGAAATACCTTGTATATAAATATTATTTTAATTTGAAAAATATACTTGATTTTAAATTCTCTATTATAAAATTTCAATGTTGTAAAAGTTTAAATTCACTTTTTTGTTTAATAAAAGTAGTTAATTATTACAATAATGTCAATAAAAAATCATATAAAACTTGCTAAAATATTAAATATTTATTTATATACGTGAAATAATTAAAATGTAAATATTTCTATTACTCTATTTTTAGCTAATTAAAATTTATTAATTTTGAAATATAAACAATTTTGCGACGGTAAATAGGAAAATTATCCCGAAAAATTTTTATCCCGAAAATTTTATGCCGAAAAAATTTATTCTGTTTTCTTAAATTAGAAAATTATCCCGTTTTAAAAAATTAGAAAAATATTCCATTTTCTTAAATAAGAAAATTATCCCGTTTTATAAAATTAGAAATTTATCCCATCTTCTTAAATAAGTAAAATATCCCGTTTTTCTTAAATAAAAAAATTATTCCGTTTTGCATTTATTAAAAATAGTTTTAAGAAAATTATGCCGTTTTTAGTATTTATGCGGTTTCTTTAATTCGCCAACAATAAAAAAAAAAACAAGAAGAAATAGATTTTCAGATTGAGCTGATTTAAATCCGGCATAAAAATTCTAATAATTTAAAAGAATTTTTATTAAGTTTGTCTCGGTATATTCAATTTCCAAATTAATATTGGTTTGATAATGCTGATGAAGCTAATGATAATTTTGAATTGCCAGATTTAGATTTACTATATATGGCTTCAAATGAAATTAATTTACCAGTTGTTGTAATCATACCTTTTTTGAATTTTTTTAAATAAAATTTTCATTATCTCAATTATCTATATTTTTGAATTTTCAATCATCCTCAAATTATTTCGGCATAAAAAAAATTCGGAATAAATTTCTTATTTTTTTTTTTGGGATAAAAAAAATTCGGAATAAATTTCTTATTTTTTTTTTGGGATAAAAAAAATTCGGAATAAATTTCTTATTTTTTTTTTGGGATAAAAAAAATTCGGGATAAATTTCTCATGATAATTTTATTTGGGATAAATTTATTTCGGGATAATTTTACTATCAATCTTTTGCGACAATCTGTAAAATATGTAATAAATTTACAATTGAAAAAATATTTTAAGACATTTATTTGGTTATTTTTTTTTTTAGATATTAGTAATTTTAAATAACAATAACATTTTTCTTTTCTCCAGAGACGAAGAATTTAAAATTTATGATTTGTGAAAATTGAAAGGCTCTTTAAAAGATTTAAGTGTCTAATTATATTCTAAATTCTGTAATAAAGAAAATAGAACATTTCTCTGAGCTTAACTATTTTAAAGTGTATTTAATCTAATTCAAATACTATCTTTTTTAATCTGTATTTATTTTATAAGATTTCTTCATATAATTCCAATATGTTTTGACATTTTAAATGAAATTGTTGCGGTTTTATCGATTCAATCAATTACTACTACTAAAATTAGAAAATTTTTAAATAGACTAATTTTTGTAGATATATTCTTAAAAAGTTTGAATTAATTTCATTTAATATTTAGATTAAAAATCTTGAATATTTATCTAAATCCTCAATATTTAACACAATAATAACTATTTTTACTTAGAGTTAATTTTTACAATTTATCTTTATTTTTTATACTATCTTTTATAATATACTATAATTAATATTGCCAACGTGGTTTAAATCATCTAAAATAAAATATTTTAATAAAATTATATAAGACATGCTTCTTATCTATTATAAATTCGATGTTTTTTCACCTTTTTTTTTAAACAAATTTCTAATAATAAGCATTTACTAAATTAATTTAAACTACTAAAATATTCAGCAAAAAATTTTTTCAGTTTATTTGCTAACCAAATAATTTTACTATGGTCTAAATATACAAAGACTAAAAATAAAAAAAAAATTAAACTAATTGTTAAATTAATTTACTTATTGTTTCATGATTTAATTTATTAAAATAAATAATATTTAAATTTTCAAAAAGATTTAATTGAAATTTGCATTATCAACTTTTGATATTATAGTATATTTAAATTCTATATCCTCAAAGTGTATAATAAATACATAAGACGAATCCAGCCAATATTAAGCTGCTTTTTGAACTGTTCTAACAAAAGTATAATTTATAGTCCAAATAGAATAGTCCTTGTTAGAAATTTAACCAAAATGCCAAAATTCAATTACCCTAATGTAAGACGTGATGAAACAATAGTTGAAAATTTTCATGGTCTTGATGTAGAGTTTATTTGATTTAGAATATATTATATATTTTTATAAATTTTAATAAATATATTATTATTGTTGTTATTAAGATTAAAGACCCTTATCGTTGGTTAGAAGATCCAGAATCAGAAGAAACTAAAAAATTTGTAGAAGAGCAAAACCAATTGACAAATTCTTTCTTAAAAAATTGTGAATATAGAGAAAATATTCGTCAAAGAATAACAGATCTTTGGAATTATCCTAAATACGGTTGTCCATTTAAACGTGGAGAAAATTATTATTTTTTTAAAAATTCTGGTCTACAAAACCAAAGTGTTTTGTTTGAGCAAAAAACTTTAGAATCCGAGCCAATTGAGTTTTTGGATCCAAACAAGTTTGCTGAAGATGGAACAACTTCTTTGCAACAATTAGAATTTTCGGAAGATGGAAAACTAATGGCTTATATAATATGCGAAAAAGGTTCCGATTGGGGTAAAATTAAATTCAAATCAGTCGAGACAAAAAAAGACTTAGAAGACGAATTGGAAAATGTAAAATTTAGTTGTTTGAGTTGGACACATGATAACAAAGGTGTTTTTTATAACGCTTTTCCAAAAAGCAACAAAGCTGATGGTACAGCTACAGAGAAAAATGAATTTCAACAATTGTTTTATCATAGAGTCGGTACTAAACAAAGCGAAGATATTTTATGTGCTAGATTTTCAGATGAACCAAACTGGATGGGGTAGATTAAGGAATAGACAAAAAGCAAAAAAAATTAATATAATTACATTTATTATATTATAAAGGCATGCTCAAGTATCTGATTGTGGCAATTATTTACTCATGAGTATAAGTAAATCTTGTGATCCAGTAAACCAATTATGGGTTTATGATTTAAGTAAAGTTAATCATGAGGTAACCGCTGATTTAGCATTTGTTAAACTAGTTCCTAATTTCGATGCTAAATACGAAGTAAATTGTTTAATTAAAATTTTTATTCAAAAATTTTGCTTATATTTATTCAATTGAAGTATATAACAAACGAAGGAAGCTTATTTACATTTAAAACAAATTTAAATGCTCGCAAATATAAACTTGTAATGATTGATTTAAATGAGTTAGTATGGAAAGATTTAGTGCCAGAAAAAGAAGATGTTTTACAATCCGTTATTTGCGTCAATAAAAACAAGCTTTTGCTAAATTATATGCACGATTGCAAGGTTATTTGCTTAAATTTACCAAGTGTAGAATTATTTTTATTATAATTATAACTTAACATAGGATGAATTATATTTATATGATCTTAGTACTGGAAATGAGCTTAAAAAATTTCATATTGAAATAGGCACAATTTTAGATATGAATGGCAGAAAAAAGGATAACTTTGTATGTTAAACTTTTTATTTTCGATAAGCATAAAAGATAATATTTTTAATTAAAATTTAGTTTTATTTTAAATTTGGTTCATTTACAAGCCCTGGTGATATTTATTATTATGAATTCGAAAACACAACAGAGTCAACAGAGCCAACTGTAATTTTTTTTATAGCCTAAAATCCTATGGATTTATTAACAAACAAAAACTTTAGCTTTTCAGAAGATCAGAATTTAAAGGCTTAGACTTAAGCCAATTCAAAACAGAACAAGTATTTTATCCATCTAAAGATGGAACTAAGATACCGATGTTTTTAGTATCGAATAAAAATTTAGTAAAAGATGAAAACAACCCAGTGTTTTTATATGGCTATGGAGGTTTTAACGTTTCTCTAACTCCGACTTTTTCAGTTGTTCGTCTAATATGGTTACAGCATTTTAATGGTGTTTATGCATTGGCAAATTTAAGAGGCGGAGGGTTTTGAAAACAATTTAATTGTTGCTAAAAATTTATTTAGCTAATTTTATTTATTTTTAAAAGTGAATATGGTGAAGCTTGGTATAATGCAGGACGATTAATGAATAAACAAAATGTATTCAATGATTTTATATCAGCAGCTGAATATTTAATATCTAATAAATATACAAATAAAAACAAGTTAAAAACTTAAACTTAAAATTGTTTATTTAAAAAATTTGTTTAATTATTCAATAAAATAGATTGGTTATTAATGGTGGTTCAAATGGTGGTTTGTTGGTAACAGCTTGTGTAAATCAAAGACCTGACTTATATAATGTTGTAATTGGAGATGTAAGGTATTAAATAAAATCAATAGCTAATTTTGACTTACAAATCTATAAAAAATTAAAAATAAAAGTGTATGCGATATGTTGAGATTTCATAAATTTACAATTGGATCTTATTGGGTTTCAGATTATGGTTGTTCAGAGAACAAGGATCAATTTAACTGCATGATGAAGTGAGAAAAAATTAGATTTTATTTCAGATTGAGAAAATCTCTAAAAATGTTTATAAATACTGTATTATAGATATTCTCCACTTCATACAATTCAAAAAGATAAGGAATATCCTCATGTTCTTTTAGCAACTGCTGATCATGATGATCGAGTTGTTCCATCACATTCTTATAAATATATAGCAGAATTGCAATACCAAAATGGACATCAAGTATTAAAATCTAAATTAAAAATTATCATAAAAAGTTTATAATTAATAACTATTTTATAACTAAATAAAAGGAAAATCCATTTTTGATCAGAATTGAAACTAAAGCAGGACATGGCGCTGGAAAGCCTACTTCTAAAATTGTAATTTCTGCTTAACTAGAATAAAAAAATCAATATCATTTATTTTTATTTATTAAATAATCAAGATTGATGAGTATGCTGACAAATATGCTTATATTGCTCAAGTAATGAATCTACAATGGAAAGATTAGAACTTTGAATTATTGATATTTCATTTAAAATCAAACAAAAACTATAGATAATATAAATTAAAGCTAATTTTATATTTTACAACAAATAAAACAATATATTTTTCTATTTTGATATTTATCATTATAAAATCAATAAATTTTATTTTATTGCTTTGCTTTTAGAAATATTTTTTTTTATTAAAATCTGAAAATAAGTTAAGAAATATTAGAAAAAAAAATTTCAATAAATATTTTCTGAAATAGAAATATTTGAAATTATAAAACCATAGATGACACTATTAAGTTATTAATAATTATTTAAAGCAAACATAAATAATAATTTATGAAATATTTTTGATAAAAACAATGATCGAAATTTTAAACGCAAAACCAGGTGAATTGTTTACAAACTCAATAGTCTATTTATTTGGTATTTGCAATAATTATAAAGATCCAATCATTCAAATTATTGATTCTATTGGAACTTTTGTTTCTTGGTCAATCAAAAACAATTATTTTAAAGTATTTATTTAAATACAAACAATAATTTTATTCATTTATTAAAAAAAAATTGTTAAAGGCTTTTGTAAGACTATATCCTGGTAAAAATGATATAATACTTAAAACCGATAATTGTAAATTAAATATCATTTTTTATAGAAAACTTTTTGATAATTTAAATAATATAAAACATGTACGAATTTTGTATGTAATATGTAATGATGATCCTACTAATGGTGAATTCCAATCGAACAATCTAGAACAAAATAAAGCTCAAAATGCTTTGAGTAGAATTAGTTTGAATGTTGAATTACTTCAAACATTTATATCTGAGCAAATATTTAAAGAATATCAAAAAAGAAAAACTTTCTTATTAAGAACAGACTTTGAAGAATTTAATAATGAATCAGTTTGTGAAATTTATATTTCTAAACATTTGAGCTTAGATAAAGCTTTGAAAATGTCATCTAATGAACTTTATTTAAGCCTAGCTAAAGAAATCGAAAATGATAAAAATTTTTTTAATCCAAATTGTAAATACATTGCATTATTGTCTTTTACACGTTATCAACCATCAAATTTAAATACAGATATATTTAAAAACACAAGAGCCTATTGTGCTTTAGGTGCTGAATGGCTAGCCGTATATGGCTCACCGTGTTTATTTACATGGTGTGAAAAATTAGAAAACTTAGAAAAATGCTTTAATGATCAAACGTTAATTGATTCTAATAAATTCATGAATGATTCTGCCTATAGAAATACATTTTGCGCTTGCTATTCGACCACTTTAGGAAGCTTATTACACGAGTTTTCGCACACATTAGATCTTGGTCATGATTCAGAAGGAATTATGTATCGCGGTTTTGATGACTTGTATAAATTTTTTACTATCCATTTCAACGATTGTGATTGTTATTTGAAAAATATTCAAGTAAAATTTCTAAATGATTAAAAAAAAATTTAAGTTTTTAGTTAAAATTTAAAAATTTTTTAGTTAAATAATCCTTATATAGATCGAATCACTTCATTTAAAACTCAATCTTTTAATAAGGAAACAAATCTAAATCAAACATCAATTAAAAAATATGCTTATTTCAAGCAAAATGAAAATTTTGAATTTTCTAAAAATGAAATTGAATTAATATTTAGTTTAAGTTTAATTAATAATAAGAGTAACGTGATTTTTTTTATTAATTAAAATTATTATAAAAAGTTGAAAAAACATTTTTTTTAAAGATATAATAAATACTATTAACAAGAGCTTAAATAACGCTAAATGTGATTGTACAAGTTTATGTAATTATACTAGATCAAATTTAATTATTTTTTATTATCACAAGTTTATCTATTTTTTTTTTTTTAATATTTTTTTTAAAACAAATTAAATAATAATTTCAAATTTCAAAGATGGTTAAATCAAAAATGCTTTCAAGATTATTATGAACTCATATCGGATAATTTAAAACCGTATGAATATTTAAGTAGAAATTATTGCTTTTTTAAATCAGAATTAATTTATTTTAAATTTTTTCAAAAAAAAATTCATTTAAGTCAAGAGAATAAATTTATTTTGATTGAAAATTTAAAAGAAAAGTAATTCAAATGAATATATTATGTTACTAACATTTTTATTAAGTTTTGTTTCTTTTAAGCTTTATTGAAGTAAGATCAAGAAATGATTTAGTTTTATACGAATTAAGAACACTGAAGCGCTTTTTTACGTTTGAATTCGGTGAATTAGGAAAAAAAGATGAAAAATCTCTTGTTAAATTAGTCAAAAATAAAGAACACGAATATGTATTTTTCTTAGATATCAACAAAATTAGACAAAATATTTACAAAATTCAGCATATTAATCAAAAAGGATGCAATAATTTAGATCAAAATATAACGCCTAATTTAAATGAAGGGTTTATGCTTTTTTTAATAGATACAGAAGGCAATAAGTTAGCTCAAAAACTAGTTTTATAATTTTTTTTTTTAAATTTATTTTATCAAAAACTTTTTTCATAATAAAATTTTATTTTCAATTTTTTTTTTATTTTTTCTTAAAAAGCAATAATTCATAAATAATTTAAATTTTATTTTTAGAAATATTTTAGTTTATATAATGATTTATTATAAATATTTAGTATAATAATAAATTTTATAAAAATCTAAAATGGATGACATAATAGAATCTGTTTCGCCATTTGGTAAATATCAAAAATGTGTCCTTGTTTTGATTGGGACTACCTCTATTCTATCAGCTATGACTATTTACTCAACTATATTTACCACAGCTAGCCCCGATATAAAATGCTTTTTTAAACAAAATCAATCAGATTCATTGCTCAAAAACCCTTGTGATTTACTTGATGAGTATTCAATATTTACTAATAATTCCGAATATGTTTGCAATTATGATGATAAATATTTCGGTAAAACTATTATAACTGAATGGAATCTAATTTGTAGCAAACAATTTTATGGCAGTTTAACTCAAACATTATACATGGTTGGAACTTTTTCTTCTCTAATAATTGGCTATTTTAGTGATAGATTTGGCAGAAAGAAATTATCTCTTGTCTTAACTATTTTGATATTTATTACATGTTTGATTAGCCAAAGTTTACAAATAGATTATTTTAATTTTAGCTTTAATTTAAAATATTCTATTTATTCGGTATCTCAATTTTTAATTGGAATGCTTTGCAATAGCTTATATGTGGTTACATACGTTCTCATAATTGAATTAACTACATCTAAGTACAAGACAAAGGCAACTAATTTCAATCTCTATTTTTACATTCTCGGAGAACTGATTATACTCTTGGTAGCTTATGTGACAAAAAATTGGCATTATATAAATTGGTTCATATGTGTCTATTCTTTATTAACCATCATTTTAATCTATTTATTTTTACCAGAGTCACCTAGATTTTTAGTACAGAAAAATCGGGTCCATGAAGCTAACCAAATATTGAGCAAAATGGCTAAATTTAATGGCAAAGAGATAAAAATGAATGAAAACGAGCTCATTCAGGATTTGATTTTGCATAAACAAGACTCAGTTCATTCAAAATTAGATACCGAAAACATAGATAAAAGCGATAAAATATTAATGGTTATTTTAAAATCAAAATCAATAATATTCAGAAGTTTAATGACTGGATATGTATGGTTTTCTATTTCCATGGTTTATTATGGAATTGGCTTAGGTATTCTTAGTTTTAAAGATTTAAATATAATGTAAAATAAATTTTCACAAAAGGAGTAACAAATGTTAAAAATGTAAATCCTTATGTAATGTATTTATTATCATCAATGGCTGAAATAATTGGCTGCTTTATTTCATATTTAAATGATGTATTTAAAAGAAAGGTTATGTTTATCATATTTTTGGGGTTTGCTGGTATAACATGCTTATTAGTAGCGTTTATACCACAAAAAGAGATAAAAAAAGAAAATGAGATTAATTTAGAAGAGATCTTGATTATTAGTTTAACTATAATGGGTAAAGCGATGGTTTCAGCTGCTTCAATTTGCTCATATATTTACACCAGCTCATTGTTTCCGACTAAAATAAGAAACACTCTTTTTTTATTTGTATCAAGTATCGGTAAAACAGGATCTATTATATCACCATTTATAAATTTACTTGGCATATTATTCTGGAGACCATTTACTTTTATTGTATTTGGATTTAGTTCATTAATTGGCTGCTTATTTATTATCATATTGCCAAATCCTGATAATTTGGATTTATAAATTTTTTCATTATGAGTATTAAATTGATTTAATTAAAATGTTTGAATTAATCATCTTATCAAATATTTATATATATTTGTAACACAAAATATTTATTTTTAGAATAAAAATGAATATTAAAATTTAAAATTAAAATTAAAATTACATTTTTTTTTAATTTGGATATTTTATAATTTTAATTACGTCTCAAACGAGTATAAAAGCCACCCTCTTTTGTTATACGATATATTAAGTAAGCATTCAAAAAAATCACCAAAAATTCGAAGCCTAAAATTGAAAAATTAAAATAAACTACTGTTGATTTAAGCCAAGAAACTATTCTATCAGAACATCCCGATTCATAAAAGCCTGAACAACATTCAGTTATATAAGTTTTATTTTTAAAATCATTAGGACCGTTGGCACCACAACATCGAAACATTTTCGAAACATATTTCAGAGATTTACAAGTTTCAATTGTTTGGTTATTATTTAATTGACGATTATTTAAATTTGTTATTGTTTGATTCAATGACTCTCTTATGTCTTTTTCTACATCTTTAGTAGCATAGGTAACTATTAAAGTAATTAGATGAGCTACAAATAATATGCTTATTAAAATCAAATAAATAAATATAAAAATTCTATTTCTGAAACAAATTCCTATTAATCCAATTAAACTTAATACAATTATACCGCTACCAAATATTAATAAGGGTATCACCAATGAATCCATTCCGGACAAATTAATTATTATTGATTCTGTTTTACCATTTTTTGGCAAAATATCATAATTTGAATTTATAATCCATTTTAAATACGCAGCTGGTATTATAAATGCTATTCCGATTAATAATAATATTATATTTAATGTGCCAAGAAATATTTCGATTGAAAAGCAACAACAGCCTGTTTTTTTTGACATTATTTTATTTTTAATAAATTTAAATTTGAATTTTTGAATTAATTCTTTTTTATGAATATTTATTTAATTTGAATGATTAACTTTTTTATCTTTTAACGATAAAATTTAAATTATTAAATTAATTGAGTGATAAGAATTAATCAGAAATTATTTACTATTTGTTTTTAACTTTAATTAAATTTAGTAAAATTTTTTAATTTAAATAAAATAATGCTAGATAAATTTTTTATATTATTTTTTAGCTTAATTTACTTAAGATTCAAAATCTTTTTATAGTTTTTTTTTTATTAAGGTTAATAAAATTAATTAGTAGACAAAAATAATATTAAATTTATTTACTAGTGATATTTGTGAATATAACATTAAAAAACTCAATAATATTTTTGTAAATATTATTATAAATTTAAATAATGTTTATTTCAAAAAAATTTTGAGCCTATTAAATTAAACTAAAATTGATTTATAAAAATAAAATTACATTAAAAGACATGACTTTTCAATATTATCTATGTTTTTGAATAAAGGATTTATATTGTCATTTAGTTTTTCATTGTTATTATTGTTGTTGTCTAAATCAATTAATTTGATCCAATCTGTAAAATTCTCTTCTGACTGATTTTCAAAAAAAGTATCTGAATCGTTTAAATCTTGTTTCTCTTGTTCAAGATTGCTTTAATTTAATTAGATTAATTATTTATTAAAGTTAAAAAATATTTTAAATTTTTTTAAAGTTTACTTAGTTTCAATTAACTGCTCTGTGTATATTCTAAGCATGAATTCACAATCATGGTCTTCGTCATAAGTACTAGGAATAATCAAATAATTGCCTGGTTGAACTCTAAATCTTTTAGTAACTTCTCTTAAATTAATATAACTTCCTGAAGTACCAATTTTTTCTAAATCTTTGGCATACAATTTAGCTGAGTTTAGTTTTATATTTGTTAAATCAATATCATCTCTTATCTTTTTATTGAGTTATTATTATTAAAACAAATAGAATATTATTTAAAATGAATCCAACTTTAAATAATCTAAATTGAATGTATTCTTCATTTAATTCTCCTTTTGTTCTTAAACGTTTTAATCGAGAATCTTTCTGCATTAAGGATATAATAACAGTTGCCATATCTTCATTATCATCTTTATCAACATCTGTTAGACTTATTATAAACTGAGGATTTGACCAAAATTTACCTATATATTAAAAGAATTTTTTATTGTTTGAGATTTAAATTATTTTTTTAAATTTTGTTCACTTGGATTATATCTACCACAACCGCCTGCTGATTTACCAGAAGCCCATTCATTTTGATAAGTAGTACATTCCCATCTAATATCAGTATCCTAATATATTAAAATTTTTTTTAGAATAAATCAATAATTATCAACATTTTTTATTGAAATATTCTACATCATCAGTTTCTAATAATTCTGCACTAAAACTTTCCAAATTCAAATGACAAAATTGTACAATATCCCAGTTGCTTAGAAAATCTTCAAAACTCATCCAAAATTCTCCATCATGAGATCTATTGAACTCTAATTCTTGTTTTTTGGTTTCATCTATAGAAAACCATTCTCTTGAACTAGTTTTAAATATTAATAAATAATTTCTAAATTAGTTTATTAACGAGTTTACTTATCAGACCTTAGATTAAACTTCAGGTAAGTATTAAATTAAAAAATAAAATAAATTTTATCTAAATTACCATCTTCCTTTCCATTCAATCTGATTTCCCCTTTAATATTTAATAATTTAATTTGGCACTTAATTTACTTGTAATTAATTAAAAAAAAACTTGCCATGGGTTTCTTATTCTATATTTTATAAAAATTATCTTATGTTATAAAAAAATTGAAAAATTCAAATGGAAAATTTTTACCTTATTAATTTAATCGTTTCTCTATATTTATTTTCCAAAATAGCCACTTTTGTTATTATAAAAGCATCTTTAAATAAAAATCAATATTATTTTTAAAATGGTTTAGAATGGCATTTTTATTACGTCCTTTGACTAAACCATTCGTTTGAACTGCTTCTCGAATTGAAGGGTCAGCCTTGAAATTCAATAATTTAATCTATTAAAATAATAATAAAAGATAAAAATAATTATACATTTATGCTACAACTAATAATCGATCCTTTATTAAAACTTTGATGTAAAATAAACCAAAAATTAGATCTTTCTTTATAGTTTAGATTTTTTAAATCTATAATAATTTTATAAAAAAACTTAATAAAAAATTAAAAATTGATTTTAATTAAACTACCAAAGGTTTCGGGTAGACCACCTTTTTATTGATTAATTAAAGTTATTTTATGAATTTATTTAAAATTTTTAAGATTTAAAATCTAACCAGACATATCGACTAATGCATCATAAGTTTGACCTGCATCTAAATTCTCATATGAACCATATAATCTAAATTATTGATTTCTATTATTAAAAATAAATCTAATCTTAAAATTTTTTATATTTATTTGTACTTAGCATAAGCTTTTTCCAATAATGAACTCCAATATTCATTTGGCTGTTCTTTATTACATGAAAATACTAATTTACCATCTGGCCAATATGGTAGACGATCATCTACAACCACATCAACCCATTCTCCATATAGCCAAAATCTAAAATGAAATATGCCTATTTTTTGTTTTAATTTATAATTTATTTAAATTTTTGATAATAATTTATTTTTAATTAATATAATTTATTAACCAGCATATCCCTCAGTAAAACTTTGATCAGGAGGTACAACTTTAGCAAATAATTTTGGAGATTGCATTATACCAACACAAGCTTAATTTTTATTAGATTTTGAATTAAAATTTTTATAAATGATATATTAGATTTTATTGTAATACCAGCAATAAACCTTTATAATATTTATAATTGAACGAATAAAATTAAAATAAGTTATTTAATATTCAACCAGCAGTTTCCTAAGTTTCCTTGGTCCATATCACATCTATCATAGCCTTCGACCACAAATTCTGGATTTTTCCGAATTTCCTATTCGTTTTATTAGTTTAAATTTTAAACTATTGAAACTATTTATTAAAATTATCTACTTTAGGTCTCAACCATTTTATACCTTTTGGAGTTGATTGACTATGGTATATAGATTCGTCAATCGCAGGAAATAAAGGATCTTCATACAAATTAGATTCATCATACACATTTTTCAGATCCTCATATTTTTGGCCTTTAAAAGCTTTAATTATATGATTCTTAAATTTGAATAAGTTAATTAAATCCTAGTTCAAATTCTTTTTTTTAATTACATCAATTATCGACGTTCTTCTTATAAATACCATTTGTTTTTTTAATATTGTAAATAGATTTTTTTTATCTAAATCTTGTAAATTTGATATTTGATTTATAAAAAAAAAACAAAATATTTCTTCTCTCGCTTAATAAAATCAACTTTTATTTAACATTATTTAAACAACTAATTATTTTTTATTATATTATTATTATTATTATTATTATTTGATATAAAATAAATTTTGAAAATTTTAAATTCAAATGAGTAAAAAACCCTGCTATCTTAAAATATAAAAGAAACAAATTTTCTTAGAAACAGATATTTTATATTATATAATTTATTATGTCGCTCTTATTTTATTTAAATTTATTTTAATTAATATTAATTTTTATAATTGAAATTTTTTAAAAAAAATTTTAACTATCAAGGGCATATATATGTATTTTTAATAAAATAAATATAATTAATTAAAAAATATTTAATTTGATACTAAAGTCTATATAAGATTAAAGTATAGTTTACAAAGTTTAAATTTTTTTTCTTATTATTATATTTATTTTTTAAAAAATGATGAAAATTTTCCGAATCCAGATTGAAAATCTTTAAAAGTATTTTGAGCTTCATTAAGTGCATCTTGAATGCTATTCATATTAACGTTTCCATCTTGATCCTGAATCAAACGTCTCATTCCACCGAAATTAACATCGATTCCACCAGCTTCATTTGGTCTAAAGACGTCTCTTCCAACTTCATAATATTTCTTAAGAGTCTTAACCATTTTCGGATTTAATTTGCTAATCCAATGTTTAAATGACATATCTTCTGGTATGTTATCTAAATGTATATCATCTGGATCCTTTTTTTTAAATTAAATTTTAATTTAAAAAAATAATTATTTAATTAAATTTTTTGAATATTATATACCAAATCATCTTTTTTCTCATCCAAAGAGCTTTAAAATGAAAAAATAACTTTTAATTTTAAAATAGAAATTTTTTTTAATCCTAATTTACCTTCCTTCAACCGGAAATTCAGTAAATACTCTTAGCATAAATTCACATTCGTGGTCCGCGTCATAAGTACTTGGAATGATTAAATAATTGCCTGGTTGAACTCTGAATCTTTTAGTTACTTCTCTAGAATTTATGTAACTTCCAGACGCTCCTATTCTTTCTAGTTGGCTAGCGTAAATCATTGAGTTTGTACTCTTCACTTCATTTACATCAACATCATCTTTAACCTAAAATAATTTTTTATTGAATCTAAATAATAAAGTTTTATTTAAAATTTTAACTTTAAAAAGTTTAAATTGAATAAATTCTTCTTGAGATTCACTTGAACGAGCTTTTTGTCTTTTTAAACGGGTATCTTTTTGCATTAAAGCTATTATAACAGTTGCCATATCTTCATTATCATCTTTATCTACATCTTTTAGTTCAATCAAAAATTGAGGATTAGTCCAAAATTTTGCTAAAAATTTAATAGAGTTTTTTTTTTAAATTTTAAATTTTCGACAAATTTAAAGAAAATTACATGAATCATTTTGGCCACAACCACCAGCATTTTTGCCTCTTATCCATTTAGATTGATAAATAGCACAGTTCCATTTTAGATCAGCATCCTTTTTATTTAATTTATAATTTTGTAGCTATTTTAATTTCAATTAAATTTATGTCTAACATTATCTGTTTCTAATAATTCTTGACTAAAGCTATCGGCTGTTAAATGACATACTTGAACAGCATCCCAATTTTTCAAAAAATCAGGGAGACTCATCCTATTTTTAAATTTTTGCTTTTCTAGAGTTAAAAATATTTCAAATTAAATAAAACTAACCAAAACTCTCCATCTTTTCTTCTTTCAAATTCAACTTGTTCTTTATCACTTTGGCTAACAGATTCCCATTCAGAAGAGCTAAAAGCATTATTATTTTAAAAACATATATAGCTAAAAAAGAACTTAAATAAATTAATTACTTATCAGACCAAGCGCCCTTCCATTCAACATCATTGCCCCAAGGATTTCTTATTCTTTATATTTATAAATATTACTAAAATAATAATCTATACAATTTTTTCATATTTTATTAAGTAAACCTTATTAACTGAGTTCCATTTATTATATCAATTTTTGTGATTGTATAAGCATCTAAGATAATGGAAGATTTTAATTATTTTAAGAAGAAAAGAATGTTTATGAAAAAATTTCAACTAACGTCCTCGCACTAATCCATTAGCTAATCTCGCTTCTCTTACACTTGGATCAGCCTTTAAAAATTTTTTTAAATTAAAATAATTCATTCAAGATTTTAATAAAAACATTTATGCTGCATCCAAGAATAGAATTATTTTGAAATCCTTTGTAAAAAACATTCCATAATTTTTCTTTATCAGAATAATTCATGCCTTTTAATTCAAATTGTTCTTGAATACCACCTTTAATAATATTTTATATTGCAAATAAAGTTTAAAATTTAATCTTTTAAATAATTTTACCAGACATATCGACTAATGCATCATAAGTTTGACCTGCATCTAAATTCTCATATGAACCATATAATCTAAATTATTGATTTCTATTATTAAAAATAAATCTAAAATTTTTATATTTATTTGTACTTAGCATAAGCTTTTTCCAATAATGAACTCCAATATTCATTTGGCTGTTCTTTATTACATGAAAATACTAATTTACCATCTGGCCAATATGGTAGACGATCATCTACAACCACATCAACCCATTCTCCATATAGCCAAAATCTAAAATGAAATATGCCTATTTTTTGTTTTAATTTATAATTTATTTAAATTTTTGATAATAATTTATTTTTAATTAATATAATTTATTAACCAGCATATCCCTCAGTAAAACTTTGATCAGGAGGTACAACTTTAGCAAATAATTTTGGAGATTGCATTATACCAACACAACCTTTTATTTAAATTTATTATTTTGTTGTCAATTTTGCACAAATTTTATTTTAGTACCGGCAATAAACCAACAGTTTCCTAAATAACCTTGATCCATATCGCATCTTCCGTATCCTTCGCATACAAATTCTGCATTTTGTCTAGCTTCTTTTGGTCTTTGCCAAATTACACCTTGTGGTGGCATTTGACTAAAATATAGCGAACTACTATTTGCTGGAAATAAAGGATCTTCAAACAAATTTGATTCATCATGTTGAGATTTTAATTCGTCATAAACTTGGTTTCTAAATGGCCTTATTACACCCTTAATATGTTTAAATTTTGATTATTAATTTTTTTTTTAATTTATTGATTATCTTATTTACTTTCGAAATGCTCATTTTGATGGAAAATACTTTTAATTATCTATAATTATTTTTTTTATATATTTTATTTTATTTTTAATAAATTTAAGCTTTATGTGAAATATTTAAATAAGTTAAAATAAAACATAATTTAAGAAATAACATAATTTTTTTTTAATAAATTCTAAGCCCAGGTTTTTTAGTTATTTCATATTTTTTTTAAAATTTAAATCAAAAGAAATTTTAAATTTTCGTAATTTAAAAAATTATTTTTATAACTTTCAATAATACACCTTTTAGATATACTTTTCAGCAACATTAACAAAAAGTTTTTAAAAATGTTAAATAAAAAGATCCCAAAATTTTTTCTAAAATTTATTCTATAAAAAATATTAAAATAATAAAAATTAGTAATAATTCAAATTTTTTTAAGAGTATTTATCCTAATTTGAATTTCAATGTTTTTTTATGAGAATATTTAAATAAATAAAAAATATGTATTTTATGTTGTAAATATTTATTTCAAAACAACTAAATAATTTTAGCAAAATATTACCAAAATATTTATCTCTAATTAAAAATAAACTATTTTTTTCGAGCTAAATATCTAAAAAAACAAACAAAATCACATCAAATTACAAGCTTCTTTAACTTGTTGTCTATTGTCATTTGAATGCTCTCTTTCTTCGTATTCACTGCCTCCAGCTGCTTGAAAAAAATTGTCCCAACTACTAAACAAAGTATCTGTGTCATCTAGCTCAAAGAAAGATTCTTCTTCTGTCTTTAGTTTAAATATAAAATTTAATCTTGTAATAATAAATTTTTTTTCAAATTTAATTTACTAAATCATCTTTATCTTGTTCCAAATTGCTTTTTAAATATACTAATATGATTCTTGTTTTAATAAAATATTAATAAAAAGATAATTTTAATTACTTTGATTCTATAATGTCCTCAGTGAATATTCTTAACATAAATTCTAATTGATGATCTGCGTCATAAGTACTAGGAATAATCAAATAATAGCCAGGATCGACTCTGAATCTCTTTGTAACTTCTCTTGAGTTTATATAGCTACCTGATGAACCTATTCTGTCTAATTGATTCGCATAAAGTTTCAGGCCAGTTGTTTTTGTTTCATCTATTTCTACATCGTCTCTTATCTGTTTAATTTTGTTTTTTAATTTAAAAGCCTTAATACATTTTGATAAATTTAAATACTCTGAACAATTTGAATTGAATGAAATCTTCTTCAGAATCAGATCTTTTTTCAACTCGTCTTAAACGGGAATCTTTTTGCATAAGAGCAATTACAACTGTTGCTTTATTATCGTTATCGTCTCTATCAGTATCATTTACTTGAATCAAAAATTGAGGATTTGTCCAAAATTTGGCTGGATTCGGTTGACCACAACCACCAGCAGTTTTACCCTTAACCCATTCTGAATGATAAATGGTACATTTCCAACAAGCATCTGTATCTATAGCTAATTTTCTCCAAGACATATTACTAATCTAGTATAAAGAATAAACTAATTATTCTTTTTTATTGTTTAATTTTAATTTTTTATTAGTTTTTTACATCGTTAGCTTGTTCAAGTTCACCACTAAAAGTGTCAGCTGATAAATGACAAATTTGAACGGAATGCCAGTTATCCAAAAAGTCGCTGTAATTCATCCTTTTTTTAAAAAGAAAAATATTTCGTTTTCAAATATTAATAAAATAAATTGAATTTATATTTTAAATACCAAAATTCACCATCATGATCTTTAACTAATCCAAGATCTTCTTTAATACTAGAATCAATTGTATTCCATTCCCTTGAACTATAAAAACAATTTTTTTTTATTTGTGATTGAATCTTTTTTTTTAAATATGATTACCCATCTGACCATGCACCTTTCCATTCAACTTCATTACCCCTTTAGAAAATTGAATAAATTTTTAACAAAAAAGAAATTGATTTCGCCACATTAATTACCATGGATTACGAATTCTGATTAATTGTATTATTCTACCTTTACTTTCGATAGTTGCGACTTTGGTTATTGTATAAGCATGTCCTTTGACTAGACCATTAGCCATTCGTGCTTCTCTTTCATTGGCACTAGCCTTTTGATTTAAAATAAATTAAATAATTTTTTCTAAAGTTTTTAAAATTCAAATACAGTTATACTGCATCCCATTATTGAATTTCTCATATAGGCTTGATACAATATAGTCCATAATTGAGATTTTGTACTTGCATCTAATTTAGTTAAATCAAATGTTTCTTCCAAACCACCAGACATATCAATTAAAGCATCAGTCTATAGTATAAAAGTTATAAGCCTAAGAAAAATAAAAAAAAAAGGAATCAAAATTTAACAGTTTGACCAGCATCAAGACTTTCGTAACAGCCATATAATCTTTTTTATTAAATAAATTTATTATAATAAAAAATTTCACATTTTTTAGCTCAAAATTAATTACTTAGCGTATGCTTTTTCCTTTATAAATAAAAAAAAACTAAAATATATAAAATTTTATTTTTTTATTTTAATTAATTCTAACCAATAAACATGTCCAAAATTCATTTGGCTCTTGTTTATTATTGGCATATACTAGTCTACCATCTGACCAAAACGGTAAACGATCATCTACAACTACATCTACCCATTTACCATAAAGCCAAAATCTAAAATGAAATATACCCGCATAGTCTTCTTCAAAACTTTGATTTGCTGGAACTACTTTAGCAAACAATTTTGGAGATTGCATAATACCTACTACACCAGCAATAAACCTTAAAATATTTTAATACTATAAAATTTCATTCTCATAAAATTTCTTTGAAATCATTCTTACCAGCAATTTCCTACATAACCTTGATCAATATCACATCTTTCAAAATCAGCAACTACAAATTTAGCATCTGATCTAACTTCCTTAATGAATTATTCTAATAACTTATTTTTATTTTTTCATAAAATGAATATAAAACTTTTGGTCTTTTCCAGACTATTCCTTTTGGAGCTTGTTTTGAATAATACAAAGATTTGTAACTGGCTGGAAAATATGGATCTTCAAATAGATTATCCTCGTTATGTTGAGATTTCAAATCTTCGTAATTCTGTCCTTTAAAAGGTTCGGCTTCCATTTATTTTCTAATTAGTTTATTATCTAAATTTTATTATATTTTATTTTAAATAAGCTTTATAAAAAGTTTCCAACACAGATTTTGAAAGCATTTAATTGAAAAAAAGAAGAAAAATTGAATAGCTAATATTTTTTGATTATGTTTTATTTATTTATGTAAAAATAGAAAAACTAAGAACAAAATTAGCATCTAGGTAAATATAAAAAATTAAAAACTTAAAAAACATCAGAATGTTGCTTAATTTGATTACTAATTTATTGTGCATTTTTATTCCCTGCTAAATTAAAATATGATTTTCATCTTAAATTGAAATGAGGCTTTTAGATAAATAGTTGGAAGATTTTAGAAATAAAATAATTTTTTTTATCATAATATAACTATTAAATGGTTTATTTTAATAATTTATTTTAGAAAAATTATAAATATGAAGATATTTGTTTTAGAAGCATGAATTCAAATATAATTTGAAATTAAGAACAACATAGTTTAAAAAAACATAAATACTTAATTTTATTTTCCAAATACACCCAGCAAAATAAAAGATGTGGATGAAAAGTTTGCTATTTTATTTTAAATTTAAAAAATAATATACTTATGAAAAGGTAATGCTGAGCAGAACAATAAAAAGTAAAATAATAAAAAAACCTCAAAATTTTAAAAATTCTTTTTAAGCTTAATAATAAAAATGTGTTAAATTGTTTATATACTTTATTAATTTTAAAAATCAAATTAAATAATTTATATTAAAAGAAATAAAAGAAAAAGAATTTTTAAATTCTTGTAAATAAAAGCTAAAGCACTTATCAAAACTTTTTTATTCAACTTTGATCTCATTTGTGTTTCTAAAGTTTAAATTTTCTTGAATTTGTTGCAGATCATCATTAAGATATGGAGATGCATCAAAATCATTTACTATTTTTTTTTCATTTTTGTGTCTTTGGATCAGTTTTTCAAAATTTTCATCATTATTGATAGACTCTTTTACTTTTTTAGGCTTATCATAAATAATAACATCTATTTCTTTCTCTTTTTGTTGAACAATAGGCTTTTCTTCAACGTTTTCGATCAACTGTTTTCTATCTTTTATATCTATTGGCTGTCTTGGTTTTTCGACTTTTTGAAAATTATTTGTTGTGCTCTTGTTTGTAATTAAATTATTTACTTTTTGCTTATCTTGCTCGTGACGTTTGCTCAATTCTTCTATTTGAGAATCGTTCAAAAAAATTGTTCTTACTCTAGATGTAACTGGGTCTCTTATTCTAACAATTGCTGTATCATCTTGCTTTTTTGACTTGTTTAAATCTAATTTTTGAGCTTGTCTTTGATCAGGTTGTGAGTTAAGAGGCTTGGTATTTTGTGTTTCACTTGTTTGAGTTATTGGTGTGCGTTTTTTTTCTTTAATAACAGTAAAATTTTGCTTCGAATCATTTTCATCTTCATTCTTAGAAGCTGATTTTTGTCTAATAACATTATTTTTAACATATTCTTTGGCCTAGAATAATTGTTCAAATAATAAAAAAATAATTAATATAATTTTTCAACTAAATTCAGCATGCAAAGCATTTAAATCTGTGACTAATTGGAATCAAGGAATTTCCAAATTTTTTTTCTCAAAAAAATAAATTTAAAAAATTTTTATTTTCAACTTTTATTTTAATTTAAATTAATTTTTTTAAATTAATTGAA